>CM025825.1:29425983-29769665 GCA_014673565.1 Sebastes schlegelii
CACTCCTCCATGTCAGTCCTCCATGTCACTTCTCCATGTCTCTCCTCCACGTCACTCCTCTATGTCACTCCTCCATGTGACTCCTCCATGTCACTCAAACATGTCTCTCCTCCATGTTGCTAAACAACTCACTCCTCCGTGTCACTCCACCATTTCACTACTCCATGTCACTTCTACAGGTCACTCCTCCATGTCTCTACTCAAAGTCACTCCTCCATGTCACTACACCAACTCACTCCTCAAGGTCACTCCTCGCATGGTCGCTACTCCATGTGACTCCTCCATGTCGCTCCACCATATCAACCCTCCTTAGTTATCTGCCCTGTCACTTCTCCAGTCTCTCTTCCATGTCTCTCCTCCACGTCACTCCTCTATGTCACTCCTCCATGGCAGTCCTCCATGTCACTTCTCCATGTCCTCCTCCACGTCACTCCTCCACTTCGCTCCTCCATGTTGCTCTTCCAGTCACTCCTCCATGTAACTCATCTATGTCCCTCCGCCATGTCACTACACAACTCAATCCTTCTTGTTACTCGTCCATGTCACTCATCCATGTCACTTCTATGTCTTCCATGTCACTCCTCCATGTCCCTCCTCCATGTCACTCCTCCACGTCGCTCCTCTATGTCACTCCTCCATGTCGCTACACCAACTCATTACTCACTGTCACTCCTCCAAGTCACTCACCCATGTCCCTTCTCCAAGTCACTCACCCATGCCCTCCCGATGTCACTCCACCATAATAAACCCTCCTTCTGATCCTACCTTTCACTTCTCCAAGTCACTCCTCCATGTCATCCCTCCATGTCACTACTCCACATCAATCCTCTATGTCACTCCTCCATGTTTTCCTCATGTCTCTCCTCCATGTCGCTCTAACAACTCACTCCTCAATGTAACTCCACCATTTCACTCCTCCATGTCACTCCTCTAGGTCACTCCTCCATGGTCATTATTCCTGTCAGTCCTCCATGTCGCTAGCACACCTAACCACTCTATTCATGTTACTCCTCCATGTCGCTCCACCATGTCAATCCTTTATGTCACTCCTCCAAGTTACTCCTACATGTCACTCCACCATTTCACTCCTCCATGTCACTCCTCCAGGTCACTCCTCCATGTCGCTACTCAAAGTCACTCCTCCATGTCACTACACCAACTCACTCTTCAATGTCACTCTTCCATGTCACTACTTCATGTAACTCCTCCATGTCGCTACTCCATGTGACTCCTCCATGTCGCTCCACCAACTCAATCCTTCTGGTCACTCCTCTATGTCACTCATCCATGTCACTTCTATATGTCTTCCATGTCACTCCTCCATGTCCATCCTCATGTCACTACTCCATGTCACTTGTCCATGTTGCTCCTGCGTGTTGCTCCTCCATATCAATCCTCTATGTCACTCCTCCGTGTTGCTCCTCAAAGTCACTCCTCCATGTAACTCCTCCATGTAGCTACTTCATGTCACTCCATCATGTCCCTACACAAAATTACTCTTCATGTCACTCCTCCATGTCACTCCTCCAAGTCACTCACCCATGTCCCTCCGCGATGTCACTCCACCATATCAACCCTCCTTGGTTATCCGCCCTGTCACTTCTCTATTTCACTCTTCCATGTCTCTCCTCCACGTCACTCCTCTAAATCACTCCTCCATGTGACTCCTCCATGTCACTCCTCCATGTCTCTCCTCCATGTCACTACACCAACTCACTCCTCAAGATCACTCCTCCATGTCACTGATTCATGTCACTCCTCCATGTCGCTACTCCATGTGACTCCTCCATGTCACTCCACCAACTCACTCCTCCACTTCGCTCCTCCATGTTGCTCTTCCATGTCACTCCTCCATGTAACTCATCAATGTACCTCGGCCATGTCACTACACCAACTCAATCCTTCTTGTCACTCCTCCATGTCACTAATCCATGTCACTTCTATATGTCTTCCATGTCACTCCTCCATGTTCCTCCTCCATGTCACTCCTCCACATCACTCCTCTATGTCACTCCTCCATGTCGCTACACAAACTCACTCCTCATGTCACTCCTCCATGTCACTCCTCCATGTCACTCCTCCAAGTCACTCACCCATGTCCCTCCGCGTTGTCACTCCACCATATCAACCCTCCTTGGTTATCCGCCCTGTCACTTCTCCATGTCACTCTTCCATGTCTCTCCTCCCCGTCACTCCTCCATGTCACTTCTCTATGTCTCTCCTCCATGTCGCTCTAACAACTCACTCCTCCATGTCACTCCACCATTTCACTCTTCCATGTCACTCCTCTAGGTCATTCCTCCATGTCGCTACTCAAAGTCACTCCTCCATGTCGCTACACCAACTCACTCCTCAATGTCACTCCTCCATATCACTCCTCCATTTCTCTCCTCCATGTCGCTATAACAAATAACTCCTCCATGTCACTCATCCATGTTATTCCTCCATGTCACTCCTCCATGTCCATCCTCCATATCACTCCTCCATGTCGCTCTTCCGTGTTGCTCCTCCAAGTCACTCCTCCATGTAACTCCTTCATGTCGCAACACAAACTCACTCCTCATGTCCCTCCTCCATGTCACTCCTCCATGTAGCTCCTCAATGTCACTCCTCCGTGTCGGTACTCAAAGTCACTCCTCCATGTCGCTACACCAACTCACTCTTCCATGTCACTCCTCCATTTCACTCCACCACATCACTCCTCTACATCACTCCTCATGTCACTCCTCCATGTCAATACACCAACACAAACCTCTTTGTCCATCCTCCATGTCACTACTCCATGTCACTCCTCCATGCTGCTCCTCTGTGTTGCTCCTCCAAGTCACTCCTCCATATCCCTCCTTTATGTCATTCCACCAACTCACTCCTCCATGTCGCTACACCGGCTAACTCCTCCATGTCACTCCTCCATATCGCTACTTAATTTCATTCCTCCTTGTCACTCCTCCATGTCACTCCACCATTTCACTTCTCCATGTCACTCCTCCAGGTCACTCCTCCATGTCGCTACTCAAAGTCACTCCTCCATGTCACTACACCAACTTACTCCTCAATGTCACTCCTCCATATCACTCCTCCATTTCTCTCCTCCATGTCGCTATAACAACTCACTCCTCCATGTCACTCCTCCATGTCACTCCTCCATATTGCTCCTCCGTGTTGCTCCTCCTTGTCACTCCTCCAAGTCACTCACCCATGTCCCTCCACGATGTCACTCCACCATATCAACCCTCGTTCCTGATCAACCCTGTCACTTCTCTAAGTCACTCCTCCATGTCCATCCTCCATGTCACTACTCCACATCAATCTTCTATGTCACTCCTCCATGTCACTCCTCCATGTCTCTCCTCCATGTCACTCCACCATTTCACTCCTCCATGTCACTCCTCCAAGTCACTCCTCCATGTCCCTCCTCCATGTCAATACTCCATGTCACTCCTCCATGTCGCTCCTCCGTGTTGCTCCTCCACATCAATCCTCTATGTCACTCCTCTATGTTTCTCCTCCAAGTCACTCCTCCATGTAACTCCTACATGTAGCTACTCCATGTCACTCCTCCATGTCACCACACAAACTCACTCCTCATGTCACTCCTCCATGTCACTCCTCCGTGTCACTCCTCCAAGTCATTCACCCATGTCCCTCCACGATGTCACTCCACCATATCAACCCTCCTTCCTGATCAATCCTGTCACTTCTCCAAGTCACTCCTCCATGTCTGTCCTCCATGTCACAACTCCACATCAATCCTCTATGTCACTCCTCCATGTCACTCCTCCATGTCTCTCCTCCATGTCGCTCTAACAACTCACTCCTCCATGTCACTCCACCATTTCACTCCTCCATGTTACCTCTATATGTCTTCCATGTCACTCCTACATGTCCATCCTCCATGTCCCTCCACGATGTCACTTCACCATATCAACTCTTCTTCCTGATCAACCCTGTCACTTCTCCAAGTCACTCCTCCATGTCCCTCCTCCATGTCACTACTCCATGTCACTACTCCATGTCACTCCTCCATGTCGCTCCTCCGTGTTGCTCCTCCACATCAGTTTTCAATGTCACTCCTCCATGTCACTCCTCCATGTCACTCCTCCCTGTCGCTATTCCATGTCAGTCCTCCATGTCGTTACACCAACTCACTATTCCATGTTACTCCTCCATGTCGCTACTACATGTGACTCCTCCATGTCCCCTTCTCCATATCGCTTCTCCACGTCACTCCTCGATGTCAATACACCAACTGGAACCTCTTTGTCCATCCTCCATGTCACTCCTCCGTGTTGCTCCTCCATGTCACTCCTCCATGTCACTCTTCCATGTCGCTACTCTATGTCACTCCTCCATGTCGCTAAACTAACTCAATCCTCCTTGTCACTTCTCCAAGTCACTCCTCCATGTCCCTCCTCCATGTCACTACACCCGATCAATCCTCTATGTCACTCCTCCATGTCACTCCTCCATCTCACTCCTCCATGTCGCTATTCCATGTGACTCCTCCATGTCGCTCCACCAACTCCTTCCTCCATGTTACTCCTCCATGTCAATCCTCCATGTCAGTCCTTTATGTCACTCCTCCAAGTTACTCCTCCATGTCACTACACCATTTCAATCCTCCTTGTCACTCCTTCAGGTCACTCCTCCATGTCGCTACTCAAAGTCACTCCTCCATGTCACTTCTCCACATCACTCCTCTATGTCACTCCTCCATGTCACACCTCCATGTCACTCCTCCATGTCGCTACAGCAACTCATTCCTCATGTCAATCCTCCATGTCGCTACTCCATGTCACTTCTATATGTCTTCCATGTCACTGTCCCTCATCCATGTCACTCCTCCACGTAACTCCTCCATGTCATTCCTCCATGTCACTCCTCCATGTCGCTACTCTATGTCACTCCTCTATGTAGCTCCTCCATGTCACTCCTCCATGTCGCTACTCAAAGTCACTCCTCCATGTCACAACACCAATTTACTCCTCACTGTCACTCCTCCATTTAAAAACACAAACTCAACCCTCCTTGTCACTCCTCCATGTCACTCATCCATGTCATTCCTCCATGTCACTCCTTTATGTCACTCCTCCAATTCACTCCTCCATGTCACCTCTATATGTCTTACATGTCACTCCTTTATGTAACTCCTCCATGTCAATCCTCCATGTCACTACTCATGTCACTCCTCCGTGTTGCTCCTCAAAGTCACTCCTCCATGTAACTCCTCCATGTAGCTTCTCCATGTCACTCCTCCATGTCGCTACCCAAACTCACTCCTCATGTCACTCCTCCATGTCACTCCTCCATGTCACTACTCCAAGTCACTCATCCATGACCCTCCGCCATGTCACTCCACCATATCAATCTTCCTTGGTGATCCGCCCTGTCACTTCTCCATGTCACTCCTCCATGTCTCTCCTCCACGACATTCCTCTATGTCACTCCTCCATGTCACTCCTCCATGTCACTCCTCCATGTCTCTCCTCCATGTCGCTCTAACAACTCACTCCTCCATGTCACTCCTCCATATCCATCCTCCATGTCACTCCTCCAAGTCACTCACCCATGTCCCTCCACAATGTCACTCCACCATATCAACCCTACTTCCTGATCAACCCTGTCACTGCTCCAAGTCACTCCTCCATGTCCCTCCTCCATGTCACTACTCCATGTTACTCCTCCATGTCACTCCTTCTTGTTGCTCCTCCATGTCACTCATCCATGTCATTCCTCCATGTCATTCGTTTATGTCACTCCTCCAATTCACTCTTCCATGTCACCTCTATATGTCTTTCATGTCACTGCTCCATGTCCATCCTCCATGTCACTACTCCATGTCACTCCTACATGTTGCTCCTCCTTGTTGCTCCTCCACATCAATCCTCAAAGTCACTCCTCCATGTCTCTCCTCCAGGTCATTCCTCCATGTCGCTTCTCAAAGTCACTCCTCCAGGTCATTCCTCCATGTCACTCATCCATGTCATTCCTCCATGTCATTCCTTCATGTCACTCCTCCAATTCACTCCTCCATGTCATTCCTCCATGTCACTCATCCATGTCCCTCCTCCATGTCACTCCATCCTTTTAATCTTCCTTTGTGATCCGACTTGTCACTTCTCCATATCACTCTTCCATGTCTCTCCTCCACGTCACTCCTCTATGTCACTCTTCCATGTCACTCCTCCATGTCGCTACACCAACTCAATCCTCCTTGTCACTCCTTCATATCACTCATTCATGTCATTCCTCCATCTCCATCCATCATGTCACTACTCCATGTCACTCCTCCATGTCGCTCCTCCGTGTTGCTCCTCCAAGTCACTCCTCCATGTAACTCCTTCATGTAGCTACTCCATGTCACTCCTCCATGTGACTATACAATCTCACTCCTCATGTCACTCGTCCATGTCACTCGTCCATGTCACTCCTCCATGTCACTCCTCCATGTCGCTACACCAACTCACTCTTTCATGTTACTCCTCCATGTTGCTACTCCATGTGACTCCTCCATGTCGCTCCACCAACTCCTTCCTCCATGTTACTCCTCCATGTCACTCCTCCATGTCACTCCTTTATGTCACTCCTCCAAGTTACTCCTCCATATCACTCCTCCATGTCACTCCTCTAGGTCACTCCTCCATGCCACTCCTCCATGTAACTCCTCCATGTAGCTACTCCATGTCACTCCTCCATGTCACTCCTCCATGTCGCTACAGCAACTCATTCCTCATGTCACTCCTCCATGTCGCTCCTCCGTGTTGCTCCTCCAAGTCACTCCTCCATGTAACTCCTCCATGTAGCTACTTCATGTCACTCCTCCATGTCTCCACACAAACTCACTCCTCATGTCACTCCTCCATGTCACTCCTCCATGTCACTTCTCCAAGTCACTCACCCATGTCCCTCCGCGATGTCACTCCACCATATCAACCCTCCTTGGTTATCCGCCCTGTCACTTCTCCATGTCTCTCTTATATGTCTCTCCTCCACGTCACTCCTCTATGTCACTCCTCCATGTCAGTCCTCCATGTCACTTCTCCATGTCTCTCCTCCACGTCACTCCTCCATGTCACCCCTCCATGTCACTCCTCCATGTCACTCCACGATGTCCCTCCTCCGTGTAGCTACTCCATGTCACTTCTCCAAGTCACTCACCCATATCCCTCCACGATGTCACTCCACCATATCAACCCTCATTCCTGATCAACTCTGTCACTTCTCCAAGTCACTCTTCCATCTCCATCCTCCATGTCACTACTCCACATCAATCCTCTATGTCACTCCTCCATGTCGCTATTCCATGTGACTCCTCCATGTCGCTCCACTAACTCCTTCCTCCATGATACTCCTCCATGTCACTCCTCCATGTCAGTCCTTTATGTCACTCCTCCAAGTTACTCCTCCATGTCACTCCACCATTTAACTCCTCCATGTAACTCCACCAACTCACTCCTCCACGTCGCTACTCCATGTAACTCATCTATGTCCCTCCGCCATGTTACTACAACAACTCAATCCTTCTTGTCACTCCTCCATGTCACTCATCCATGTCACTTATATATGTCTTCCATGTCACTCCTCCATGTTCCTCCTCCATGTCACTCCTCCACATCACTCCTCCATGTCACTTCTCCATGTCACTCTTCCATGCCTCTCCTCCACGTCACTCCTCTATGTCACTCCTCCATTTCAGTCCTCCATGTCACTTCTCCATGTCACTCCTCAATGTCACTCGTTTATGTCACTCTTCCAATTCACTCATCCATGTCACTTCTATGTGTCTTCCATGTCACTCCTCCATGTTCCTCCTCCATGTCACTCCTCCACATCACTCCTCTATGTCACTCCTCCATGTCCCTCCGACATGTCACTCCACCCTATCAAACTTCCTTGGTGATCCGACCTGTCACTTCTCCATGTCACTCTTCCATGTTTCTCCTCCACGTCACTCCTCCAAATCACTCCTCCATGTCACTCCTCCATGTCACTCCTTCATTTCTCTACTCCATGTCGCTATAACAACTCACTCCTCCATGTCACTACACCATTTTACTCCTCCATGTCACTCCTCCAGGTCACTCCTCCATGTCGCTACTCAGAGTCACTCCTCCATGTCACTACACCAACTCACTCTTCAATGTCACTCCGCCATGTCACTACTTCTTGTAACTCCTCCATGTCAATCCTTTATGTCACTCCTCCAATTCACTCCTCCATGTCACCTCTATATGTCTTCCATGTCACTCCTCCATGTCCATCCTCCATGTCACTACTCCATGTCTCTCCTCCATGTCGCTCCTCTCTGTTGCTCCTCCTTGTCACTCCTCCAAGTCACTCACCCATGTCCCTCCACGATGTCACTCCACCATATCAACCCTCCTTCCTGATCAATCCTGTCACTTCTCCAGGTCACTCCTCCATGTTACTCCTCTATGTCACTACTCCACATAAATACTCTATGTCACTCCTCCATGTTACTCCTCCATGTCTCTCCTCCATGTCGCTCTAAAAACTCACTCCTCCATGTCACTCCACCATTTCACTCAGCCATGTCACTCCTCCATGTCGCTACTCAAAGTCACTCCTCCATGTAACTACACCAACTCACCCCTCAATGTCATTCCTCCATGTCACTCCTCCATGTCACTCCACCCTATCAATATTCCTTGGTGATCCGACCTGTCAATTCTCCAAGTCCCTCCTCCATGTCACTCCTCCATGTCACTTCTATATGTCTTCAAAGTCACTCCTCCATGTCTCTCCTCCATGTCGCTCCTCCGTATTGCTCCTCCAAGTCACTCCTCCATGTAACTCCTCCATGTAGCTACTACATGTCACTCCTCCATGTTGCTACACAATCTCACTCCTCATGTCACTCCTCCATGTCACTCCTCCATGTCACTCCTCCAAGTCATTCACCCATGTCCCTCCGCGATATCACTCCACCATATCAACCCTCCTTGGTGATCCGCCCTGTCACTTCTCCATGTCACTCCTCCATGTCTCTCCTCCACGAAACTCCTCTATGTCACTCCTCCAGGTCACTCCTCCATGTTGCTAAACCAACTTACTCCTCAAAGTCACTTCTTCATGTCACTCCTCCATGTCTCTCCTCTATATCGCTCTAACAACTCACTCCTCCATGTCACTCCTCCATTTCACTCCTCCATGTCGCTCCTCCATGTCCCTCCTCCATGTCACTCCTTTATGTTACTCCTCCAATTCACTCCTCCATGTCACTCCTCCATGTCACTCATCCATGTCCCTCCGACATGTCACTCCACCCTATCAATCTTCCTTGGTGATCCGACCTGTCACTTCTCCATGTCACTCTTTTCCATGTCTCTCCTCCACGTCACTCCTCTATGTCACTCCTCCATGTCACTCATCCATGTCGCTACTCAAAGTCACTCCTCCATGTCACTCATCCATGTCTTTCCTCCATGTCACTCCTCCATGTCCATCCTCTATATCACTACTCCATGTTGCTCTTCCATGTCACTCCTCCAAGTCACTCACCCATGTCACTCCTCCATGTCCCTCCTCCATGTCACTACTCCATTTCTCTCCTCCATGTCGCTATAACAACTCACTCCTCCATGTCACTCCTCCAGGTCACTCCTCCATGTCGCTACTCAAAGTCACTCCTACATGTCACTACACCAACTCACTCCTCAATGTCACTTCTCAATGTGACTACTTCATGTCACTCCTCCATTTCTCTCCTCCATGTCGCTATAACAACTCACTCCTCCTTGTCACTCCTCCAGGTCACTCCTCCATGTCGCTACACAAACTCACTCCTCATGTCACTCCTCCATGTCACTCATCCATGTCATTCCTCCATGTCACTCCTACATATCACTCCTCCATGTCCATCCTCCATGTGACTCCTCCAAGTCACTCACCCATGTCCCTCCACGGTGTTACTCCTCCATATCAACCCTACTTCCTGATCAACCCTGTCACTTCTCCAAGTCACTCCTCCATGTCACTTCTCAATGTCACTACTTCATGTCACTCCTCCATAACAACCCTACTTCCTGATCAACCCTGTCACTTCTCCAAGTCACTCCTCCATGTCGCTCCTCCAGGTCACTCTTCCATGTCGCCACTCAAACTCACTCCTCCATGTCATAACACCTACTCACTCCTCAATGTCACTCCTCCATGTCACTACTTCTTGTCACTCCTCCAATTCACTCCTCCATGTGACCTCTATATGTCTTCCATGTCACTCTTCCATGTCCATCCTCCATGTCACTACTCCATGTCACTCCTCCATGTCGCTCCTCTGTGTTGCTCCTCCATGTCACTTCTCCAAGTCACTCACCCATGTCCCTCCGCGATGTCACTCCACCATATCAATCTTCCTTGGTGATCCGCCCTCTCACTTCTCCATGTCACTCTTCCATGTCTCTCCTCCACGTCACTCCTCTATGTCACTCCTCCATGTCACTCATCCATGTCGCTACTCAAAGTCACTCCTCCATGTCACTCATCCATGTCTTTCCTCCATGTCACTCCTCCATGTCCATCCTCTATATCACTACTCCATGTTGCTCTTCCATGTCACTCCTCCAAGTCACTCACCCATGTCACTCCTCCATGTCCCTCCTCCATGTCACTACTCCATTTCTCTCCTCCATGTCGCTATAACAACTCACTCCTCCATGTCACTCCTCCAGGTCACTCCTCCATGTCGCTACTCAAAGTCACTCCTACATGTCACTACACCAACTCACTCCTCAATGTCACTTCTCAATGTGACTACTTCATGTCACTCCTCCATGTCACTCCTCCATTTCTCTCCTCCATGTCGCTATAACAACTCACTCCTCCTTGTCACTCCTCCAGGTCACTCCTCCATGTCGCTACACAAACTCACTCCTCATGTCACTCCTCCATGTCACTCATCCATGTCATTCCTCCATGTCACTCCTCCATGTCACTCCTCCATGTCCATCCTCCATGTGACTCCTCCAAGTCACTCACCCATGTCCCTCCACGGTGTCACTCCTCCATATCAACCCTACTTCCTGATCAACCCTGTCACTTCTCCAAGTCACTCCTCCATGTCCATCCTCCATGTCACTACTCCATGTCACTCCTCCATGTCACTCCTCCTTGTTGCTCCTCCATTTCTCTCCTACATTTCGCTATAACAACTCACTCCTCCATGTCACTCCTCCAGGTCACTCCTCCATGTCGCTACTCAAAGTCACTCCTCCATTTTCACTACACCAACTCACTCCTCAATGTCACTCCTCAATTTCACTACTTCATGTCACTCCTCCATGTCATTCCTCCATGTCACTCCTCCATGTATCTCCTCCATGTCGCTACTCTTTGTCACTCCTCCATGTCACTCCTCCTTGTCGCTACACCAACTCACTCCTCAATGTCACTCCTCCATGTAACTACTTCTTGTCACTCCTCCATGTCACAACTCCAATTCACTCCTCCATGTCACCTCTATATGTCTTCCATGTCACTCCTCCATGTCCATCCTCCATGTCACTACTCTATGTCACTCCTCCATGTCGCTCCTCCGTGTTGCTCCTCCTTGTCACTCCTCCAAGTCACTCACCCATGTCCTTCCACGATGTCACTCCATCATATAAACCCTCCTTCCTGATCAACCCTGTCAATTCTCCAAGTCACTCGTCCTTTTCCATCCTCCATGTCACTACTCCATGTCACTCCTCCATCTCGCTCCTCCATGTTGCTCCTCCTTGTCACTCCTCCATGTGACCTCTATATGTCTTCCATGTCACTCTTCCATGTCCATCCTCCATGTCACTCCTCCATGTCGCTACTCCTTGTCAGTCCTCCATGTCACTCCTACACGTAACTCCTCTATGTCACTCCTCCATGTCACACCTCCATGTCACTCCTCCATGTCGTTATTCCATGTCACTCCTCCATGTCGCTACACCAACTCATTACTCATGTCACTCCTCCATGTCGCTACTCCATGTCACTCCTCCAAGTCACTCACCCATGTCCCTCCGCCATTTCTCTCCTCCATGTCGCTATAAAAACTCACTCCTCCATGTCACTACACCATTTCATTCCTCCATGTCACTCCTGCAGGTCACTCCTCCATGTCGCTACTCAAAGTCACTCCTCCATGTCACTACAACAACTCACTCCTCAATGTAACTCCTCCATATCGCTCCTCCATGTCCCTCCTCCATGTCATTCCTCCATGTCACTCCTCCATGTCACCCCTCCATGTCACTCCTCCATGTCACTCCTCGATGTCGCTCCTCCGTGTTGCTCCTCCGTGTTGCTCCTCCATGTCACTTCTCCAAGTCACTCACCCATGTCCCTCCACGATGTCACTCCACCATATCAACCCTCCTTCCTGATCAACTCTGTCACTTCTCCAAGTCACTCCTCCATTTCTCTCCTCCGTGTCGCTATAACAAATAACTCCTCCATGTCACTCATCCATGTTATTCCTCCATGTCACTCCTCCATGTCCATCCTCCATATCACTCCTCCATGTCGCTCTTCCGTGTTGCTCCTCCAAGTCACTCCTCCATGTAACTCCTTCATGTCGCAACACAAACTCACTCCTCATGTCCCTCCTCCATGTCACTCCTCCATGTAGCTCCTCAATGTCACTCCTCCGTGTCGGTACTCAAAGTCACTCCTCCATGTCGCTACACCAACTCACTCTTCCATGTCACTCCTCCATTTCACTCCACCACATCACTCCTCTACATCACTCCTCATGTCACTCCTCCATGTCAATACACCAACACAAACCTCTTTGTCCATCCTCCATGTCACTACTCCATGTCACTCCTCCATGCTGCTCCTCTGTGTTGCTCCTCCAAGTCACTCCTCCATATCCCTCCACCAACTCACTCCTCCATGTCGCTTCACCGGCTAACTCCTCCATGTCACTCCTCCATATCGCTACTTAATTTCATTCCTCCTTGTCACTCCTCCATGTCACTCCACCATTTCACTTCTCCATGTCACTCCTCCAGGTCACTCCTCCATGTCGCTACTCAAAGTCACTCCTCCATGTCACTACACCAACTTACTCCTCAATGTCACTCTTCCATATCACTCCTCCATTTCTCTCCCCCATGTCGCTATAACAACTCACTCCTCCATGTCACTCCTCCATGTCACTCCTCCATATTGCTCCTCCGTGTTGCTCCTCCTTGTCACTCCTCCAAGTCACTCACCCATGTCCCTCCACGATGTCACTCCACCATATCAACCCTCGTTCCTGATCAACCCTGTCACTTCTCTAAGTCACTCCTCCATGTCCATCCTCCATGTCACTACTCCACATCAATCTTCTATGTCACTCCTCCATGTCACTCCTCCATGTCTCTCCTCCATGTCACTCCACCATTTCACTCCTCCATGTCACTCCTCCAAGTCACTCCTCCATGTCCCTCCTCCATGTCAATACTCCATGTCACTCCTCCATGTCGCTCCTCCGTGTTGCTCCTCCACATCAATCCTCTATGTCACTCCTCTATGTTTCTCCTCCAAGTCACTCCTCCATGTAACTCCTACATGTAGCTACTCCATGTCACTCCTCCATGTCACCACACAAACTCACTCCTCATGTCACTCCTCCATGTCACTCCTCCGTGTCACTCCTCCAAGTCATTCACCCATGTCCCTCCACGATGTCACTCCACTATATCAACCCTCCTTCCTGATCAATCCTGTCACTTCTCCAAGTCACTCCTCCATGTCTGTCCTCCATGTCACAACTCCACATCAATCCTCTATGTCACTCCTCCATGTCACTCCTCCATGTCTCTCCTCCATGTCGCTCTAACAACTCACTCCTCCATGTCACTCCACCATTTCACTCCTCCATGTTACCTCTATATGTCTTCCATGTCACTCCTACATGTCCATCCTCCATGTCCCTCCACGATGTCACTTCACCATATCAACTCTTCTTCCTGATCAACCCTGTCACTTCTCCAAGTCACTCCTCCATGTCCCTCCTCCATGTCACTACTCCATGTCACTACTCCATGTCACTCCTCCATGTCGCTCCTCCGTGTTGCTCCTCCACATCAGTTTTCAATGTCACTCCTCCATGTCACTCCTCCATGTCACTCCTCCCTGTCGCTATTCCATGTCAGTCCTCCATGTCGTTACACCAACTCACTATTCCATGTTACTCCTCCATGTCGCTACTACATGTGACTCCTCCATGTCCCTTCTCCATATCGCTTCTCCACGTCACTCCTCGATGTCAATACACCAACTGGAACCTCTTTGTCCATCCTCCATGTCACTCCTCCGTGTTGCTCCTCCATGTCTCTCCTCCATGTCACTCTTCCATGTCGCTACTCTATGTCACTCCTCCATGTCGCTAAACTAACTCAATCCTCCTTGTCACTTCTCCAAGTCACTCCTCCATGTCCCTCCTCCATGTCACTACACCCGATCAATCCTCTATGTCACTCCTCCATGTCACTCCTCCATCTCACTCCTCCATGTCGCTATTCCATGTGACTCCTCCATGTCGCTCCACCAACTCCTTCCTCCATGTTACTCCTCCATGTCAATCCTCCATGTCAGTCCTTTATGTCACTCCTCCAAGTTACTCCTCCATGTCACTACACCATTTCAATCCTCCTTGTCACTCCTTCAGGTCACTCCTCCATGTCGCTACTCAAAGTCACTCCTCCATGTCACTTCTCCACATCACTCCTCTATGTCACTCCTCCATGTCACACCTCCATGTCACTCCTCCATGTCGCTACAGCAACTCATTCCTCATGTCAATCCTCCATGTCGCTACTCCATGTCACTTCTATATGTCTTCCATGTCACTGTCCCTCATCCATGTCACTCTTCCATGTCACTCATCCATGTCATTCCTCCATGTCTCTCCTCCACGTCATTCCTCTATGTAACTCCTCCATGTCACTCCTCCATGTTGCTCTAACAACTCACTCCTCCATGTAACGCCACCATTTCACTCCTCCATGTCACTCCTCCAGGTCACTCCTCCAGGTCGCTACTCAAATTCACTCCTCCTTGTAACTACACCAACTCACTCCTCAATGTCACTCCTCTATGTCACTACTTCATGTCGCTCCTCCATGTCGCTACACAAACTCAACCCTCCTTGTGACTCCTCCATGTCACTGATCCAAGTCACTCCTCCATTTCCCTCCTCCATGTCACTACTCCATTTCACTCCTCCATGTCGCTCCTCCGTGTTGCTCCTCCACATCAATTCTCTATGTCATTCCTCCATGTCACTCCTCCACGTCACTCCTACATGTCGCTATTCTATGTGACTCCTCCATGTCGCTCCACCAACTCACTCCTCCACGTCGCTCCTCCATCTTGCTCTTCCATGTCACTCCTCCATGTCACTTCTATATATCTTCCATGTTACTCCTCCATGTCCCTCCTCCATTTCACTCCTCCACGTCACTCCTCTATGTCACTCCTCCATGTCACTCCTCCATGTCGCTACACCAACTCACTCTTCCATGTCAATACACCAACTCAAACCACATTGTCCATCCTCCATGTCATTCCTCCATGTTGCTCCTCCATGTCACTCCTCCATGTCGCTTCTCTATGTCACTCCTCCATGTCGCTACATCAACTCAATCCTCCTTGTCACTCCTCCATGTCGCTCCTCCATGTTGCTCCTCCATGTCACTCCTCCATGTCACTCATCCTTGTCCCTCTGCCATGTCACTCCAACATATCAATCTTCCTTGGTGATCCGCCCTGTCACTTATCCATGTCACTCTTCCATGTCTCTCCTCCACGTCACTCCTCCATGTCGTTACTCAAAGTCACTCCTCCATGTCACTACACCAATTCACTCCTCCATGTCCATCCTCCATGTCACTACTCCATGTCACTCCTCCATGTCGCTCCTCTGTGTTGCTCCTCCATGTCACTTCTCCAAGTCACTCACCCATGTCCTTCCACGATGTCACTCCACCATATCAACTCTCATTCCTGATGAACCCTGTCACTTCTCCAAGTCACTCCTCCATGTCCCTCCTCCATGTCACTACTCCATGTCACTCCTCCATGTCGCTCCTCCAGGTCACTCTTCCATGTCGCCACTCAAACTCACTCCTCCATGTCATTACACCTACTCACTCCTCCATGTCACACCTCCATGTCACTCCTCCATGTCGTTATTCCATGTCACTCCTCCATGTTTCTCCTCCATGTCACTACTTCATGTCACTCCTCCATGTCGCTACTCCATGTGACTCCTCCATGTCGCTCCACCAACTCACTCCTCCACTTCGCTCCTACATGTTGCTCTTCCATGTCACTCCTCCATGTAACTCCTCCATGTAGCTACTATATTTCACTCCTCCATGTCGCTACATAAACTCACTCCTCTTGTCACTCCTCCATGTCACTCCTCCATGTCACTTCTCCAAGTCACTCCTCCATGTCCCTCCTCCATGTCACTACTCCATGTCACGCCTCCATGTCACTCCTCCACTTCACTCCTCCATGTAACTCCTACATGTAGCTACTCCATGTCACTACTCCATGTCATTCCTCCATGTCCCTCCTCCATGTTGCTCCTCCAAATCACTCCTCCATGTAACTCCTCCAAGTCACTCCTCCAATTCCCTCCTCCATGTCACTACTCCATGTCACTCCTCCATGTCGCTCCTCCTTGTTGCTCCTCCACACCAAACCTATATGTCACATCTCCATGTCACTCCTCCATGTCACTCCTCCATGTAGCTACTCCATGTCACTCCTCAATGTCGCTACACAAACTCACTCCTCATGTCACTCCTGCATGTCACTCCACCATATAAACCGTCCTTCCTCATCAACCCTGTCACTTCTCCATGTCACTCCTCCATGTCACTCCTCCATGTCACTCCTCCATGTCGCTACAACAACTCATTCCTTATGTTACTCCTCCATGTCGCTCCTCCGTGTTTCTCCTCCAAGTCACTCCTCCATGTAACTCCTCCATGTAGCTACTCCATGTCACTCCTCCATGTTGCGCCTCCGTGATGCTCCTCCACATCAATCCTCTATGTCACTCCTCCATGTCACTCCTCCATGTTGCTATTCCATGTCAGTCCTCCATGTCACTACACCAACTCACTCCTCTACGTCACTCCTCATGTCACTCCTCCATGTCGCTACATCAACTCAACCCTCCTTGTAACTCCTCCATGTCACTCATCCATTTCATTCCTCCATGTCACTCGTTTATGTCACTCCTCCAATTCACTCCTCCATGTCATCTCTATATGTCTTCCATGTCACTCCTCCATGTCCATCCTCCATGTCACTACTCCAGGTCACTCCTCCAAGTTGCTCCTCCGTGTTGCTCCTCCATGTCACTCCTCCAAGTCACTCATCCATGACCCTCCACGATGTCACTCCACCATATCAACCCTCCTTCCTGATCAACCCTGTCACTTCTCCAAGTCACTCCTCCATGTCCCTCCTCCATGTCACTACTCCATGTCACTCCTCCATGTCGCTCCTTCGTGTTGCTCCTCCACATCAATCCACTGTGTCACTCCTCCATGTTGCTCCTTCAAGTCACTCCTCCATGTAACTCCTACATGTAGCTCCTCCAAGTCACTACTCCATGTCACTCCTCCATGTCGCTCCTCTGTGTTGCTCCTCCAAGTCAATCCTCCATGTAACTCCTCCATGTAGCTACTATATTTCACTCCTCCATGTCGCTACATAAACTCTCTCCTCATGTCACTCCTCCATGTCACTCATCCAAGTCACTCCTCCATGTCCCTCCTCCATGTCACTACTCCATGTCACTCCTCCATGTCGCTCCTCCTTGTTGCTCCTCCTTGTCACTCCTCCAAGTCACTCACTCATGTCCCTCCACGATGTCACTCCACCATATCAATCCTCCTTCCTGATCAAACCTGTCACTTCTCCAAGTCACTCCTCCATGTCCATCCTTCATGTCACTACTCCATGTCACTCCTCCATGTCGCTATTCCATGTGACTCCTCCATGTCGCTCCACCAACTCCTTCCTCCATATTACTCCTCCATGTCACTCCTCCATGTCAATCCTTTATGTCACTCCTCCAAGTTACTCCTCCATGTCACTCCACCATTTCACTCCTCCATGTCACTCCTCCATGTCACTCCTCCATGTCACTCCTCCATGTCGCTCCTCCGTGTAGCTCCTCCACTTCAATCCTCTATGTCACTCCTCCATGTTGCTCCTCCATGTCACTCCTCCATGTAACTCCTACATGTAGCTACTCCATGTCACTACTCCATGTCACTCCTCCATGTCCCTCCTCCGTGTTGCTCCTCCAAATCACTCCTCCATGTAACTCCTCCATGTCACTCCTACATGTCGCTATTCCATTTGACTCCTCCATGTAGCTCCACCAACTCACTCCTCCACGTCGCTCCTCCATGTTGCTCTTCCATGTCACTCCTCCATGTCACTTCTATGTATCTTCCATGTCACTCCTCCATGTCCCTCCTCTATGTCACTCCTCCATGTCATTCCTCCATGTCACTTCTCCATATCTCTCCTCCACGTCACTCCTCTATGTCACTCCTCCATGTGACTCCTCCATGTCACTCCAACATGTCTCTCCTCCATGTCGCTATAACAACTCACTCCTCCATGTCACTCCAACATTTCACTACTCCATGTCACTCCTACAGGTCACTCCTCCATGTCGCTACTCAAAGTCACTCCTCCATGTCACTACACCAACTCACTCCTCAAGGTCACTCCTCCATGTCACTACTTCATGTCACTCCTCCATGTCGCTACTCCATGTGACTCCTCCATGTCGCTCCACCAACTCACTCCTCCACTTCGCTCCTCCATGTTGCTCTTCCACTTCACTCCTCCATGTAACTCATCTATGTCCCTCCGCCATGTCTCTACACCAACTCAATCCTTCTTGTCACTCCTCCATGTCACTCATCCATGTCACTTCTATGTCTTCCATTTCACTCCTCCATGTCCCTCCTCCATGTAACTCCTCCACGTCGCTCCTCTATGTCACTCCTCCATGTCGCTACACAAACTCATTACTCATGTCACTCCTCCAAGTCACTACTTCATGTCCCTCCTCCATGTCATTACTCCATGGCACTCCTCCATGTAACTCCTCCATGTCACTCCTCCATGTCGCTACAACAACTCATTCCTTATGTCACTCCTCCATGTCGCTCCTCCGTGTTTCTCCTCCAAGTCACTCCTCCATGTAACTCCTCCATGTAGCTACTCCATGTCACTCCTCCATGTCGCTCCTCCATGATGCTCCTCCACATCAATCCTCTATGTCACTCCTCCATGTCACTCCTCCATGTTGCTATTCCATGTCAGTCCTCCATGTCGCTACACCAACTCATTACTCATGTCACTCCTCCAAGTCACTCACCCATGTCACTCCTCCTAGTCACTCACCCATGTCCCTCCACGATGTCACTCCACCATATAAACCCTCCTTCCTGATCAACCCTTTCACTTCTCCAAGTCACTCCTCCATGTCCATCATCCATGTCACTACTCCACATCAATCCTATAATGTCACTCCTCCATGTTTCTCCTCCATGTCTCATCTCCATGTCACTCTAACAACTCACTCCTCAATGTCACTCCACCATTTCACTCCTCCATGTCACTCCTCCAGGTCACTCCTCCATGTCGCTATTCCTGGTCAGTCCTCCATGTCACTCCTCCATGTCACTACACCAACTCATTACTCATGTCATTCCTCCATGTCGCTACTCAAAGTCACTCCTCTATGTCACTACACCAACTCACTCCTCAATGTCACTCCTCCATGTCACTACTTCATGTCACTCCTCCATGTCCCTACTCCATGTGACTCCTCCATGTCGCTCCACCAACTTACTCCTCCACGTCGCTCCTCCATGTTGCTCTTCCATGTCACTCCTAATGTAACTCATCTATGTCCCTCCGCCATGTCACTACACTAACTCAATCTTTCTTGTCACTCCTCCATGTCACTCATCCATGTCACTTCTATATGTCTTCAATGTCACTCATCCATGTTCCTCCTCCATGTCACTCCTCCACATCACTCCTCTATGTCACTCCTCCATTTCACACCTCCATGTCACTCCTCCATGTCACTACACCAACTCATTCCTCGTGTCACTCCTCCATGTCGCTACTCCATGTCACTCCTCCGTGTCGCTACACCAACTCAACCCTCCTTGTAACTCCTCCATGTCAATCATCCATGTCATTCCTCCATGTCACTCCTCCAAGTCACTCACCTATGTCACTCCACGATGTCACGCCACCATATCAACCCTCCTTCCTGATAAACCCTATCACTTCTCCATGTCCCTCCCACATGTAGCTACTCCATGTACTAATCCATGTCACTCCTCCATGTCGCTCCTCCGTGTTGCTCCTCCAAGTAACTCCTCCATGTAACTCCTCCATGTAGCTACTCCATGTCGCTCCTCCATGTCGCTACACAAACTCACTCCTCATGTCACTCCTCCATGTCACTCCTCCAAGTCATTCACCCATGTCCCTCTGCGATGTCACTCCACCATATCAACCCTCCTTGGTTATCCGCCCTGTCACAACTGCAATTCACTCCTCCATGTCACCTCTATATGTCTTCCATGTCACTTCTCCAAGTCACTCCTCCATGTCTATCCTCCATGTCACTACTCCACATCAATCCTCTATGTCACTCCTCCATGTCCCTCCTCCATGTCACTCCTCCACGTCGCTCCTCTATTTCACTCCATGTCGCTACACCATGTCACTCCTCCATGTCGCTCTAACAACTCACTTGTCCATGTCACTCCACCATTTCACTCCTCCATGTCACTCCTCAATGTCACTCCTCCATGTCACTACACCAACTCACTCCTCAATGTCACTCCTCAATGTCACTAATTCAAGTCACTCCTCCATGTAACTCCTCCATGTAGCTACTCCATGTCACTCCTCCATGTCGCTACACAAACTCACTCCTCATGTCACTTCTCCAAGTCACTCCTCCGTATTGCTCCATCACATCAATTCTCTATGTCACTCCTCCATGTCACTCCTCAATGTCACTCCTCCATGACAATACACCAACTGAAACCTCTTTGTGTATCCTCCATGTTACTCCTCCGTGTCACAACACAAACTCAATCCTCATTGTCACTCCTCCATGTCACTCATCCATGTCATTCCTCCATGTATATCCTCCATGTCGCTACTCTATGTCACTCCTCCATGTCACTCCTCCATGTCACTCCTCCATGTCGCTACACAAACTCACTCCTCATATTACTACTCTATGTCGCTACTCCATGTCACTCCTCCATGTCGCTTACACCAACTCACTCCTCAATGTCACTACTCCATGTCACTACTTCTTGTAACTCCTCCATGTCAATCCTTTATGTCACTCCTCCAATTCACTCTTCCATGTCACCTCTATATGTCTTCCACGTCACTCTTCCATGTCCATTCTCCATGTCACTACTCCATGTCACTCCACCATGTCACTCCTCCTTGTTGCTCCTCCTTTTCACTCCTCCAAGTCACTCACCCATGTTACTCCTCCTTGTCACTACTCCACATCCATCCTCTATGTCACTCCTCCATGTCTTTCCTCCATGTCGCTCTAACAACTCACTACTCCATGTCACTCCACTATTTCACTCCTCCATGTAACTCCTCCAGGTCACTCCTCCATGTCGCTACTCAAAGTCACTCCTCCATGTAACTACACCAACTCACTCCTCAATGTCATTCCTCCATGTCACTACTTCATGTCACTCCTCCATGTCGCTATATAAACTCAACCCTCCTTGTCACTCCTCCATGTCACTCATCCATGTCATTCCTCCATGTCACTCCTTTATGTTACTCCTCCAATTCACTCCTCCATGACACTCCTCCATGCCACTCATCCATCTCCCTCCGACATGTCACTCCACCCTATCAATCTTCATTTGTGATCCGACCTGTCACTTCTCCATGTCACTCTTCCATGTTTCTCCTCCACGTCACTCCTCCAAGTCACTCCTCCATGTCACTCCTCCATGTCACTCCTTAATTTCTCTACTCCATGTTTCTATAAAAACTCACTCCTCCATGTCACTCCTCCAGGTCACTCCTCCATGTCGCTACTCAGAGTCACTCCTCCATGTCACTACACCAACTCACTCCTCAATTTCACTCCTCCATGTCACTACTTCTTGTAACTCCTCCATGTCAACCCTTTATGTCACTCCTCCAATTCACTCCTCCATGTCACCTCTATATGTCTTCCATGTCACTCCTTCATGTCCATCCTCCATGTCACTACTCCATGTCTCTCCTCCATCTCGCTCCTCTGTGTTGCTCCTCCTTGTCACTCCTCCAAGTCACTCACCCATGTCCCTCCACGATGTCACTCCACCATATCAACCCTCCTTCCTGATCAATCCTGTCACTTCTCCAAGTCACTCCTCCATGTTACTCCTCCATGTCACTACTCCACATCAATCCTCTATGTCACTCCTCCATGTCACTCCTCCATGTTGCTATTCCATGTCAGTCCTCCATGTCACTACACAAACTCACTCTTCTACGTCACTCCTCATGTCACTCCTCCATGTCGCTACATCAACTCAACCCTCCTTGTAACTCCTCCATGTCACTCATCCATGGCATTCCTCCATGTCACTCGTTAATGTCACTCCTCCAATTCACTCCTCCATGTCATCTCTATATGTCTTCCATGTCACTCCTCCATGTCCATCCTCCATGTCACTACTCCAGGTCACTCCTCCAAGTTGCTCCTCCGTGTTGCTCCTCCATGTCACTCCTCCAAGTCACTCATCCATGTCCCTCCACGATGTAACTCTACCATATCAACCCTCCTTGGTGATCCGCCCCTCTCACTTCTCCATGTCACTCTTCCATGTCTCTCCTCCACGTCACTCCTCTATGTCACTCCTCCATGTCACTCCTACATGTCACTCCTCCATGTCTCTCCTCTATGTCGCTCAAACAACTCACTCCTCCATGTCACTCCTACATGTCACTCCTCCATGTCTCTCCTCTATGTCGCTCTAACAACTCACTCCTCCATGTCACTCCTACATGTCACTCCTCCAGGTCACTCCTCCATGTCGCTACTCAAAGTCACTCCTCCATGTCACTACACCAACTTACTCCTCAATGTCACTCCTCCATATCACTTCTCCATTTCTCTCCTTCATGTCGCTATAACAACTCACTCCTCCATGTCCCTCCTCCATGTCACTACTCCATGTCACTACTCCATGTCACTCCTCCATGTCGCTCCTCCGTGTTGCTCCTCCACATCAATTTTCTATGTCACTCCTCCATGTCACTCCTCCATGTCACTCCTCCCTGTCGCTATTCCATGTCAGTCCTCCATGTCGCTACACCAACTCACTATTCCATGTTACTCCTCCATGTCGCTACTACATGTGACTCCTCCATGTCACTTCTCCATGTCGCTTCTCCACGTCACTCCTCGATGTCAATACACCAACTGGAACCTCTTTGTCCATCCTCCATGTCACTCCTCCGTGTTGCTCCTCCATGTCACTCCTCCATGTCACTCTTCCATGTCGCTACTCTATGTCACTCCTCCATGTCGCTAAACTAACTCAATCCTCCTTGTCACTCCTCCATGTCGCTCCTCCATGTTGCTCCTCCATGTCACTCTTCCATGTCACTCCTCCATGTCCCTACTCCATGTGACTCCTCCATGTCACTCCACCAACTTACTCCTCCACGTCGCTCCTCCATGTTGCTCTTCCATGTCACTCCTCCATGTAACTCATCTATGTCCCTCCGCCATGTCACTTCACGAACTCAATCCTTCTTGTCACTCCTCCATGTCACTTCTATATGTCTTCCATGTCACTCCTCCATGTCACTCCTCCATGTCACTCCTCCATGTCACTTCTATATGTCTTCCATGTCACTCCTCCATGTCCGTCCTCCATGTCACTCCTCCACGTAACTCCTCTATGTCACTACTCCATGTAACACCTCCATTTAACTCCTCCATGTCGTTATTACATGTAACTCCTCCATGTCGTTACACCAACTCATTACTCATGTCACTCCTCCATGTCGCTACTCCTTGTCAGTCCTCCATGTCACTCCTACACGTAACTCCTCTGTCACTCCTCCATGTCACACCTCCATGTCACTCCTCCATGTCGTTATTCCATGTCACTCCTCCATGTCGCTACACCAACTCATTACTCATGTCACTCCTCCATGTCGCTACTCCATGTCACTCCTCCA
This sequence comes from Sebastes schlegelii, assembly GCA_014673565.1. Lineage (NCBI taxonomy): Eukaryota > Metazoa > Chordata > Actinopteri > Perciformes > Sebastidae > Sebastes > Sebastes schlegelii. Next base: position 29,450,269 of record CM025825.1, read on the forward strand.
AGTCACTCACCCATGTCCCTCCGCCATTTCACTCCTCCATGTCACTCCTCCATGTCACTCCTCCATGTCGCTACTCAAAGTCACTCCTCCATGTCACTACAACAACTCACTCCTCAATGTAACTCCTCCATATCGCTCCTCCATGTCTCTCCTCCATGTCATTCCTCCATGTCACTCCTCCATGTCACCCCTCCATGTCACTCCTCCATGTCACTCCTCGATGTCGCTCCTCCGTGTTGCTCCTCCGTGTTGCTCCTCCATGTCACTTCTCCAAGTCACTCACCCATGTCCCTCCACGATGTCACTCCACCATATCAACCCTCCTTCCTGATAAACTCTGTCACTTCTCCAAGTCACTCCTCCATGTCCCTCCTCCATGTCACTACACCCGATCAATCCTCTATGTCACTCCTCCATGTCACTCCTCCATCTCACTCCTCCATGTCGCTATTCCATGTGACTCCTCCATGTCACTCCACCAACTCCTTCCTCCATGTTACTCCTCCATGTCAATCCTCCATGTCAGTCCTTTATGTCACTCCTCCAAGTTACTCCTCCATGTCACTACACCATTTCAATCCTCCTTGTCACTCCTCCAGGTCACTCCTCCATGTCGCTACTCAAAGTCACTCCTCCATGTCACTTCTCCACATCACTCCTCTATGTCACTCCTCCATGTCACACCTCCATGTCACTCCTTCATGTCGCTACAGCAACTCATTCCTCATGTCAATCCTCCATGTCGCTACTCCATGTCACTTCTATATGTCTTCCATGTCACTGTCCCTCATCTATGTCACTCCTCCACGTAACTCCTCCATGTCATTCCTCCATGTCACTCCTCCATGTCGCTACTCTATGTCACTCTTCTATGTAGCTCCTCCATGTCACTCCTCCATGTCGCTACTCAAAGTCACTCCTCCATGTCACAACACCAATTCACTCCTTACTGTCACTCCTCCATTTCACAACACAAACTCAACTCTCCTTGTCACTCCTACATGTCACTCATCCATGTCATTCCTCAATGTCACTCCTTTATGTCACTCCTCCAATTCACTCCTCCATGTCACCTCTATTTGTCTTACATGTCACTCCTTTATGTCACTCCTCCATGTCAATCCTCCATGTCACTACTCATGTCACTCCTCCATGTCGCTCCTCTGTGTTGCTCCTTCATGTCACTTCTCCAAGTCACTACTCCATGTCACTCCTCCATGTCGCTCCTCCGTGTTGCTCCTCCACATCAATCCTCTTGTCACTCTTCCATTTCACTCCTCCATGTCGCTATTCCATGTCAGTCCTCCATGTCGCTACACCAACTCACTCTTCCATGTCACTTCTCCATGTCGCTTCTCCATGTCTCTCCTCCATGTCAATACACCAACTCAAACCTCTCTGTCCATCCTCCATGTCGCTACACCAACTCACTCTTCCATGTCACTTCTCCGTGTTGCTCCTCCATATCACTCCTCCATGTCACTCCTCCATGTCGCTACTCTATGTCACTCCTCCATGTCACTACACCAACTCAATCCTTCTTGTCACTCCTCCATGTCACTCATCCATGTCACTTCTATATGTCTTCCATGTCACTCCTCCATGTCCCTCCTTCATGTAACTCCTCCACGTCACTCATCTATGTTACATCTCCATGTCACACCTCCATGTCACTCCACCATGTCGTTATTCCATGTCACTCCTCCATGTCGCTACACCAACTCATTACTCATGTCACTCCTCCATGTCACTACTCCATGTCACTCCTCCATGTCGCTCCTCCGTGTTGCTCCTCCACATCCATCCTCTATGTCACTCCTCCATGTTGCTCCTCCAACTCACTCATCCATGTAACTCCTACATGTATTTACTTCATGTCACTACTCCATGTCACTCCTCCATGTAACTCCTGCATGTAGTTACTCCATGTCACTCCTCCATGTTGCTACACAAACTCACTCCTCATGTCACTCCTCCATGTCAATCCTCCAAGTCACTCACCCATGTCCCTCCGCAATGTCACTCCACCATATAAACCCTACTTGGTTATCCGCCCTGTAACTTCTCCATGTCACTCTTCCATGTCTCTCCTCCAGGTCACTCCTCCATTTAGCTTCTCCATGTCACTCTTCCATGTTTCTCCTCCACGTCACTCATTTATGTCACTCCTCCAATTCACTCCTCCATGTCATCTCTATATGTCTTCCATGTCAATCCTTCATGTCACTCCTCTATGTCACTCCTCCATGTCAGTCCTCCATGTCACTTCTCCATGTCACTCCTCCATTTCTCTCCTTCATGTCGCTATAACAACTCACTCCTCCATGTCACTCCTCCAGGTCACTCCTCCATGTCGCTACTCAAAGTCACTCCTCCATGTAACTCCTCCAGGTCACTCCTCCATGTCGCTACTCAAAGTCACTCCTCCAATATCACTCATCCATGTCATTCCTCCATGTCTCTCCTCCACGTCATTCCTCTATGTAACTCCTCCATGTCACTCCTCCATGTTGCTCTAACAACTCACTCCTCCATGTCACTCCACCATTTCACTCCTCCATGTCACTCCTCCAGGTCACTCCTCCAGGTCGCTACTCAAAGTCACTCCTCCTTGTAACTACACCAACTCACTCCTCAATGTCACTCCTCTATGTCACTACTTCATGTCGCTCCTCCATGTCGCTACACAAACTCAACTCTCCTTGTGACTCCTCCATGTCACTCATCCAAGTCACTCCTCCATTTCCCTCCTCCATGTCACTACTCCATGTCACTCCTCCATGTCGCTCCTCCATGTTGCTCCTCCACATCAATTCTCTATGTCACTCCTCCATGTCACTTCTCCACGTCACTCCTACATGTCGCTATTCTATGTGACTCCTCCATGTCGCTCCACCAACTCACTCCTCCACGTCGCTCCTCCATCTTGCTCTTCCATGTCACTCCTCCATGTCACTTCTATATATCTTCCATGTTACTCCTCCATGTCCCTCCTCCATTTCACTCCTCCACGTCACTCCTCTATGTCACTCCTCCATGTCACTCCTCCATGTCGCTACACCAACTCACTCTTCCATGTTAATACACCAACTTAAACCACTTTGTCCATCCTCCATGTCATTCCTCCATGTTGCTCCTCCATGTCACTCCTCCATGTCGCTTCTCTATGTCACTCCTCCATGTCGCTACATCAACTCAATCCTCCTTGTCACTCCTCCATGTCGCTCCTCCATGTTGCTCCTCCATGTCACTCCTCCATGTCACTCATCCTTGTCCCTCTGCCATGTCACTCCACCATATCAATCTTCCTTGGTGATCCGCCCTGTCACTCCTCCATGTCACTCTTCCATGTCTCTCCTCCATGTCACTCCTCTATGTCACTCCTCCATGTCACTCCTCCATGTCACTATAACAACTCACTCTTCCATGTCACTCCAACATTTCACTGTTCCATTTTACTCCTCCAGGTCACTCCTCCATGTCGTTACTCAAAGTCACTCCTCCATGTCACTACACCAATTCACTCCTCCATGTCCATCCTCCATGTCACTACTCCATGTCACTCCTCCATGTCGCTCCTCTGTGTTGCTCCTCCATGTCACTTCTCCAAGTCACTCACCCATGTCCTTCCACGATTTCACTCCACCATATCAACTCTCCTTCCTGATGAACCCTGTCACTTCTCCAAGTCACTCCTCCATGTCCCTCCTCCATGTCACTACTCCATGTCACTCCTCCATGTCGCTCCTCCAGGTCACTCTTCCATGTCGCCACTCAAACTCACTCCTCCATGTCATTACACATACTCACTCCTCCATGTCACACCTCCATGTCACTCCTCCATGTCGCTACAGCAACTCATTCCTCATGTCAATCCTCCATGTCGCTACTCCATGTCACTTCTATATTTCTTCCATGTCACTGTCCCTCATCCATGTCACTCCTCAACATAACTCCTACATTTCACTCCTCCACGTCACTCCTCTATGTCACTCCTCCATGTCACACCTCCATGTCACTCCTCCATGTCGTTATTCCATGTCACTCCTCCATGTCGCTACACCAACTCATTACTCATGTCACTCCTCCATGTCGCTACTCCATGTCACTCCTCCATGTCGCTACACCAACTCAAACCTCCTTGTAACTGCTCCATGTCACTCATCCATGTCATTCCTCCATGTCACTCATTTATGTCACTCCTCCAATTCACTCCTCCATGTCATCTCTATATGTCTTCCATGTCAATCCTCCATGTCATCCTCCATGTCACTACTCCATGTCACTCCTCCATGTCGCTCCTCCGTGTTGCTCCTCCACATCAATCCTCTATGTCACTCCTCCATGTTGCTCCTCCAACTCACTCATCCATGTAACTCCTCCATGTCACTCCAACATGTCTCTCCTCCATGTCGCTATAACAACTCACTTCTCCATGTCACTCCACCATTTCACTACTCCATGTCACTACTCCATGTCACTCCTCCATGTCGCTCCTTCGTGTTGCTCCTCCACATCAATCCTCTATGTCACTCCTCCATGTTGCTCCTCCAAGTCACTCCTCCATGTAACTCCTACATGTAGCTCCTCCAAGTCACTACTCCATGTCACTCCTCCATGTCGCTCCTCTGTGTTGCTCCTCCAAGTCAATCCTCCATGTAACTCCTCCATGTAGCTACTATATTTCACTCCTCCATGTCGCTACATAAACTCTCTCCTCATGTCACTCCTCCATGTCACTCCTCCATGTTACTCATCCAAGTCACTCCCCCATGTCCCTCCTCCATGTCACTACTCCATGTCACTCCTCCATGTCGCTCCTCCTTGTTGCTCCTCCTTGTCACTCCTCCAAGTCACTCACTCATGTCCCTCCACGATGTCACTCCACCATATCAATCCTCCTTCCTGATCAAACCTGTCACTTCTCCAAGTCACTCCTCCATGTCCATCCTTCATGTCACTACTCCATGTCACTCCTCCAAGTCGCTATTCCATGTGACTCCACCATTTAACTCCTCCATGTCACTCCTCCATGTCACTCCTCCATGTCACTCCTCCATGTCGCTCCTCCGTGTTGCTCCTCCACTTCAATCCTCTATGTCACTCCTCCATGTTGCTCCTCCATGTCACTCCTCCATGTAACTCCTACATGTAGCTACTCCATGTCACTACTCCATGTCACTTCTCCATGTCCCTCCTCCGTGTTGCTCCTCCAAATCACTCCTCCATGTAACTCCTCCATGTTGCTACACAAACTCACTCCTAATGTAATCCTCCAAGTCACTCTTCCGTATTGCTCCTCCACATCAATTCTCTATGTCACTCCTCCATGTCACTCCTCCATGTAACTCCTCCATGACGCTATTCCATGTCAGTCCTCCATGTCGCTACACCAACTCAAACCTATTTGTCCATCCTCCATGTCACTCCTCCGTGTTGCTCCTCCATGTCACTCCTCCAGGTCACTCCTCCTTTCGCTACTCAAAGTCACTCCTCCATGTTACAACACCAACTCACTCCTCAATGTCACTCCTCCATGTCACTCCTCCATTTCTCTCCTCCATGTCGCTATAACAACTCACTCCTCCATGTCACTCCTCCAGGTCACTCCTCCATGTCGCTACTCAAAGTCAGTCCTCCATGTCACTCCTCCATGTCGCTAATCCATGTGACTCCTCCATGTCACTACTTCATATCACTCATCCATGTCGCTACTCCATGTGACTCCTCCATGTCGCTCCACCAACTCTCTACTCCATGTCGCTCCTACATATTGCTCTTCCATGTCACTCCTCCATGTAACTCATCTTTGTCCCTCCGCCATGTGACTACACCAACTCAATCCTTCCTGTCACTCCTACATGTCACTCATCCATGTCACTTCTCCATGTCTCTCCTCCATGTCACTCTAATAACTCACTCCTCCATGTCACTCCACCATTTCACTCCTCCATGTCACTCCTCCAGGTCACTCCTTCATGTCGCTACTCAAAGTCACTCCTCCATGTTACTACACCAACTCACTCCTCAATGTCACTCCTCCATATCACTCCTCCATTTCTCTCCTCCATGTCGCTATAACAATTTACTCCTCCATGTCACTCCACTATTTCACTCCTCCATGTCACTCCTGCAGGTCACTCCTCCATGTCGCTACTCTATGTCACTCCTCCATGTCACTCCTCAATGTCACTCCTCCATGTCGCTACACAAACTCACTCCTCCTTTACACTCTTTCATGTCACTCCTCCATATCGCACCTCCATGTCACTCCTCCATGTCACTCCTCTAGGTCACTCCTCCATGCCACTCCTCCATGTAACTCCTCCATGTAGCTACTCCATGTCACTCCTCCATGTCGCTACACAAACTCACTCCTCATGTCACTCCTCCATGTCATTCCTCCATGTCACTCCTCCATGTATCTCCTCCATGTCGCTACTCTATGTCACTCCTCCATGTCATCCCTCCATGTCACTCCTCCATGTCACTCCTCTAGGTCACTCCTCCATGCAACTCCTCCATGTAACTCCTCCATGTAGCTACTCCATGTCACTACTTGATTTCTTTCCTCCATGTCGCTATAACAACTCACTCCTCCATGTAGCTACACCAACTCACTCCTCAATGTCACTCCTCCATGTCAATACTTCTTGTCACTCCTCCAATTCACTCCTCCATGTCACCTCTATATGTCTTCCATGTCACTCCTCCATGTCCATCCTCCATGTCACTACTCCATGTCACTCCTCCATGTCGCTCCTCCGTGTTGCTCCTACTTGTAACTCCTCCAAGTCACTCACCCATGTCCCTCCATGATTTCACTCCACCATATAAACACTCCTTCCTGATCAACCCTGTCACTTCTCCAAGTCACTCCTCCATGTCCCTCCTCCATGTCACTACTCCATGCCACTCCTCCATGTCGCTTCTCCGTGTTGCTCCTCCACATCAATCCTCTATGTAACTCCTCCATGTTGATCCTCCATGAAGCTACTCCATGTCACTCCTCCATGTCGCTATACAAACTTACACCTCATGTCACTCCTCCATGTCACTCCTCCATGTCACTCCTCCATTTCACTCCTCCAAGTCACTCCTCCATGTCCCTCCTCATGTCACTCCTCCATGTCACTCCTCCATTTCAATCCTCCAAGTCACTCCTCCATGTCCCTCCTCCAAGTCACTCCTCCATGTCCCTCCTCCATGTCACTACACCATGTTGTTCCTCCATGTTACTCCTCCTTTTACTCCTCCATGTCCTTCCGCCATGTCACTCCACCCTATCAATCTTCCTTGGTGATCCGACATGTCACTTCTCCATGTCAATCTTCCATGTCTCTCCTCCATGTCGCTCTAACAACTCACTCCTCCATGTCACTCCACCATTTCACTCCTCCATGTCACTCCTCCAGGTCACTCCTCCATGTCGCTACGCAAAGTCACTCCTCCATGTTGCTACACCAACTCACTCCTCCATGTCACTCCTCCATATCGCTACTCCATGTCATTCCTCCTTGTCACTCTTCCATGTCATTCCTCCATGTCAATCCTTTATGTCACTCCTCCAATTCACTCCTCCATGTCACCTCTATATGTCTTCCATGTCACTCCTCAATGTCACTCCTCCATGTCCATCCTCCATGTCACTACTCCATTTCTCTCTTCCTTGTCGCTCCTCTGTGTTGCTCCTCCTTGTCACTCCTCCAAGTCACTCACCCATGTCCCTCCATGATGTCACTCCACCATATCAACCCTCCTTCCTGATCAATCCTGTCACTTCTCCAAGTCACTCCTCTATGTCACTCCTCCATGTCACTCCTCCATGTCACTCATCCATGTCCCTCCGCCATGTCACTCCACCCTATAAATCTTCCATGTCTCTCCTCCAAGTCACTCCTCCATGTAAATCCTACATGTAGCTACTCCGTGTTGCTCCTCCAAGTCACTCCTCCATGTAACTCCTCCATGTCACTCTTCCATGTCTCTCCTCCACAACACTCCTCTATGTCACTCCTCCATGTCACTCCTCCATGTCACTCTTCCATGTCTCTCCTCCATGTCGCTCTAACAATTCACTCCTCCATGTCACTCCTCCAGGTCACTCCTCCATGTCGCTACTCAAAGTCACTCCTTCATGTCACTACACCAACTCACTCCTCAATGTCACTCTTCAATGTCACCACTTCATGTCACTCTTCCATGTCGCTACTCCATTTCTCTCCTCCATGTCGCTATAACAACTCACTCCTTCATGTCACTACACCAACTCCCTCCGCCATGTCACTCCACAATGTCACCACTTCATGTCACTCCTCCATGTCGCTACACAAACTCAAACCTCCTTTACACTCTTTCATGTCAATCCTCCATATCGCTCCTCCATGTCCCTCCTCTATGTCACTCCTCCATGTAATTTCTCCAAGTCACTCCTCCATGTATCTCCTCCATGTCGCTACTCTATGTCACTCCTCCATGTCACCCCTCCATGTCACTCCTCCATGTCACTGCTCTAGGTCACTCCTCCATGCCACTCCTCCATGTAACTCCTCCATGTAGCTACTCCATGTCACTCCTCCATGTCGCTACACAAACTTACTCCTCATGTCACTCCTCCATGTCGCTCCTCCGTGTTGCTCCTCCAAGACACTCCTCCATGTAACTCCTCCATGTAGCTACTCCATGTCACTCCTCCGTGTCGCTACACAAACTCACTCCTCATGTCACTCCTCCATGTCACTCCTCCAAGTCATTCATCCATGTCCCTCCGCCATGTCACTCCACCATATCAATCTTCCTTGGTGATCTGCCCTGTCAATTCTCCATGTCACTCTTTCATGTCACTCTAACAACTCACTCCTCCATGTCACTCCACCATTTCACTCCTCCATGTCACTCCTCCAGGTCACTCCTCCATGTCGCTACTCAAAGTCACTCCTCCATGTCCCACCTCCATGTCACTACATCATGTCACTCCTCCATGTCCCACCTCCATGTCACTACATCATGTCACTCCTCCATGTCGCTCCTCCTTGTTGTTCCTCCACATCAATCCTCCATGTCGCTCCTCCATGTCACTCCACCATTTCACTCCTTCATGTCGCTACTCAAAGTCACTCCTCCATGTTACTACACCAACTCACTCCTCAATGTCACTCCTCCATAACACTCCTCCATTTCTCTCCTCCATGTCGCTATAACAACTCACTCCTCCATTTCACTCCAACATTTCACTCCTCCATGTCACTCCTCCAGGTCACTCATCCATGTCGCTACTCAAAGTCACTCTTTCATGTCACTACACCAACTCACTCCTCAATGTCACTCCTCAATATCACCACTTCATGTCACTCCTCCATGTCACTACACCAACTCAAACCTCCTTTACACTCTTTCATGTCAATCCTCCATATCGCTCCTCCATGTCCCTCCTCATGTCACTCCTCCATGTCACTCCTCCATTTCACTCCTCCAAGTAACTCCTCCATGTTCCTCCTCCAAGTCACTCCTCCATGTCCCTCCTCCATGTCACTACACCATGTTGCTCCTCCATGTTACTCCTCCTTTTACTCCTCCATGTCCCTCCGCCATGTCACTCCACCCTATCAATCTTCCTTGGTGATCCGACATGTCACTTCTCCATGTCAATCTTCCATGTCTCTCCTCCAAGTCACTCCTCTATGTCACTCCTCCATGTCTCTCCTCCATTTCATTGCTCCATGTCACTCCTCCAGTTCACTCCTCCATGTAGCTACGCAAAGTCACTCCTCCATGTCGCTACACCAACTCACTCCTCCATGTCACTCCTCCATATCGCTACTCCATGTCATTCCTCCTTGTCACTCTTCCATGTCATTCCTCCATGTCAATCCTTTATGTCACTCCTCCAATTCACTCCTTCATGTCACCTCTATATGTCTTCCATGTCACTCCTCCATGTCACTCCTCCATGTCCATCCTCCATGTCACTACGCCATGTCTGTATTCCTTGTTGCTCCTCTGTGTTGCTCCTCCTTGTCACTCCTCCAAGTCACTCACCCATGTCCCTCCACGATGTCACTCCACCATATCAAACCTCCTTCCTGATCAATCCTGTCACTTCTCCAAGTCACTCCTATATGTCACTCCTCCATGTCACTCCTCCATGTCACTCATCCATGTCACTACAACAACTCACTCCTCAATGTCACTCCTCAATGTCACTACTTCATGTCACTCCTCCATGTCTCTACACAAACTCGATCCTCCTTTAGACTCTTTCATGTCACTCCTCCATATCGCTCCTCCATGTCCCTCCTCCATGTCACTCCTCCATGTCATTCCTCCATGTCACTCCTCCATTTATCTCCTCCATGTCGCTACTCTATATCACTCTTACATGTCACTCCTCCATGTATCTCCTCCATGTCGCTACTCTATGCCACTCCTCCATGTCGCTACACAAACTCACTCCTCATGTTACTACTCCATGTCGATACTCCATGTCGCTCTAACAACTCACTTCTCCATGTCACTCCACCTTTTCACTCCTCCGTGTTTCTCCTCCACATTAATCCTCTATGTAACTCCTCCATGTCACTCCTCCATGTCACTCCTCCATATCTCTCCTCCATGTCGCTCTAACAACTCACTCCTCCATGTCACTCCACCATTTCACTCCTCCATGTCACTCCTCACTATCACTCCTCCATTTCACTACTACATGTCACTCCTCCATGTCACAACACAAACTCAACCCTCCTTGTCACTCCTCCATGTCACTCATCCATGTCATTACTCCATGTCACTCCTTTATGTCACTCCTCCAATTCACTCCTCCATGTCACCTCTATATGTCTTCCATGTCACTCCTCCATGTCAATCCTCCATGTCACTACTCATGTCACTCCTCCATGTCGCTCCTCTGTGTTGCTCCTCCATGTCACTCCACCATTAAACTCCTTCATGTCACTCCTCCAGGTCACTCCTCCATGTCGCTACTTCATGTCACTCCTCCATGTCGCTACACAAACTCAACCCTCCTTGTCACTCCTCCATGTCACTCCTCCATGTCACTCATCCATGTCCCTCCGCCATGTCACTCCATCCTATCAATCTCCCTTGGTGATCCGACCTGTCACTCCTCCATGTCGCTACTCCATGTGACTCCTCCATGTCGCTCCACCAACTCACTCCTCCACTTTGCTCCTCCATGTTGCTCTTCCACTTCACTCCTCCATGTAACTCATCTATGTCCCTCCGCCATGTCACTACACCAACTCAATCCTTCTTGTCACTCCTCCATGTCACTCATCCATGTCACTTCTATGTCTTCCATGTCACTCCTCCATGTCCCTCCTCCATGTCATTCCTCCACGTCGCTCCTCTATTTCACTCCTCCATGTCGCTACACCAACTCATTACTCATGTCACTCCTCCAAGTCACTCACCCATGTCACTTCTCCAAGTCACTCACCCATGTCCCTCCACGATGTCACTCCACCATATAAACCCTCCTTCCTGATCAACCCTTTCACTTCTCCAAGTCAGTCCTCCATGTCCATCCTCCATGTCACTACTCCACATGAATCCTCTATGTCACTCCTCCATGTTTCTCCTCTATGTCTCTCCTACATGTCGCTCTAAAAACTCACTACTCAATGTCACTCCACCATTTCACTCCTCCATGTCACTCCTCCAGGTCACTCCTCCATGTCGCTACTCAAAGTCACTCCTCCATGTCACTTATCCATGTCATTCCTCCATGTCACTCGTTTATATCACTCCTCCATGTCACTTCTCTATGTCTCTCCTCCATGTTGCTCTAACAACTTACTCCTCCATGTCACTCCACCATTTCACTCCTCCATGTCACTCCTCCAGGTCACTCCTCCATGTCACTCAACCATGTCATTCCTCCATGTCACTCGTTTATATCACCCCTCCATATCTCTCCTCCATGTCGCTCTAACAACTCACTCCTCCATGTCACTTCTATATGTCTTCCATGTCACTCCTCCATGTCCATCCTCCATGTCGCTACACCTACTCACTCTTCGATGTCACTCCTCCATGTCACTCCTCCATGTCACTCATCCATGTCCCTCCGCCCTGTTACTTCTCCATGTCACTCTTCCATATCTCTCCTCCACGTCATTCCTCTATGTCACTCCTCCATGTCACTCCTCTATGTCACTCCTCCATGTCTCTACTCCATGTCGCTCTAACAACTCACTCCTCCATGTCACTCCTCCAGGTCACTCCTCCATGTCTCTACTCCATGTCGCTCTAACAACTCACTCCTCCATGTCACTCCACCACGTCATTCCTCTATGTCACTCCTCCATGTCACTCCTCTATGTCACTCCTCCATGTCTCTACTCCATGTCGCTCTAACAACTCACTCCTCCATGTCACTCCTCCAGGTCACTCCTCCATGTCACTACTCCATGTCGCTACACAAACTCACTCCTCTATGTCACTCCTCTATGTGACTCCTCCATGTCATTCAAACATGTCTCTCCTCCATGTCGCTATAATAACTCACTCCTCCATGTCACTCCACCATTTCACTACTCCATGTCACTCCTATAGGTCACTCCTCCATATCTCTACTCAAAGTCACTCCTCCATGTCACTACACCAACTCACTCCTCAAGGTCACTCCTCCATGTCACTACTTCATGTCACTCCTCCATGTCGCTACTCCATGTGACTCCTCCATTTCGCTCCACCAACTCACTCCTCCACTTTGCTCCTCCATGTTGCTCTTCCATGTCACTCCTCCATGTAACTCATCTATGTCCCTCCGCCATGTCACTACACCAACTCAATCCTTCTTGTCACTCGTCCATGTCACTCATCCATGTCACTTCTATGTCTTCCATGTCACTCCTCCATGTCCCTCCTCCATATCACTCCTCCACGTCGCTCCTCTATGTCACTCCTCCATGTCGCTACACCAACTCATTACTCATGTCACTCCTCCAAGTCACTCACCCATGTCACTTCTCCAAGTCACTCACCCATGGCCCTCCACGATGTCACTCCACCATATAAACCCTCCTTCCTGATCCTACCTTTAACTTCTCCAAGTCACTCCTCCATGTCCATCCTCCATGTCACTACTCCACATCAATCCTCTATGTCACTCCTCCATGTTTCTCCTCCATGTCTCTCCTCCATGTCGCTCTAACAACTCACTCCTCAATGTCACTCCACCATTTCACTCCTCCATGTTACTCCTCCAGGTCACTCCTCCATGTCACTATTCCATGTCAGTCCTCCATGTCGCTACACCAACTCACTCTTTCATGTTACTCCTCCATGTCGCTCCACCATGTCAATCCATTATGTCACTCCTCCAAGTTACTCCTACATGTCACTCCACCATTTCACTCCTCCATGTCACTCCTCCAGGTCACTCCTCCATGTCGCTACTCAAAGTCACTCCTCCATGTCACTACACCAACTCACTCTTCAATGTCACTCTTCCATGTCACTACTTCATGTAACTCCTCCATGTCGCTACTCCATGTGACTCCTCCATGCTGCGCCACCAACTCAATCCTTCTTGTCACTCCTCTATGTCACTCATCCATGTCACTTCTATATGTCTTCCATGTCACTCCTCCATGTCCATCCTCCATGTCACTACTCCATGTCACTCCTCCATGTTGCTCCTGCGTGTTGCTCCTCCACATCAATCCTCTATGTCACTCCTCCATGTTGCTCCTCAAAGTCACTCCTCCATGTAACTCCTACATGTAGCTACTCCATGTCACTCCTCCATGTCGCTCCTCCGTGTTGGTCCTCAAAGTCACTCCTCCATGTAACTCCTCCATGTAGCTACTTCATGTCACTCCTTCATGTCGCTACACAAAATTACTCCTCATGTCACTCCTCCATGTCACTCCTCCAAGTCACTCACCCATGTCCCTCCGCGATGTCACTCCACCATATCAACCCTCCTTGGTTATCCGCCCTGTCACTTCTCTATTTCACTCTTCCATGTCTCTCCTCCACGTCACTCCTCTATGTCACTCCTCCATGTGACTCCTCCATGTCACTCCTCCATGTCTCTCCTCCATGTCGCTATAACAACTCACTCCTCCATGTCACTACACCAACTCACTCCTCAAGATCACTCCTCCATGTCACTGCTTCATGTCACTCCTCCATGTCGCTACTCCATGTGACTCCTCCATGTCGCTCCACCAACTCACTCCTCCACTTCGCTCCTCCATGTTGCTCTTCCATGTCACTCCTCCATGTAACTCATCTATGTACCTCCGCCATGTCACTACACCAACTCAATCCTTCTTGTCACTCCTCCATGTCACTCATCCATGTCACTTCTATATGTCTTCCATGTCACTCCTCCATGTTCCTTCTCCATGTCACTCCTCCACATCACTCCTCTATGTCACTCCTCCATGTCGCTACACAAACTCACTCCTCATGTCACTCCTCCATGTCACTCCTCCATGTCACTCCTCCAAGTCACTCACCCATGTCCCTCCGCGATGTCACTCCACCATATCAACCCTCCTTAGTTATCTGCCCTGTCACTTCTCCATGTCTCTCTTCCATGTCTCTCCTCCACGTCACTCCTCTATGTCACTCCTCCATGTCAGTCCTCCATGTCACTTCTCCATGTCTCTCCTCCATGTCACTCCTCTATGTCACTCCTCCATGTGACTCCTCCATGTCACTCAAACATGTCTCTCCTCCATGTCGCTATAACAACTCACTCCTCCGTGTCACTCCACCATTTCACTACTCCATGTCACTCCTACAGGTCACTCCTCCATGTCTCTACTCAAAGTCACTCCTCCATGTCACTACACCAACTCACTCCTCAAGGTCACTCCTCCACTTCGCTCCTCCATGTTGCTCTTCCATGTCACTCCTCCATGTAACTCATCTATGTCCCTCCGCCATGTCACTACACCAACTCAATCCTTCTTGTCACTCGTCCATGTCACTCATCCATGTCACTTCTATGTCTTCCATGTCACTCCTCCATGTCCCTCCTCCATGTCACTCCTCCACGTCGCTCCTCTATGTCACTCCTCCATGTCGCTACACCAACTCATTACTCATGTCACTCCTCCAAGTCACTCACCCATGTCACTTCTCCAAGTCACTCACCCATGGCCCTCCACGATGTCACTCCACCATATGAACCCTCCTTCCTGATCCTACCTTTCACTTCTCCAAGTCACTCCTCCATGTCCATCCTCCATGTCACTGCTCCACATCAATCCTCTATGTCACTCCTCCATGTTTCTCCTCCATGTCTCTCCTCCATGTCGCTCTAACAACTCACTCCTCAATGTCACTCCACCATTTCACTCCTCCATGTCACTCCTCCAGGTCACTCCTCCATGTCACTATTCCATGTCAGTCCTCCATGTCGCTACACCAACTCACTCTTTCATGTTACTCCTCCATGTCGCTCCACCATGTCAATCCTTTATGTCACTCCTCCAGGTCACTCCTCCATGTCGCTACTCAAAGTCACTCCTCCATGTCACTACACCAACTCACTCTTCAATGTCACTCTTCCATGTCACTACTTCATGTAACTCCTCCATGTCGCTACTCCATGTGACTCCTCTATGTCGCTCCACCAACTCAATCCTTCTTGTCACTCCTCTATGTCACTCCTCCATGTTGCTACACAAACTCACTCCTCATGTCACTCCTCCATGTCACTCCTCCATGTCACTCCTCCAAGTCACTCACCCCATGTCCCTCCGCGATGTCACTCCACCATATCAACCCTCCTTAGTTATCTGCCCTGTCACTTCTCCATGTCTCTCTTCCATGTCTCTCCTCCACGTCACTCCTCTATGTCACTCCTCCATGTCAGTCCTCCATGTCACTTCTCCATGTCTCTCCTCCATGTCACTCCTCTATGTCACTCCTCCATGTGACTCCTCCATGTCACTCAAACATGTCTCTCCTCCATGTCGCTATAACAACTCACTCCTCCGTGTCACTCCACCATTTCACTACTCCATGTCACTCCTACAGGTCACTCCTCCATGTCTCTACTCAAAGTCACTCCTCCATGTAACTACTTCATGTCACTCCTCCACGTCCCTACTCCATTTTGCTTTTCCATGTCACTCCTCCATGTCACTCCTCCATGTCGTTATTCCATGTCACTCCTCAATGTCGCTACACAACTCATTACTAATGTCACTCCTCCATGTTGCTCCTCCAAGTCACTCCTCCATGTAACTCCTACATGTAGCTACTCCATGTCACTCTTCCATGTCACTCCTCCATGTCGCTCCTCCGTGTTGCTCCCCCAAGTCATATCCATGTAACTCCTCATGTAGCTACTCCATGTCACTCATCCATGTCGCTACTCAAAGTCACTCCTCCATGTTACTACACCAACTCACTCCTCAATGTCACTCCTCCATATCACTCCTCCATGTCGCTATAACAAGTCACTCCTCCATGTCACCCCACCATTTTACTCCTCCATGTCACTCCTCCAGGTTACTCCTCCATGTCGCTACTAAAAGTCACTCCATGTCACGACACCAACTCACTCCTCAATGTCACTCCTCAATGTCAACACTTCATGTCACTCCTCCATGTCACTACACAAACTCAATCCTACTTTACACTCTTTCATGTCACTCCTCCATATAGCTCCTCCATGTCCCTCCTCCATGTCACTCCTCCATGTCATTCCTCCATGTCACTCCTCCATGTATCTCCTCCATGTCGCTACTCTATGTCACTCCTCCATGTCAACCCTCCATGTCACTCCTCCATGTCACTCCTCTAGGTCACTCCTCCATGCCACTCCTCCATCTAACTCCTCCATGTCACTCCTCCATGTCGCTACACAAACTCACTCCTCATGTCACTCCTTCATGTCACTCCTCCATGTAACTCCTCCATGTAGCTACTCCATGTCACTCCTCCATGTCGCTCCTCCGTGTTGATCCTCCAAGTCACTCCTCCATGTAACTCCTCCATGTAGCTACTCCATGTCACTCCTCCATGTCGCTCCTCCGTGTTGCTCCTCCACATCAATCCTCCATGTCACTCCTCCATTTCACTCCTCCATGTCGCTCCTCCATGTCCCTCCTCCATGTCACTCCTCCATGTCATTCCTCCATGTCACTCCTCCATGTCGCTACTCTATGTCACTCCTCCATGTAGCTCCTCAATGTCACTCCTCCGTGTCGGTACTCAAAGTCACTCCTCCATGTCGCTACACCAACTCACTCTTCCATGTCACTCCTCCATTTCACTCCACCACATCACTCCTCTACATCACTCCTCATGTCACTCCTCCATGTCAATACACCAACACAAACCTCTTTGTCCATCCTCCATGTCACTACTCCATGTCACTCCTCCATGCTGCTCCTCTGTGTTGCTCCTCCAAGTCACTCCTCCATATCCCTCCTTAATGTCATTCCACCAACTCACTCCTCCATGTCGCTACACCAGCTCACTCCTCCATGTCACTCCTCCATATCGCTACTTAATGTCATTCCTCCTTGTCACTCTTCCATGTTGCTCCTCCATGTCACTTCTCCAAGTCTTCAATATCATGTCTATCATCCGTGTGGCTCCACATTGTCACTCCTCCATATCACTCCTCTGACTCAATTCTACATGTTTTCCTCGTCACTCCTCCATGTCATTCCTCCATGTCACTTCTATATGTCTTCAAAGTCACTCCTCCATGTCCCTCCTCCATGTCACTTCTATATGTCTTCAAAGTCACTCCTCCATGTCTCTCCTCCACGAAACTCCTCTATGTCACTCCTCCAGGTCACTTCTCCATGTCGCTACACCAAATTACTCCTCAATGTCACTTCTTCATGTCACTCCTCCATGTCTCTCCTCTATATCGCTCTAACAACTCACTCCTCCATGTCACTCCTCCATTTCACTCCTCCATGTCACTACACCAACTCACTCCTCAATGTCACTCCTCCATGTCACTACTTCATGTCACTCCTCCTTGTCACATCACAAACTCAATCCTCCTTCTCACTCCTCCATGTCACTCATCCATGTCATTCCTCCATGTCACTCCTTTATGTCACTCCTCCAATTCACTCCTCCATGTCACCTCTATATGTCGTCCATGTCACTCCTCCATGTCCATCCTCCATGTCACTACTCCATGTCACTCCTCCATGTCGCTCCTCCGTGTTGCTCTTCCATGTCACTTCTCCATGTCAATCCTCCATGTCACTCCTCCAAGTCACTCACCCATGTCCCTCCGCGATATCACTCCAACATATCAACCCTCCTTGGTGATCCGCCATCTAACTTCTCCATGTCACTCTTCCATGTCTTTCCTCCACGTCACTCCTCTATGCCACTCCTCCATGTCACTCCTACATGTCACTCCTCCATGTCTCACCTCTATGTCGCTTTAACAACTCACTCCTCCATGTCACTCCTCCATGTCACTCCACCATTTCACTCCTCCATGTCACTTCTCCAGGTCACTCCTCCATGTCGCTACTCAAAGTCACTCCTCCATGTCACTACACCAACTTACTCCTCAATGTCACTCCTCCATATCACTCCTCCATTTCTCTCCTCCATGTCGCTATAACAACTCACTCCTCCATGTCACCTCTATATGTCTTCCATGTCACTCCTCCATGTCCATCCTCCATGTCCCTCCACGATGTCACTCCACCATATCAACTCTTCTTCCTGATCAACCCTGTCACTTTTCCAAGTCATTCCTCCATGTCCCTCCTCCATGTCACTACTCCATGTCACTACTCCATGTCACTCCTCCATGTCGCTCCTCCGTGTTGCTCCTCCACATCAATTTTCTATGTCACTCCTCCATATCACTCCTCCATGTCACTCCTCCCTGTCGCTATTCCATGTCAGTCCTCCATGTCGCTACACCAACTCACAATTCCATGTTACTCCTCCATGTCGCTTCTACATGTGACTCCTCCATGTCACTTCTCCATGTCGCTTCTCCACGTCACTCCTCGATGTCAATACACCAACTGGAACCTCTTTGTCCATCCTCCATGTCACTCCTCCGTGTTGCTCCTCCATGTCACTCCTCCATGTCACTCTTCCATGTCGCTACTCTATGTCACTCCTCCATGTCGCTAAACTAACTCAATCCTCCTTGTCACTCCTCCATGTCGCTCCTCCATGTTGCTCCTCCATGTCACTCCTCCATGTCACTCCTCCATGTCCCTACTCCATGTGACTCCTCCATGTCACTCCACCAACTTACTCCTCCACGTCGCTCCTCCATGTTGCTCTTCCATGTCACTCCTCCATGTAACTCATCTATGTCCCTCCGCCATGTCACTACACGAACTCAATCCTTCTTGTCACTTCTATATGTCTTCCATGTGACTCCTTCATGTCACTCCTCCATGTCACTCATCCATGTCACTTCTATATGTCTTCCATGTCACTCCTCCATGTCCCTCCTCCATGTCACTCCTCCACGTAACTCCTCTATGTCACTACTCCATGTAACACCTCCATTCAACTCCTCCATGTCGTTATTCCATGTCACTCCTCCATGTCGTTACACCAACTCATTACTCATGTCACTCCTCCATGTTGCTACTCCTTGTCAGTCATCCATGTCACTCCTACACGTAACTCCTCTATGTCACTCCTCCATGTCACACCTCCATGTCACTCCTCCATGTCGTTATTCCATGTCACTCCTCCATGTCGCTACACCAACTCATTACTCATTTCACTCCTCCATGTCGCTACTCCATGTCACTCCTCCAAGTCACTCACCCATGTCCCTCCGCCATTTCTCTCCTCCATGTCGCTATAACAACTCACTCCTCCATGTCACTACACCATTTCACTCCTCCATGTCACTCCTCCAGGTCACTCCTCCATGTCGCTACTCAAAGTCACTCCTCCATGTCACTACAACAACTCACTCCTCAATGTAACTCCTCCATATCGCTCCTCCATGTCCCTCCTCCATGTCACCCCTCCATGTCACTCCTCCATGTCACTCCTCCATGTCGCTCCTCCGTGTTGCTCCTCCGTGTTGCTCCTCCATGTCACTTCTCCAAGTCACTCACCCATGTCCCTCCACGATGTCACTCCACCATATACACCCTCCTTCCTGATAAACTCTGTCACTTCTCCAAGTCACTCCTCCATGTCCCTCCTCCATGTCACTACACCCGATCAATCCTCTATGTCACTCCTCCATGTCACTCCTCCATCTCACTCCTCCATGTCGCTATTCCATGTGACTCCTCCATGTCGCTCCACCAACTCCTTCCTCCATGTTACTCCTCCATGTCAATCCTCCATGTCAATCCTTTATGTCACTCCTCCAAGTTACTCCTCCATGTCACTACACCATTTCAATCCCCCTTGTCACTCCTCCAGGTCACTCCTCCATGTCGCTACTCAAAGTCACTCCTCCATGTCACTTCTCCACATCACTCCTTTATGTCACTCCTCCATGTCACACCTCCATGTCACTCCTCCATGTCGCTACAGCAACTCATTCCTCATGTCAATCCTCCATGTCGCTACTCCATGTCACTTCTATATGTCTTCCATGTCACTGTCCCTCATCCATGTCACTCCTCCACGTAACTCCTCCATGTCATTCCTCCATGTCACTCCTCCATGTCGCTACTCTATGTCACTCCTCTATGTAGCTCCTCCATGTCACTCCTCCATGTCGCTACTCAAAGTCACTCCTCCATGTCACAAAACCAATTCACTCCTTACTGTCACTCCTCCATTTCACAACACAAACTCAACCCTCCTTGTCACTCCTCCATGTTACTCATCCATGTCATTCCTCAATGTCACTCGTTTATGTCACTTCTACAATTCACTCCTCCATGTCACCACTATATGTCTTACATGTCACTCCTTTATGTCAGTCCTCCATGTCACTTCTCCATGTCACTCCTCCATTTCTCTCCTTCATGTCGCTATAACAACTCACTCCTCCATGTCACTCCTCCACGTCACTCCTCTATGTCACTCCTCCATGTCACTCCTCCATGTCGCTACACCAACTCACTCTTCCATGTCAATACACCAACTCAAACCACTTTGTCCATCCTCCATGTCATTCCTCCATGTTGCTCCTCCATGTCAATCCTCCATGTCGCTACTCTATGTCACTCCTCCATGTCGCTACATCAACTTATTCCTCCTTGTCACTCCTCCATGTAGCTCCTCCATGTTGCTCCTCCATGTCACTCCTCCATGTCACTTATCCTTGTCCCTCTGCCATGTCACTCCACCATATCAATCTTCCTTGGTGATCCGACCTGTCACTTATCCATTTCACTCTTCCATGTCTCTCCTCCACGTCACTCCTCTATGTAACTCCTCCATGTCACTCCTCCATGTCACTATAACAACTCACTCTTCCATGTCACTCCACCATTTCACTGTTCCATGTTCCTCCTCCAGGTCACTCCTCCATGTCGTTACTCAAAGTCACTCCTCCATGTCACTACACCAATTCACTCCTCCATGTCCATCCTCCATGTCACTACTCCATGTCACTCCTCCATGTCGCTCCTCTGTGTTGCTCCTCCATGTCACTTCTCCAAGTCACTCACCCATGTCCTTCCACGATGTCACTCCACCATATCAACTCACCTTCCTGATGAACCCTGTCACTTCTCCAAGTCACTCCTCCATGTCCCTCCTCCATGTCACTACTCCATGTCACTCCTCCTTGTCGCTCCTCCAGGTCACTCTTCCATGTCGCCACTCAAACTCACTCTTCCATGTCATTACACCTACTCACTCCTCCATGTCACACCTCCATGTCACTCCTCCATGTCGCTACAGCAACTCATTCCTCATGTCAATCCTCCATGTCGCTACTCCATGTCATTTCTATATGTCTTCCATGTCACTGTCCCTCATCCATGTCACTCCTCAACATAACTCCTACATTTCACTCCTCCACGTCACTCCTCTATGTCACTCCTCCATGTCGTTATTCCATGTCACTCCTCCATGTCGCTACACCAACTCATTACTCATGTTACTCCTCCATGTCGCTACTCCATGTCACTCCTCCATGTCGCTACACCAACTCAAACCTCCTTGTAACTCCTCCATGTCACTCATCCATGTCATTCCTCCATGTCACTCACTTATGTCACTCCTCCAATTCATTCCTCCATGTCATCTCTATATGTCTGCCATGTCAATCCTCCATGTCATCCTCCATGTCACTACTCCATGTCACTCCTCCATGTCGCTCCTCCGTGTTGCTCCTCCACATTAATCCTCTATGTCACTCCTCCATGTTGCTCCTCCAACTCACTCATCCATGTAACTCCTACATGTATTTACTCCATGTCACTACTCCATGTCACTCCTCCATGTAACTCCTCCATGTAGTTACTCCATGTCACTCCTCCATGTTGCTACACAAACTCACTCCTCATGTCACTCCTCCATGTCACTCCTCCAAGTCACTCACCCATGTCCCTCCGCGATGTCACTCCACCATATCAATCCTAATTAGTTATCCGCCCTGTCACTTCTCCATGTCACTCTTCCATGACTCTCCTCCATGTCACTCTTCCATGTCTCTCCTCCACGTCACTCCTCCATGTCTCTCCTCCACGTCACTCCTCCATGTCACTCATCCATGTCACTTCTCCATGTCTCTCATCCATGTCGCTCTAATAACTCACTCCTCCATGTCACTCCACCATTTCACTCCTCCATGTCACTCCTCCAGGTCACTCCTCCATGTCGCTACTCAAAGTCACTCCTCCATGTCACTCATCCATGTCATTCCTCCATGTCACTCGTTTATGTCACTCCTCCATGTCACTTCTCAATGTCTCTCCTCCATGTCGCTCTAACAACTCACTCCTCCATGTCACTCCACCATTTCACTCCTCCATGTCACTCCTCCAGGTCACTCCTCCATGTCACTCCTCCATGTCACTCAACCATGTCATTCCTCCATGTTGCTCCTCCATGTCACTCCTCCATGTCGCTCCTCCGTGTTGCTCCTCCACATCAATTCTCTATGTCACTCCTCCATGTCACTCCTCCATGTCACTCCTAAATGTCGCTATTCCATGTGACTCCTCCATGTAGCTCCACCACCTCACTCCTCCACGTCGCTCCTCCATGTTGCTCTTCCATGTCACTCCTCCATGTCCCTCCTCTATGTCACTCCTCCATGTCATTCCTCCATGTCACTTCTCCATATCTCTCCTCCACGTCACTCCTCTATGTCACTCCTCCATGTGACTCCTCCATGTCACTCCAACATGTCTCTCCTCCATGTCGCTATAACAACTCACTCCTCCATGTCACTCCACCATTTCACTACTCCATGTCACTCCTACAGGTCTCTCCTCCATGTCGCTACTCAAAGTCACTCCTCCATGTCAATACACCAACTCACTCCTCAAGGTCACTCCTCCATGTCACTCTTCCACGTCGCTCCTCTATGTCACTCCTCCATGTCGCTACACAAACTCATTACTCATGTAACTCCTCCAAGTCACTCACCCATTTCCCTCCACGATGTCACTCCACCATATAAACCCTCCTTCCTGTTCAACCCTTTCACTGCTCCAAGTCATTCCTCCATGTCCATCCTCCATGTCACTACTCCACATCAATCCTCTATGTCACTCCTCCATGTTTCTCCTCCATGTCTCTCCTCCATGTCGCTCTAACAACTCACTCCTCAATGTCACTCCACTATTTCACTCCTCCATGTAACTCCTCCAGGTCACTCCTCCATGTCGCTTTTCCCTGTCAGTCCTCCATGTCGCTACACCAACTCACTCTTTCATGTTACTCCTCCATGTTGCTACTCCATGTGACACCTCCATGTCGCTCCACCAACTCCTTCCTCCATGTTACTCCTCCATGTCACTCCTCCATGTCACTCCTTTATGTCACTCCTCCATGTCACTCCTCCATGTCACTCCTCTAGGTCACTCATCCATGCCACTCCTCCATGTAACTCCTCCATGTCACTCCTCCAACTCACTTACCCATGTCCCTCCACGATGTCACTCCACCATATAAACCCTCCTTCCTGATCAACCCTGCCACTTCTCCAAGTCACTCCTCCATGTCCCTCCTCCATGTCATTACTCCTTGTCACTCTTCCATGTCGCTACAGCAACTCATTCCTCATGTCACTCCTCCATGTCGCTCCTCCGTGTTGCTCCTCCAAGTGACTCCTCCATGTAACTCCTCCATGTAGCTACTCCATGTCACTCCTCCATGTCCATCCTCCATGTCAATACTCCACATCAATCCTTCATGTCACTCCTCTATATCGCTCCTCCATGTCCCTCCTCCATGTCACTCCTCCATGTCATTCATCCATGTCACTCCTCCATTTATCTCCTCCATGTCGCTACTCTATATGACTCCTCCATGTCACTCCTCCATGTCACTCCTCCATGTCGCTACACAAACTCACTCCTCATGTTACTACTCTATGTCGCAAATCCATGTCAATCCTCCATGTCGCTACACCAACTCATTCCTCAATGTCACTCCTCCATGTCACTACTTCTTCTCACTCCTCCATGTAACTCATCCATGTCTCCCCTCCACGTCACTCCTCTATGTCACTCCTCCATGTCACTCCTCCATGTCGCTACACCAACTCAAACCTCCTTGTCACTCCTCCATGTCGCTCTTTCATGTTGCTCCTCTATGTCACTCCTCCATTTCACTCCACGACGTCTCTCCTCTACGTCACTCCTCATGTCACTACACCAACTCAATCCTCCTTGTCACTCCTCCATATCACTCATCCATGTCATTCCTCCATGTCACTCCTTTATGTCTATCCTCCAAGTCACTCCTCCATGTCACTTCTATATATCTTCCATTTCACTCCTCCATCTCCATCCATCATGTCACTACTCCATGTCACTCCTCCATGTCGCTCCTCTGTGTTGCTCCTACAAGTCACTCCTCCATGTAACTCCTCCATGTAGCTACTACATGTCACTCCTCCATGTCGCTACACAATCTCACTCCTCATGTCACACGTCCATGTCACTCCTCCATGTCACTCCTCCATGTCACTCCTCCATGTCGCTACACCAACTCACTCTTTCATGTTACTCCTCCATGTTGCTACTCCATGTGACTCCTCCATGTCGCTCCACCAACTCCTTCCTCCATGTCACTCCTTTATGTCACTCCTCCAAGTTACTCCTCCATGTCACTCCTCCATGTCACTCCTCTAGGTCACTCCTCCATGCCACTCCTCCATGTAACTCCTCCATGTAGCTACTCCATGTCACTCCTCCATGTCGCTACACAAACTCACTACTCATGTCACTCCTCCATGTCACTCCTCCATGTCACTCCTCCAAGTCACTTACCCATGTCCCTCCACGATTTCACTCCACCATATAAACCCTCCTTCCTGGTCAACCCTGTCACTTCTCCAAGTCACTCCTCCATATCCCTCCTCCATGTCATTACTCCTTGTCATTCCTCCATGTCGCTACAGCAACTCATTCCTTATGTCACTCCTCCATGTCGCTCCTCCGTGTTGCTCCTCCAAGTCACTCCTCCATGTAACTCCTCCATGTAGCTACTCCATGTCACTCCTCCATGTCACTCCTCCATGTCGCTACAACAACTCATTCCTAATGTCACTCCTCCATGTCACTACTCCACATCAATCCTCTATGTAACTCCTCCATGTCACTCCTCCATGTCTCTCCTCCATGTCGCTCTAACAACTCACTCCTCCATGTCAATCCACCATTTCACTCCTCTATGTCACTCCTCCAAGTCACTCCTACATGTCGCTACTCAAAGTCACTCCTCCATGTAACTACACCAACTCACTAATCAATGTCACTCCTCCATGTCACTACTTCATGTCACTCCTCCATATCGCTACACAAACTCAACCCTCCTTTTTACTCCTCCATGTCACTCATCCATGTCAATCCTCCATGTCACTCCTTTATGTCACTCCTCAATGTCACTCCTCCATGTCACTACTTAATGTCACTCCTCCATGTCACAACACAAACACAACCCTCCTTTTCACTCCTCCATGTCACTCATCCATGTCAATCCTCCATGTCACTCCTTTATGTCACTCCTCCAATTCACTCCTCCATGTCACTCCTCCATGTCACTCCACCCTATCAATTTTCCTTGGTGATCCGACCTGTCACTTCTCCATGTCACTCTTCCATGTCTCTCCGCCACGTCACTCCTCTATGTCACTCCTCCATGTCACTCCTCCATGTCACTCGTTCATTTCTCTCCTCCATGTCGCTATAACAACTCACTCCTCCATGTCACTCCACCATTTCACTCCTCCATGTCACTCCTCCAGGTCACTCCTCCATGTCGCTACTCAAAGTCACTCCTCCATTTAGCTACACAAACTCACTCCTCATGTTACTACTCTATGTCACTCCTCCATGTAGCTACACAAACTCAATCCTCCTTTACACTCTTTCATGTTACTCCTCCATATCGCTCCTCCATGTCCCTTCTCCATGTCACTCCTCCATGACATTCCTCCATGTCACTCCTCCATGTATCTCCTCCATGTTGCTACTCTATGTCACTCCTCCATGTCACTCCTCCATGTCACTCCTCCATTTCGCTACACAAACTCACTCCTCATGTTACTACTCTATGTCGCTACTCCATGTCGCTCTAACAACTCACTCCTCCATGTCAGTCCACCATTTCAGTCCTCCATGACACTACTCCAGGTCACTCCTCCATGTTGCTACTCAAAGTCACTCCGCCATGTCACTACACCAACTCACTCCTCAATGTCACTCCTCCATGTCACAACTTCATGTCAATCCTTCATCTTGCTACTCCTTGTGACTACAACATGTCGCTCCACCAACTCACTCTTCCACGTCGTTCCTCCATGTTGCTCTTCCATGTCACTCCTCCATGTAACTCATCTATGTCCCACTGCTATGTCAATACACCAACTCAATCCTTCATGTCACTCCTCCATGTGACTCATCCATGTCACTTCTATATGTCTTCCATGTCACTCCTCCATGTCCCTCCTCTATGTCACTCCTCCCTTTCACACCTCCATGTCACACCTCCATGACGTTATTCCATGTCACTCCTCCATGTCGCTACACAAACTCATTACTCATGTCACTCCTCCATGTCGCTCCTCCGTGATGCTCCTCCTTGTCACTCCTCCAAGTCACTCACCCAAGTCCCTCCACGATGTCACTCCACCATATCAACCCTCCTTCCTGATCAACCCTGTCACTTCTCCAAGTCACTCCTCCATGTCTATCCTCCATGTCGCTACTCCACATCAATCCTCTATGTCACTCCTCCATGTCACTCCTCTATGTCACTCCTCCATATCGATATTCCATGTGACTCCTCCATGTCGCTGCACCAACTCCTTCCTCCATGTTACTCCTCCATGTCACTCCTCCATGTAACTCCTACATATAGCTACTCCATGTCACTACTCCAAGTCACTCCTCCATGTCGCTCCTCCGTGTTGCTCCTCCAAGTCACTCCTCCACGTAACTCCTCCATGTAACTACTCCATGTCACTCCTCCATGTCGCTAGACAAACTCACTCCTCATGTCACTCCTCCATGTCACTACTTCTTGTAACTCCTCCATGTCACTCATCCATGTCATTCCTCCATGTCACTCCTTTATGTCACTCCTCCAATACACTCCTCCATGTCACCTCTATATGTCTTCCATGTCACTCCTCCATGTCCATCCTCCATGTCACTACTCCATTTCACTACTCCATGTCGCTCCTCCGTGTTGCTCCTCCTTGTCACTCCTTCAAGTCACTCACCCATGTCCTTCCACGATGTCACTCCACCATATAAACCCTCCTTCCTGATCAACCCTGTCATTTCTCCAAGTCACTCCTCCATGTACATTCAACATGTCCCTACTCCATGTCACTCCTCCATGTCGCTCCTCCGTGTTGCTCCTCCTTGTCACTCCTCCAAGTCACTCACCCAAGTCCGTCCACGATGTCACTCCACCATATCAACCCTCCTTCCTGATCAACCCTGTCACTTTTCCAAGTCACTCCTCCATGTCCATCCTCCATGTCACTACTCCATGTCACTTCTCCATGTCGCTCCTCCGTGTTGCTCCTGCTTGTCACTCCTCCAAGTCACTCACCCATATCCCTCCACGATGTCACTCCACCATATCAACCCTCCTTCCTGATCAACCCTGTCACTTCTCCAAGTCACTCCTCCATGTCCATCCTCCATGTCGCTACTCCACATCAATCCTCCATGTTGCTCTTCCATGTCACTCCTCAATGTAACTCATCTATGTCACTTCTATATGTCTTCCATGTCACTCCTCCATGTTCCTCCTCCATGTCACTCCTCCACATCACTCCTCTATGTCACTCCTCTATGTCACACCTCCATGTCAATCCTCCATGTCACTACTCCATGTCACTCCTCCCTGTTGCTCCTCCGTGTTGCTCCTCCATGTCACTCCTCCAAGTCACTCATCCATGTCCCTCCACGATGTCACTCCACCAAATCAACCCTCCTTCCTGATCAACCCTGTCACTTCTCCAAGTCACTCCTCCAGGTCCCTCCTCCATGTCACTACTCCATGTCACTCCTCCATGTCGCTCCTCCGTGTTGCTCCTCCACATCAATCCTCTATGCCACTCCTCCATGTTGCTCTTCCAAGTCACTCCTCCATGTAACTCCTACATGTAGCTACTCCATGTCACTACTCCATGTCACTCCTTCATGTCGCTCCTCCGTGTATCTCCTTCTTGTCACTCCTCCAAGTCACTCACCCATTTCCCTCCATGATGTCACTCCACCATATCAACCCTCCTTCCTGATCAACCCTGTCACTTCTCCAAGTCACTCCTCCATGTCCATCCTCCATGTCACTACTCCACATCAATCCTCCATGTCACTCATCCATGTCATTCCTCCTTGTCACTCCTTTATGTCACTCTTCCAATTCACTCCTCCATGTCACTCCTCCATGTCAATCATCCATGTCCCTCCGCCATGTTAATCCACCCTATCAATCTTCCTTGGTGATCTGACCTGTCACTTTTCCATGTCACTCTTCCATGTCTCTCCTCCATGTCGATCCTCCATGTCACTACTCCACATCAATCCTCCATGTCACTCATCAATGTCATTCCTCCTTGTCACTCCTTTATGTCACTCCTCCAATTCACTCCTCCATGTCACTCCTCCATTTCACTCATCCATGTCCCTCTGCCATGTCACTCCACCCTATCAATCTTCCTTGGTGATCCGACCTGTCACTTTTCCATGTCACTCTTCCATGTCTCTCCTCCATTTCACTCCTCCATGTCACTCCTCCAGGTCACTCCTCCATGTCGCTACTTCAAGTCACTCCTCCATGTTGCTACACAAACTCAACCCTCCTTTACACTCTTTCATGTCATTCCTCCATATCGCTCCTCCATGTCCCTCCTCCATGTCACTCCTCCATGTCATTCCTCCACGTAAATCCTCCATGTATCGCCTCCATGTCGCTACTCTATGTCACTCCTCCATGTCACTCCTCCATGTCGCTACACAAACTCACTCCTCATGTTACTACTCTGTCGCTACTCCATGTCATTCCTTCATGCCGCTACACCAACCCACTCCTCAATGTCACTCCTTCATGTCACTACTTCTTGTCACTCCTCCATGTCACTCACCCATATCATTCCTCCATGTCACTCCTTTATGTCATTCCTCCAATTCACTCCTCCATGTCACCTCTATATGTCTTCCATGTCACTCCTCCATGTCATCCTCCTTGTCACTACTCCATGTCACTCATCCATGTCGCTCCTTCGTGTTGCTCCTCCACATCAATCCTCCATTTCTCTCCTCCATGTCGCTACACCAACTCATTACTCATGTCACTCCTCAATGTCGCTACTCCATGTCAGTCCTCCATGTCACTCCTCCCTGTCACACTTCCATGTCACTCCTCCATGTCGCTACACCAACTCATTACTCATGTCACTCCTCCATGTCGCTACTCAAAGTCACTCCTCTATGTCACTACACCAACTTATTACTCATGTCACTCCTCCATGTCCCTACTCCATGTGACTCCTCCATGTCGCTCCACCAACTTACTCCTCCACGTCGCTCCTCCATGTTGCTCTTCCATGTCACTCCTCCATGTAACTCATCTATGTCCCTCCGCCATGTCACTACACCAACTCAATCCTTCTTGTCACTCCTCCATGTCACTCATCCATGTCACTTCTATATGTCTTCAATGTCACTCATCCATGTTCCTCCTCCATGTCACTCCTCCACATCACTCCTCTATGTCACTCCCCCATTTCACACCTCCATGTCACTCCTCCATGTCGCTACACCAACTCATTCCTCGTGTCACTCCTCCATGTCGCTACTCCATGTCACTCCTCTGTGTCGCTACACCAACTCAACCCTCCTTGTAACTCCTCCATGTCACTCATCCATGTCATTCCTCCATGTCACTCGTTTATGTCACTACTCCAATTCACTCCTCCATGTCATCTCTATATGTCTTCCATGTTGCTCCTCCATGTTGCTCCTCCATGTCACTACTCCATGTCACTCACCTATGTCCCTCCACGATGTCACTCCACCATATCAACCCTCCTTCCTGATAAACCCTGTCACTTCTCCATGTCCCTAACACATATAGCTACTCCATGTACTAATCCATGTCACTCCTCCATGTCGCTCCTCCGTGTTGCTCCTCCAAGTCACTCCTCCATGTAACTCCTCCATGTAGCTACTCCATGTCACTCCTCCATGTCGCTACACAAACTCACTCCTCATGTCACTCCTCCATGTCACTCCTCCATGTCACTCCTCCAAGTCACTCACCCATGTCCCTCTGTGATGTCACTCTACCATATCAACCCTCCTTGGTTATCCGCCCTGTCACTTCTCCATGTCACTTCCTCCATGTCGCTATACCAAGTCACTCCTCCATGTCATTCCTCCATTTCACTCCTCCATGTATCTCCTCCATGTCGTTACTCTATGTCACTCCTCCATGTCACTCCTCCATGTCACTCATCCATGTCGCTACACAAACTCACTCCTCATTATACTACTCTATGTCGCAAACTCCATGTCACTCCTCCATGCCGCTACACCAACTCACTCCTCAATGTGACTCCTCCATGTCACTATTTCTTGTCACGCCTCCATGTCACTCATCCATGTCATTCCTCCATGTCACTCCTTTATGTCACAACTCCAATTCACTCCTCCATGTCACCTCTATATGTCTTCCATGTCACTTCTCCAAGTCACTCCTCCATGTCCATCCTCCATAGTCACTACTCCACATCTATCCTCTATGTCACTCCTCCATGTCACTCCTCCATGTCGCTCTAACAACTCACTCCTCCATGTCACCCCACCATTTCACTCCTCCATGTCACTCCTCCAGATCACTCCTCCATGTCGCTACTCAAAGTCACTCCTCCATGTCACTACACCAACTCAAATCCTTCTTGTCACTCCTCCATGTCACTCATCCATGTCATTTCTATATGTATTCCATGTCACTTTTCCATGTCCCTCCTCCATGTCACTCCTCCACGTCGCTCCTCTATGTCACTCCTCCAAGTCACACCTCCATGTAACTCCTCCATGTCGCTACACAAACTCATTACTCATGCCAATCCTCCATGTCGCTACTCCATGTCACTCCTCCATGTCGCTCTAACAACTCACTCCTCCATGTCACTCAACCAATTCACTCCTCCATGTCACTCCTCAAAGTCACTCCTCCATGTCACTACACAAACTCACTCCTCAATGTCACTCCTCAATGTCACTAATTCATGTCACTCCTCCATGTCGCTACACAAACTCAATCCTCCTTTAAACTCTTTCATGTCACTTCTCCATATCGCTCCTCCATGTCCCTCCTCCATGTCACTTCTCCATGTCATTCCTCCATGTCACTCCTCCATGTATCTCCTCCATGTCGCTACTCTATGTCACTCCTCCATGTCACTCCTCCATGTCACTCCTCCATGTCGCTACACCAACTCATTACTCATGTCACTCCTCCAGGTCACTCACCCATGTCACTTCTCCAAGTCACTCACCCATGTCCCTCCACGATGTCACTCCAACATATAAACCCTCCTTCCTGATCAAACCTTTCACTTCTCCAAGTCACTCCTCCATGTCCATCCTCCATGTCACTACTCCACATCAATCCTCTATGTCACTCCTCCATGTTTCTCCTCCAAGTCTCTCATCCATGTCGATCTAACAACTCAATCCTCAATGTCACTCCACCATTTCACTCCTCCATGTCACTACTTCATGTCACTCCTCCATGTCGCTACTCCATGTGACTCCTCCATGTCGCTCCACCATATCAACCCTCATTGGTTATCCGCCCTGTCACTTCTCCATGTCACTCTTCCATGTGTCTCCTCCCCGTCACTCTTCCATGTCACTCCTCCATTTCTCTCATCCATGTCACTATAAAAAACTCACTCCTCCATGTCACTACACCATTTCACTCATCCATGTCACTCCTCCAGGTCACTCCTCCATGTCGCTACTCAAAGTCACTCCTCCATGTCACTACACCAACTCACTCCTCAATGTAACTCCTCCATATCGCTCCTCCATGTCCCTCCTCCATGTCATTCCTCCATGTCACTCCTCCATGTATCTCCTCCATGTCGCTCCTCCGTGTTGATCCTCCAAGTCACTCCTCCATGTAACTCCTCCATGTAGTTACTCCATGTCACTCCTCCATGTCGCTCCTCCGTGTTGCTCCTCCACATCAATCCTCTATGTCACTCCTCCATGTCACTCCTCCAAGTCGCTATTCCATGTCAGTCCTCCATGTCGCTAAAACAACTCACTCTTCCTTGTCACTCCTCCATTTCACTCCACCTCGTCACTCCTCTATATCACTCCTCATGTCACTCCTCCATGTCAATACACCAACACAAACCTCTTTGTCCATCCTCCATGTCACTACTCCATGTCACTCCTCCATGTCGCTCCTCTGTGTTGCTCCTCCAAGTCACTCCTCCATATCCCTCCTTTATGTCATTCCACCAACTCACTCCTCCATGTCGCTACCCCAGCTCACTCCTCCATGTCACTACTCCATATCGCTACTTAATGTCATTACTCCTTGTCACTCTTCCTTGTCGCTCCTCCATGTCACTTCTCCAAGTCTTCAATATCATGTCTCTCATCTGTGTAGCTCCACATTGTCACTCCTCCATATCACTCCTCCGACTCACTTCTACATGTTTTCCTCGTCACTCCTCCATGTCATTCCTCCATGTCACTTCTATATGTCTTCAAAGTCACTCCTCCATGTCCCTCCTCCATGTCACTTCTATATGTCTTCAAAGTCATTCCTCCATGTCTCTCATCCATGTCGCTCCTCCGTATTGCTCCTCCAAGTCCATGTAACTCCTCCATGTAACTACTCCATGTCACTCCTCCATGTTGCTACACAAACTCACTCCTCATGTTACTCCTCCATGTCACTCCTCCATGTCACTCTTCCAAGTCATTCACCCATGTCCCTCCGCGATATCACTCCACCATATCAACCCTCCTTGGTGATCCGCCCTGTCACTTCTCCATATCACTCCTCCATGTCTCTCCTCCACGAAACTCCTCTATGTCACTCATCCAGGTCACTCCTCCATGTCGCTAAACCAACTTACTCCTCAATGTCACTTCTTCATGTCACTCCTCCATGTCTCTCCTCTATATCGCTCTAACAACTCACTCCTCCATGTCACTCCTCCATTTCACTCCTCCATGTCGCTCCTCCATGTCCCTCCTCCATGTCATTCGTTTATGTTACTCCTCCAATTCACTCCTCCATGTCACTCCTCCATGTCACTCATCCATGTCCCTCCGACAAGTCACTCCACCCTATCAATCTTCCTTGGTGATCCGACCTGTCACTTCTCCATGTCACTCTTCCATGTCTCTCCTCCACGTCACTCCTCTATGTCACTCCTCCATGTCAGTCCTCCATGTCACTTCTCCATATCTCTCCTCCACGTCACTCCTCTATTTCACTCCTCCATGTGACTCCTCCATGTCACTCAAACATATCTCTCCTCCATGTCGCTATAACAACTCACTCCTCCATGTCACTCCACCATTTCACTACTCCATGTCACTCCTACAGGTCACTCCTCCATGTCGCTACTGCATGTGACTCCTCCATGTTGCTCCACCAACTCACTCCTCCACTTCGCTCCTCCATGTTGCTCTTCCATGTCACTCCTCCAAGTCACTCATCCATGTCACTACTCCATGTCACTACCCCATGTCACTCCTCCATGTTGCTCCTGTTTCTTGCTCCTCCACATCAACCCTCTATGTCACTCCTCCATGTTGTTTCCTCAAAGTCACTCCTCCATGTAATTCCTACATGTAGCTACTCCATGTCACTCCTCCATGTCGCTCCTCCGTGTTGCTCCTCAAAGTCACTCCTCCATGTAACTCCTCCATGTAGCTACTTCATGTTACTCCTCCATGTCACTCGCCAAGTCACTCACCCATGTCCCTCCGCGATGTCACTCCACCATATCAACCCTCCTTGGTTATCCACCCTGTCACTTCTCCATGTCACTCTTCCATGTCTCTCCTCCCCGTCCCTCCTCCATGTCACTTCTCCATGTCTCTCCTCCATATCACTCTAACAACTCACTCCTCCATGTCACTCCACCATTTCACTCCTCCATGTCTCTCCTCCAGGTCACTCCTCCATGTCGCTACTCAAAATCACTCCTCCATGTCACTCCACGATGTCCCTCCTCCGTGTAGCTACTCCATGTCACTTCTCCAAGTCACTCACCCATATCCCTCCACGATGTCACTCCACCATATCAACCCTCCATCCTGATCAACTCTGTCACTTCTCCAAGTCACTCCTCCATCTCCATCCTCCATGTCACTACTCCACATCAATCCTCTATGTCACTCCTCCATGTCGCTATTCCATGTGACTCCTCCATGTCGCTCCACTAACTCCTTCCTCCATGATACTCCTCCATGTCACTCCTCCATGTCAGTCTTTTATGTCACTCCTCCAAGTTACTCCTCCATGTCACTCCACCATTAAACTCCTCCATGTCACTCCACCAACTCACTCCTCCACGTCGCTCCTCCATGTCACTTCTCCATGTCTCTCCTCCATGTCGCTCTAACAACTCACTCCTCCATGTCACTCCACCATTTCACTCCTCCATGTCACTCGTCCAGGTCACTCCTCCATGTCGCTACTCCATGTCATTCCTCCATGTCACTCGTTTATATCACTTGTCCATGTCACTCTTCCATGTCTCTCCTGCACGTCACTCCTCTATGCCACTCCTCCATGTCACTCCTACATGTCACTCCTCCATGTCTCTCCACTATGTCGCTCTAACAACTCACTCCTCCATGTCACTCCTACATGTCACTCCTCCAGGTCATTCCTCCATGTCGCTACTCAAAGTCACTCCTCCATGTCACTACACCAACTTAATCCTCAATGTCACTCCTCCATATCACTCCTCCATTTCTCTCCTCCATGTCGCTATAACAACTCACTCCTCCATGTCGCTCCTCCGTGTTGCTCCTCGTTGTCACTCCTCCAAGTCACTCATCCATGTCACTCCTCTATGTCACTCCTCCATGTCACTCCTCTATGTCACTCGTCCATGTCACTCCTCCATGTAACTCCTCCATGTAGCTACTCCATGTCACTCCTCCATGTCACTCCTACAAGTCACTCACCCATGTCCCTCCACTATGTCACTCCACCATATCAACCCTACGTCCTGATCAACCCTGTCACTTCTCCAAGTCACTCCTCCATGTCCCTCCTCCATGTCACTACTCCATTTCTCTCCTCCATGTCGCTATAACAACTCACTCCTCCATGTCACTCCTCCAGGTCACTCCTCCATGTCGCTACTCAAAGTCACTCCTACATGTCACTACACCAACTCACTGCTCAATGTCACTTCTCAATGTGACTACTTCATGTCACTCCTCCATGTCACTCCTCCATTTCTCTCCTCCATGTCGCTATAACAACTCACTCCTCCATGTTACTCCTCCAGGTCACTCCTCCATGTCGCTACACAAACTCACTCCTCATGTCACTCCTCCATGTCACTCATCCATGTCATTCCTCCATGTCACTCCTCCATGTCCATCCTTCATGTCACTCCTCCAAGTCACTCCTCCATGTGTCTCCTCCATGTCGCTACTCTTTGTCACTCCTCCATGTCACTCCTCCATGTCGCTACACCAACTCACTCCTCAATGTCACTCCTCCATGTAACTACTTCTTGTCACTCCTCCATGTCACAACTCCAATTCACTCCTCCATGTCACCTCTATATGTCTTCCATGTCACTCCTCCATGTCC
Organism: Sebastes schlegelii; assembly: GCA_014673565.1. Classification (NCBI taxonomy): domain Eukaryota; kingdom Metazoa; phylum Chordata; class Actinopteri; order Perciformes; family Sebastidae; genus Sebastes; species Sebastes schlegelii. The sequence goes on from CM025825.1 coordinate 29,486,704, forward strand.
ATCCTCCATGTCACTACTCTATGTCACTCCTCCATGTCGCTCCTCCGTGTTGCTCCTCCTTGTCACTCCTCCAAGTCACTCACCCATGTCCTTCCACGATGTGACTCCATCATATAAACCCTCCTTCCTGATCAACCCTGTCAATTCTCCAAGTCACTCGTCCATGTCCATCCTCCATGTCACTACTCCATGTCACTCCTCCATCTCGCTCCTCCGTGTTGCTCCTCCTTGTCACTCCTCCAAGTCACTCACCCATGTCCCTACACGATGTCACTCCTCAATATCAACCCTCCTTCCTGATCAACCCTGTCACTTCTCCAAGTCACTCCTCCATGTCGCTATTCCACGTTAGTCCTCTATGTTGCTCCTCCATGTTGCTCCTCCATGTCACTCCTCCATGTCACTCATCCATGTCACTCCTCTATGTCACTCCTCCATGTCACTGCTCTATGTCACTCGTCCATGTCAGTCGTCCATGTAACTCCTCCATGTTGCTACTCCATGTCACTCCTCCATGTCGCTATACAAACTCACTCCTCATGTCATTCCTCCATGTCACTCCTCCGTGTTGCTCCTCCTTGTCACTCCTCCAAGTCACTCACCCATGTCCTTCCCCGATGTCACTCCATCATATAAACCCTCCTTCCTGATCAACCCTGTCAATTCTCCAAGTCACTCGTCCATGTCCATCCTCCATGTCACTACTCCATGTCACTCCTCCATCTCGCTCCTCCGTGTTGCTCCTCGTCACTCCTCCAAGTCACTCACCCATGTACCTCCACGATGTCACTCCACAATATCAACCCTCCTTCCTGATCAACCCTTTCACTTCTCCAAGTCACTCCTCCATGTCGCTATTCCACGTTAGTCCTCCATGTTGCTCCTCCATGTTGCTCCTTCATGTCACTCCTCCATGTCACTCATCCATGTCACTCCTCTATGTCACTCCTCCATGTCACTGCTCTATGTCACTCGTCCATGTCACTCGTCCATGTAACTCCTCCATGTAGCAACTCCATGTCACTCCTCCATGTCGCTATACAAACTCACTCCTCATGTCATTCCTCCATGTCACTCCTCCGTGTTGCTCCTCCTTGTCACTCATCCAAGTCACTCACCCATGTCCTTCCACGATGTCACTCCATCATATCAACCCTACTTCCTGATCAACCCTGTCACTTCTCCAAGTCACTCCTCCATGTCCCTCCTCCATGTCACTACTCCATTTCTCTCCTCCATGTCGCTATAACAACTCACTCCTCCATGTCACTCCTCCAGGTCACTCCTCCATGTCGCAAATCAAAGTCACTCCTCCATGTCACTACACCAACTCACTCCTCCATGTCACTACTCCATTTCTTTCCTCCATGTCGCTATAACAACTCACTCCTCCATGTCACTCCTCCATGTCACTCCTCCATGTCACTCCTCCAAGTCACTCACCCATGTCCCTCCGCGATGTCACTCCACCATGTCAACCCTCCTTGGTTATCCGCCCTGTCACGTCTCCATGTCACTCTTCCATGTCTCTCCTCCACGTCACTCCTCTATGTCACTCCTCCATGTCAGTCCTCCATGTCACTTCTCCATGTCTCTCCTCCACGTCACTCCTCTATGTCACTCCTCCATGTGACTGCTCCATGTCACTCCTCCATGTCTCTCCTCCATGTCGCTATAACAACTCACTCCTCCATGTCACTCTTCCATGTCACTCCTCCATGTCACTCCTCCATGTCGCTACAACAACTCATTCCTTATGTCACTCCTCCATGTCACTCCTCCATGTCTCTCCTCCATGTCGCTCTAACAACTCACTCCTCCATGTCACTCCACCATTTCACTCCTCAATGTCTCCTCTATATGTCTTCCATGTCACTCCTCCATGTCCATCCTCCATGTCCCTCCACGATGTCACTCCACCATATTAACTCTTCTTCCTGATCAACCCTGTCACTTCTCCAAGTCACTCCTCCATGTCCCTCCTCCATGTCACTACTCCATGTAACTACTCCATGTCACTCCTCCATGTCGCTCCTCCGTGTTGCTCCTCCACATCAATTCTCCATGTCACTCCTTGATGTCAATACACCAACTGGAACCTCTTTGTCCATCCTCCATGTCACTCCTCCGTGTTGCTCCTTCATGTCACTCCTCCATGTCACTCCTCCATGTCGCTACTCTATGTCACTCCTCCATGTCACTCCTCCATGTCACTTCTCCTTGTCACTCCTCCATGTCGCTCCTCCATGTTGCTCCTCCATGTCACTCCTCCATGTCACTCCTCCATGACCCTACTCCATGTGACTCCTCCATGTCGCTCCACCAACTTACTCCTCCACCTCGCTCCTCCATGTTGCTCTTCCATGTCACTCCTCCAGGTCACTCCTCCATGTTACTACACCAACTCACTCCTCAATGTCACTCCTCTATGTCACTCCTCCATTTCTCTCCTTCATGTCGCTATAACAACTCACTTCTCCATGTCACTCCTCCAGGTCACTCCTCCATGTCGCTACTCAAAGTCACTCCTCCATGTCACTCCTACAGGTCACTCCTCCATGTCGCTACTCAAAGTCACTCCTCCATGTCACTCCTCCAGGTCACTCCTCCATGTCGCTACACAAACTCAACCCTCCTTGTCACTCCTCCATGTCACTCATCCAAGTCACTCCTCCATGTCCCTCCTCCATGTCAGTACTCCATGTCACTCTTCCATGTCACTCCTCCGTGTTGCTCCTCCACAACAATTCTCTATGTCACTCCTCCATGTTCATCCTCCATGTCACTCCTCCATGTCGTTATTCCATGTCACTCCTCCATGTCGCTACACCAACTCACTCTTCCATGTCAATACACCAACTCAAACCTCTTTGTCCATCCTCCATGTCACTCCTGCATTTTGCTCCTCCATGTCACTCCTCCATGTCACTCATCCATGTCCCTCTGCCATGTCACTCCACCATATCAATCTTCCTTGGTGATCCGCCCTGTCACTTATCCATGTCACTCTTCCATGTCTCTCCTCCACGTCACTCCTCCATGTCACTACTTCTTGTCACTCCTCCAATTCACTCCTCCACGTCACCTCTATATGTCTTCCATGTCACTCCTCCATGTCCATCCTTCATGTCACTACTCCATGTCGCTCCTCTGTGTTGCTCCTCCATGTCACTTCTCCAAGTCACTCACCCATGTGCCTCCGCGATGTCACTCCACCATATCAATCTTCCTTGGTGATCCGCCTTGTCACTTCTCCATGTCACTCTTCCATGTCTCTCCTCCACGTCATTCCTCTATGTCACTCTTCCATGTCACTACACCAACTAACTCCTCAATGTCACTCCTCCATGTCACTACTCCATGTGACTCCTCCATGTCACTCCACCAACTCACTCCTCCACTTCGCTCCTCCATGTTGCTCTTCCATGTCACTCCTCCATGTAACTCATCTTTGTCCCTCCGCCATGTCACTACACCAACTCACTCCTCAATGTCGCTCCTCCATGTCACTCCTCCATGTCACACCTCCATGTCACTCCTCCATGTCGCTACACCAACTCATTCCCCATGTCAATCCTCCATGTCGCTACTCCATGTCACTTCTATATGTCTTCCATGTCACTCCTCCACGTAACTCCTCCATTTCACTCCTCCACGTCACTCTTCTATGTCACTCCTCCCTGTCACACCTCTATGTCACTCCTCCATGTCGTTATTCCATGTCACTCCTCCATGTTTCTACACCAACTCATTACTCATGTCACTACTCCATGTCACTCCTCCAAGTCACTCACCCATGTCCCTCCGCCATTTCTCTACTCCATGTCGCTATAACAACTCACTCCTCCATGTCACTACACCATTTCACTCCTCCATGTCACTCCTCCATGTATCTCCTCCATGTCGCTACTCTATGTCACTCCTCCATGTCACCCCTCCATGTCACTCCTCCATGTCACTCCTCGATGTCGCTCCTCCGTGTTGCTCCTCCGTGTTGCTCCTCCATGTTAGTTCTCCATGTCACCCCTCCATGTCACTCCTCCATGTCACTACACCCCATCAATCCTCTATGTCACTCCTCCATGTCACTCCTCCATCCCACTCCTCCATGTCGCTATTCCATGTGACTCCTCCATGTTGCTCCACCAACTCCTTCCTCCGTGTTGCTCCTCCGTGTTGCTCCTCCATGTCACTCCTCCATGTCACTCCTCCATGTCACTCCACCATTTCACTCTTCCTTGTCACTCCTCCAGGTCACTCCTCCATGTCCCTCCTACATGTCACTACTCCATGTCACTCCTCCATGTCGCTCTACCATGACGCTCCTCCGTGTTGCTCCTCCACATCAATCCTCTATGTCACTCCTCCATGTTGCTCCTCCAAGTCACTTCTCCATGTAACTCCTACATGTAGCTCCTCCAAGTCACTACTCCATGTCACTCCTCCATGTCGCTCCTCTGTGTTGCTCCTCCAAGTCACTCACTCATGTCCCTCCACGATGTCACTCCACCATATCAATCCTCCTTCCTGATCAAACCTGTCACTTCTCCAAGTCACTCCTCCATGTCCATCCTTCATGTCACTACTCCATGTCACTCCTCCATGTCGCTATTCCATGTGACTCCTCCATGTCGCTCCACCAACTCCTTCCTCCATATTACTCCTCCATGTCACTCCTCCATGTCAATCCTTTATGTCACTCCTCCAAGTTACTCCTCCATGTCACTCCACCATTTCACTCCTCCATGTCACTCCTCCATGTCACTCCTCCATGTCACTCCTCCATGTCGCTCCTCCGTGTTGCTCCTCCACTTCAATCCTCTATGTCACTCCTCCATGTTGCTCCTCCATGTCACTCCTCCATGTAACTCCTACATGTAACTACTCCATGTCACTACTCCATATCACTCCTCCATGTCCCTCCTCCGTGTTGCTCCTCCAAATCACTCCTCCATGTAACTCCTCCATGTAGCTACTCCATGTCACTCCTCCATGTCGCTACACAAACTCACTCCTAATGTCCTTCTCCAAGTCACTCTTCCGTATTGCTCCTCCACATCAATTCTCTATGTCACTCCTCCATGTCACTCCTCCATGTAACTCCTCCATGTCGCTATTCCATGTCAGTCCTCCATGTCGCTACACCAACTCAAACCTCTTTTTCCATCCTCCTTGTCACTCCTCCGTGTTGCTCCTCCATGTCACTCCTCCAGGTCACTCCTCCTTTCGCTACTCAAAGTCACTCCTCCATGTTACTACACCAACTCACTCCTCAATGTCACTCCTCCATGTCACTCCTCCATTTCTCTCCTCCATGTCACTATAACAACTCACTCCTCCATGTCACTCCTCCAGGTCACTCCTCCATGTCGCAAATCCATGTGACTCCTCCATGTCACTACTTCATATCACTCATCCATGTCGCTACTCCATGTGACTCCTCCATGTCGCTCCACCAACTCTCTACTCCACGTCGCTCCTCCATATTGCTCTTCCATGTCACTCCTCCATGTAACTCATCTTTGTCCCTCCGCCATGTCACTACACCAACTCAATCCTTCTTGTCACTCCTCCATGTCACTCATCCATGTCACTTCTCCATGTCTCTCCTCCATGTCACTCTAATAACTCACTCCTCCATGTCACTCCACCATTTCACTCCTCCATGTCACTCCTCCAGGTCACTCCTCCATGTCGCTACTCAAAGTCACTCCTCCATGTTACTACACCAACTCACTCCTCAATGTCACTCCTCCATATCACTCCTCCATTTCTCTCCTCCATGTCGCTATAACAATTTACTCCTCCATGTCACTCCACTATTTCACTCCTCCATGTCACTCCTCCAGGTCACTCCTCCATGTCGCTACTCAAATCACTCCTCCATGTCACTACACCAACTCACTTCTCAATGTCACTCCTCAATGTCACTCCTCCGTGTCGCTACACAAACTCACTCCTCCTTTACACTCTTTCATGTCACTCCTCCATATCGCTCCTCCATGTCACTCCTCCATGTATCTCCTCCATGTCGCTACTCTATGTCACTCCTCCATGTCACCCCTCCATGTCATTCCTCTAGTTCACTCCTCCATATCGCTCCTCCATGTCACTCCTTAATGTATCTCCTCCATGTCGCTACTCTATGTCACTCCTCCATGTCACTCCTCAATGTCACTCCTCCATGTCGCTACACAAACTCACTCCTCCTTTACACTCTTTCATGTCACTCCTCCATATCGCACCTCCATGTCACTCCTCCATGTCACTCCTCTAGGTCACTCCTCCATGCCACTCCTCCATGTAACTCCTCCATGTAGCTACTCCATGTCACTCCTCCATGTCGCTACACTAACTCACTCCTCATGTCACTCCTCCATGTCATTCCTCCATGTCACTCCTCCATGTATCTCCTCCATGTCGCTACTCTATGTCACTCCTCCATGTCATCCCTCCATGTCACTCCTCCATGTCACTCCTCTAGGTCACTCCTCCATGCCTCTCCTCCATGTAACTCCTCCATGTAGCTACTCCATGTCACTACTTGATTTCTTTCCTCCATGTCGCTATAACAACTCACTCCTCCATGTAGCTACACCAACTCACTCCTCAATGTCACTCCTCCATGTCAATACTTCTTGTCACTCCTCCAATTCACTCCTCCATGTCACCTCTATATGTCTTCCATGTCACTCCTCCATGTCCATCCTCCATGTCACTACTCCATGTCACTCCTCCATGTCGCTCCTCCGTGTTGCTCCTACTTGTAACTCCTCCAAGTCACTCACCCATGTCCCTCCATGATTTCACTCCACCATATAAACACTCCTTCCTGATCAACCCTGTCACTTCTCCAAGTCACTCCTCCAAGTCCCTCCTCCATGTCACTACTCCATGCCACTCCTCCATGCCGCTTCTCCGTGTTGCTCCTCCACATCAATCCTCTATGTAACTCTTCCATGTTGATCCTCCAAGTCACTCCTCCATGTAACTCCTCCATGTAGCTACTCCATGTCACTCCTCCATGTCGCTATACAAACTTACACCTCATGTCACTCCTCCATGTCACTCCTCCATGTCACTCCTCAATTTCACTCCTCCAAGTCACTCCTCCATGTCCCTCCTCATGTCACTCCTCCATGTCCCTCCTCCAAGTCACTCCTCCATGTCCCTCCTCCATGTCACTACACCATGTTGTTCCTCCATGTTACTCCTCCTTTTACTCCTCCATGTCCCTCCGCCATGTCACTCCACCCTATCAATCTTCCTTGGTGATCCGACATGTCACTTCTCCATGTCAATCTTCCATGTCTCTCCTCCATGTCGCTCTAACAACTCACTCCTCCATGTCACTCCACCATTTCACTCCTCCAAGTCACTCCTCCATGTCCCTCCTCATGTCACTCCTCCATGTCACTCCTCCATTTCAATCATCCAAGTCACTCCTCCATGTCCCTCCTCCAAGTCACTCCTCCATGTCCCTCCTCCATGTCACTACACCATGTTTTTCCTCCATGTTACTCCTCCTTTTACTCCTCCATGTCCCTCCGCCATGTCACTCCACCCTATCAATCTTCCTTGGTGATCCGACATGTCACTTCTCCATGTCAATCTTCCATGTCTCTCCTCCATGTCGCTCTAACAACTCACTCCTCCATGTCACTCCACCATTTCACTCCTCCATGTCACTCCTCCATGTCACTCATCCATGTCCCTCCGCCATGTCACTCCACCCTATCAATCTTCCTTGGTGATCCGACCTGTCACTTCTCCATGTCAATCTTCCATGTCTCTCCTCCAAGTCACTCCTCCATGTAACTCCTTCATGTAGCTACTCCATGTCACTCCTCCATGTCACTCTTCCATGTCTCTCCTCCACGACACTCCTCTATGTCACTCCTCCATGTCACTCCTCCATGTCACTTCTCCATGTCTCTCCTCCATGTCGCTCTAACAACTCACTCCTCCATGTCACTCCTCAATGTCACTCCTCCATGTCACTCCTCCATGTCACTCCTCCATGTCGCTACTCAAAGTCACTCCTTCATGTCACTACACCAACTCACTCCTCAATGTCACTCCTCAATGTCACCACTTCATGTCACTCCTCCATGTCGCTACTCCATGTGACTCATATATGTCGCTCCACCAACTCACTCCTCCACGTCGCTACTGCATGTTGCTCTTTCATGTCACTCCTCCATGTCATTTTCCATGTCTCTCCTCCATGTCGCTGTAACAACTCACTTCTCCATGTCACTCCTCCAGGTCACTCCTCCATGTCGCTACTCAAAGTCACTCCTCTATGTTACTACACCAACTCACTCCTCAATGTCACTCCTCCATATCACTCCTCCATTTCTCTCCTCCATGTCGCTATAACAACTCACTCCTCCATGTCAATCCACCATTTCACTCCTCCATGTCACTCCTCCATGTCACTTCTCCATGTAATTTCTCCATGTCACTCCTCCATGTATCTCCTCCATGTCGCTACTCTATGTCACTCCTCCATGTCACCCCTCCATGTCACTCCTCCATGTCACTCCTCTAGGTCACTCCTCCATTCCACTCCTCCATGTAGCTACTCCATGTCACTCCTCCATGTCGCTACACAAACTCACTCCTCATGTCACTCCTCCATGTCGCTCCTCCGTGTTGCTCCTCCAAGACACTCCTCCATGTCATCACATGAAGGAGTGACGTGGAAGACAGGGAGGAGTTACATGGAGGAGAGACATGGAGGAGCAAAATAGAGGATAGACATGGAGGAGTGTTATGGAGGAGGTATATGGAGGAGTGACATTCTGGAGTGAAATTCTGGAGGGACAGTCTGGAGTGACATGGAGGATCGACATTCTGGAGTGACATGAAAGAACGACACGGAGGAGTGATATGGAGGAGCAAGGCGGAGCGAAATGGAGGATCGACATGGAGAATCGACATTGAGAAGTTACATGGAGGAGTGACAAGGAGGAGTGACATGGAGGAGCAAAATGAAGGATCTACATGGAGGAGCAAAATGGAGGAATGACATGGAGGAGTGACATGGATGATCAACATGGAGGAGTGACATGGAGGAGAGACATGGAAGAGCAATATGGAGGAGCTACAGGAAGGAGCGACATTGCGGAGCGACATGGATGACTGACAACGAGAAGGTACATTCTGGAGGGACATGGTGGAGCGACATTCTGGAGTGACATGGAGGAGCGACATAAAAGATCTAAATGGAGGAGTGACATTCTGGAGTTATATGGAGGAGCAACATGGAGGAACGATATGGAGGAGCGAAATAGAGGAGTGACATGGAGGAGTGACATGAAGGAGGAGTGACATGGAGGAGTGACATGGAGGAGCGATATTCTGGAGTGACATGTAGGCTTGACATTGAGGAGCAAGGAAGAGTGACATGGAGGAGTGACATGGAGGAGCTTCATGAAGGAGTGATATGGAGGAGTGACTTGTAGGAGTCACAGAGAAGATCGACATGGAGGAGTGACATGGAGGATTGACATGAAGGCACCTCCATGTCACTCCTCCATGTCGTTATTCCATGTCACTCCTCCATGTCGCTACACCAACTTATTACTCATGTCACTCCTCCATGTCGCTACTCCATGTCACTCCTCCATGTCACTCATCCATGTCACCTCTATATGTCTTCAATGTCACTCCTCCATGTCCATCCTCCATGTCACTACTGCATGTCACTCCTCCATGTTGCTCCTCCGTGTTGCTCCTCCATGTCACTACTCCATGTCACTCCTCCATGTCGCTCCTCCGTGTTGCTCCTCAAAGTCACTCCTCCATGTAACTCCTCCATGTAGCTACTTCATGTCACTCCTCCATGTCTCTACACAAACTCACTCCTCATGTCACTCCTCCATGTCACTCCTCCATGTCACTCCTCCAAGTCACTCACCCATGTCCCTCCGCGATGTCACTCCACCATATCAACCCTCCTTGGTTATCCGCCCTGTCACTTCTCCATGTCTCTCTTCCATGTCTCTCCTCCACGTCACTCCTCTATGTCACTCCTCCATCTCCATCCTCCATGTCACTACTCCACATCAATCCTTTATGTCACTCCTCCATGTTTCTCCTCCATGTCTCTCCTCCATGTCGCTCTAACAACTCACTCCTCAATGTCACTCCACAAGTTCACTCCTCCATGTAACTCCTCCAGGTCACTCCTCCATGTCACTATTCCATGTCAGTCCTCCATGTCGCTACACCAACTCACTCTTTCATGTTACTCCTCCATGTCGCTACTCCATGTGACTCCTCCATGTCGCTCCACCATGTCAATCCTTTATGTCACTCCTCCAAGTTACTCCTACATGTCACTCCACCATTTCACTCCTCCATGTCACTCCTCCAGGTCACTCCTCCATGTCGCTACTCAAAGTCACTCCTCCATGTCACTACACCAACTCACTCTTCAATGTAACTCTTCCATGTCACTCCTCCAGGTCACTCCTCCATGTCGCTACTTCATGTCACTCCTCCATGTCGCTACACAAACTTAACCCTCCTTGTCACTCCTCCATGTCACTCATCCATGTCGCTCCTCCGTGTTGCTCCTCCAAGTCAGTCCTCCATGTAACTCCTCCATGTAGCTACTCCATGTCACTACTCCATGTCGCTACACAAACTCACTCCTCATGTCACTCTTTCATGTCACTCCTCCAAGTCACTCACCCATGTCCCTCCACGATGTCACTCCACCATATCAACCCTCCTTTTTGATCCGCCCTGTCACTTCTCCATGTCACTCCTCCATGTCTCTCCTCCACGTCACTCCTCTATGTCACTTCTCCATGTCACTCCTACATGTCATTCCTCCATGTCTCTCCTCTATGTCGCTCTAACAACTCACTCCTCCTTGTCACTCCTCCATGTCACTCCACCATTTCACTCCTCCATGTCACTCCTCCAGGTCACTACTCCATGTCGCTACTCAAAGTCACTCCTCCATGTTACTACACCATCTCACTCCTCAATGTCACTCCTCCATGTCACTCCTCCATTTTTCTCCTTCATGTCGCTATAACAACTCACTCCTGCATGTGACTCCTCCAGGTCTCTCCTCCATGTCGCTACTCAAAGTCACTCCTCCGTGTCACTCCTCCAGGTCACTCCTCCATGTCGCTACTCAAAGTCACTCCTCCATGTCTCTCCTCCACGTCATTCCTCTATGTAACTTCTCCATGTCACTCCTCCATGTCGCTCTAACAACTCACTCCTCCATGTCACTCCACCATTTCACTCCTCCATGTCACTCCTCCAGGTCACTCCTCCAGGTCGCTACTCAAAGTCACTCCTCCATGTAACTACACCAACTCACTCCTCAATGTAACTCCTCTATGTCACTAATTCATGTCGCTCCTCCATGTCACTACACAAACTCAACCCTCCTTGTCACTCCTCCATGTCACTCATCCAAGTCACTCATCCATTTCCCTCCTCCATGTCACTACTCCATGTCACTCCTTCATGTCGCTCCTCCGTGTTGCTCCTCCACATCAATTCTCTATGTCACTCCTCCATGTCACTCCTCCATGTCACTCCTACATGTCGCTATTCCATGTGACTCCTCCATGTAGCTCCACCAACTCACTCCTCCACGTCGCTCCTCCATGTTGCTCTTCCATGTCACTCCTCCATGTCACTTCTATATATCTTCCATGTCACTCCTCCATGTCCCTCCTCTATGTCACTCCTCCATGTCATTCCTCCATGTCACTTCTCCATATCTCTCCTCCACGTCACTCCTCTATGTCACTCCTCCATGTGACTCCTCCATGTCACTCCAACATGTCTCTCCTCCATGTCGCTATAACAACTCACTCCTCCATGTCACTCCACGATTTCACTACTCCATGTCACTCCTACAGGTCACTCCTCCATGTCACTACTCAAAGTCACTCCTCCATGTCACTACACCAACTCACTCCTCAAGGTCACTCCTCCATGTCTCTACTTCATGTCACTCCTCCATGTCGCTACTCCATGTGACACCTCCATGTCGCTCAACCAACTCACTCCTCCACTTCGCTCCTCCATGTTGCTCTTCCACGTCACTCCTCCATGTAACTCATCTATGTCCCTCCGCCATGTCACTACACCAACTCAATCCTTCTTGTCACTCCTCCATGTCACTCATCCATGTCATTTCTATGTCTTCCATGTCACTCCTCCATGTCCCTCCTCCATGTCATTCCTTCACGTCGCTCCTCTATGTCACTCCTCAATGTCGCTACACAAACTCATTACATATGTCACTCCTCCAAGTCACTACTTCATGTCCCTCCTCCATGTCATTACTCCATGTCACTCCTCCATGTCATTCCTCCATGTCACTCCTCCATGTCGCTACAACAACTCATTCCTTATGTCACTCCTCCATGTCGCTCCTCCGTGTTTCTCCTCCAAGTCACTCCTCCATGTAACTCCTCCATGTAGCTACTCCATGTCACTCCTCCATGTCGCTCCTCCATGATGCTCCTCCACATCAATCCTCTATGTCACTCCTCCATGTCACTCCTCCATGTTGCTATTCCATGTCAGTCCTCCATGTCGCTACACCAACTCATTACTCATGTCACTCCTCCAAGTCACTCACCCATTTCACTCCTCCTAGTCACTCACCCATGTCCCTCCACGATGTCACTCTACCATATAAACCCTCCTTCCTGATCAACCCTTTCACTTCTCCAAGTCACTCCTCCATGTCCATCATCCATGTCACTACTCCACATCAATCTTCTATGTCACTCCTCCATGTTTCTCCTCCATGTCTCATCTCCATGTCACTCTAACAACTCACTCCTCAATGTCACTCCACCATTTCACTCCTCCATGTCACTCCTCCAGGTCACTCCTCCATGTCGCTATTCCTGGTCAGTCCTCCATGTCACTCCTCCATGTCACACCTCCATGTCACTCCTCCATGTCACTACACCAACTCATTACTCATGTCATTCCTCCATGTTGCTACTCAAAGTCACTCCTCTATGTCACTAGACCAACTCACTCCTCAATGTCACTCCTCCATGTCACTACTTCATGTCACTCCTCCATGTCCCTACTCCATGTGACTCCTCCATGTCGCTCCACCAACTTACTCCTCCACGTCGCTCCTCCATGTTGCTCTTCCATGTCACTCCTCAATGTAACTCATCTATGTCACTTCTATATGTCTTCAATGTCACTCATCCATGTTCCTCCTCCATGTCACTCCTCCACATCACTCCTCTATGTCACTCCTCCATTTCACACCTCCATGTCACTCCTCCATGTCACTACACCAACTCATTCCTCGTGTCACTCCTCCATGTCGCTACTCCATGTCACTCCTCCGTGTCGCTACACCAACTCAACCCTCCTTGTAACTCCTCCATGTCACTCATCCATGTCATTCCTCCATGTCACTCCTCCAAGTCACTCACCTATGTCCCTCCACGATGTCACTCCACCATATCAACCCTCCTTCCTGATAAACCCTATCACTTCTCCATGTCCCTCCCACATGTAGCTACTCCATGTACAAATCCATGTCACTCCTCCATGTCGCTCCTCCGTGTTGCTCCTCCAAGTAACTCCTACATGTAACTCCTCCATGTAGCTACTCCATGTCGCTCCTCCATGTCGCTACACAAACTCATTCCTCATGTCACTCCTCCATGTAACTCCTCCATGTCACTCCTCCAAGTCATTCACCCATGTCCCCCTGCGATGTCACTCCACCATATCAACCCTCCTTGGTTATCCGCCCTGTCACAACTCCAATTCACTCCTCCATATCACCTCTATATGTCTTCCATGTCACTTCTCCAAGTCACTCCTCCATGTCCATCCTCCATGTCACTACTCCACATCAATCCTCTATGTCACTCCTCCATGTCCCTCCTCCATGTCACTCCTCCACGTCGCTCCTCTATGTCACTCCTCCATGTCGCTACTCCATGTCACTCCTCCATGTCGCTCTAACAACTCACTCGTCCATGTCACTCCACCATTTCACTCCTCCATGTCACTCCTCAATGTCACTCCTCCATGTCACTACACCAACTCACTCCTCAATGTCACTCCTCAATGTCACTAATTCAAGTCACTCCTCCATGTAGCTACTCCATGTCACTCCTCCATGTCGCTACACAAACTCACTCCTAATGTCACTTCTCCAAGTCACTCGTCCGTATTGCTCCATCACATCAATTCTCTATGTCACTCCTCCATGTCACTCCTCAATGTCACTCCTCCATGTCGCTATTCCGTGTCAGTCCTCCATGTCGCTACACCAACTCACTCTTCCATGTTACTCCTCCATGTTGCTACTCCATGTGACTCCTCCATGTCAATACACCAACTGAAACCTCTTTGTGTATCCTCATTGTTACTCCTCCATGTCACTCATCCATGTCATTCCTCCATGTATATCCTCCATGTTGCTACTCTATGTCACTCCTCCATGTCACTCCTCCATGTCACTCCTCCATGTCGCTACACAAACTCACTCCTCATGTTACTACTCTATTTCGCTACTCCATGTCACTCCTCCATGTCGCTTACACCAACTCACTCCTCAATGTCACTCCTCCATGTCACTACTTCTTGTAACTCCTCCATGTCAATCCTTTATGTCACTCCTCCGATTCACTCCTCCATGTCACCTCTATATGTCTTCCACGTCACTCTTCCATGTCCATCCTCCATGTCACTACTCCATGTCACTCCACCATGTCACTCCTCCTTGTTGCTCCTCCTTTTCACTCCTCCAAGTCACTCACCCATGTTACTCCTCCTTGTCACTACTCCACATCAATCCTCTATGTAACTCCTCCATGTCACTCCTCCATGTCTTTCCTCCATGTCGCTCTAACAACTCACTCCTCCATGTCACTCCACTATTTCACTCCTCCATGTAACTCCTCCAGGTCACTCCTCCATGTCGCTACTCAAAGTCACTCCTCCATGTAACTACACCAACTCACTCCTCAATGTCATTCCTCCATGTCACTACTTCATGTCACTCCTCCATGTCGCTACACAAACTCAACTCTCCTTGTCACTCCTCCATGTCACTCATCCATGTCATTCCTCCATGTCACTCCTTTATGTTACTCCTCCAATTCACTCCTCCATGACACTCCTCCATGTCACTCATCCATCTCCCTCCGACATGTCACTCCACCCTATCAATCTTCCTTGGTGATCCGACCTGTCACTTCTCCATGTCACTCTTCCATGTTTCTCCTCCACGTCACTCCTCCAAGTCACTCCTCCATTTCACTCCTCCATGTCACTCCTTCATTTCTCTACTCCATGTCGCTATAACAACTCACTCCTCCATGTCACTCCTCCAGGTCACTCCTCCATGTCGCTACTCAGAGTCACTCCTCCATGTCACTACACCAACTCACTCCTCAATGTCACTCCTCCATGTCACTACTTCTTGTAACTCCTCCATGTCAATCCTTTATGTCACTCCTCCAATTCACTCCTCCATGTCACCTCTATATGTCTTCCATGTCACTCCTCCATGTCCATCCTCCATGTCACTACTCCATGTCTCTCCTCCATCTCGCTCCTCTGTGTTGCTCCTCCTTGTCACTCGTCCAAGTCACTCACCCATGTCCCTCCACGATGTCACTCCACCATATCAACCCTCCTTCCTGATCAATCCTGTCATTTCTCCAAGTCACTCCTCCATGTTACTCCTCCATGTCACTACTCCACATCAATCCTCTATGTCACTCCTCCATGTCACTCCTCCATGTTGCTATTCCATGTCAGTCCTCCATGTCACTACACAAACTCACTCTTCTACGTCACTCCTCATGTCACTCCTCCATGTCGCTACATCAACTCAACCCTCCTTGTAACTCCTCCATGTCACTCATCCATGGCATTCCTCCATGTCACTCGTTAATGTCACTCCTCCAATTCACTCCTCCATGTCATCTCTATATGTCTTCCATGTCACTCCTCCATGTCCATCCTCCATGTCACTACTCCAGGTCACTCCTCCAAGTTGCTCCTCTATGTCACTCCTCCATGTCACTCCTACATGTCACTCCTCCATGTCTCTCCTCTATGTCGCTCTAACAACTCACTCCTCCATGTCACTCCTACATGTCACTACTCAAATTCACTCCTCCATGTCACTACACCAACTTACTCCTCAATGTCACTCCTCCATATCACTTCTCCATTTCTCTCCTTCATGTCGCTATAACAACTCACTCCTCCATGTCACTCCTCCATGTCGGTCCTCCGTGTTGCTCCTCCTTGTCACTCCTCCAAGTCACTCACCCATGTCCTTCCACGATGTCACTCCACCATATCAACCCTCCTTCCTGATCAATCCTGTCACTTCTCCAAGTCACTCCTCCATGTCCATCCTACATGTCACTACTCCACATCAATCTTCTCTGTCACTCCTCCATGTCAATCCTCCATGTCTCTCCTCCATGTCACTCAACCATTTCACTCCTCCATGTAACTCCTCCAAGTCAATCCTCAATGTCCCTCCTGCATGTCAATACTCCATGTCACTCCTCCATGTCGTTCCTCCGTGTTGCTCCTCCACATCAATCCTCTATATCACTCCTCTATGTTGCTCCTCCAAGTCACTCCTCTATGTAACTCCTACATGTAGCTACTTCATGTCACTCCTCCATGTCGCTACACAAACTCATTCCTCATGTCACTCCTCCATGTCCCTCCTCCATGTCACTCCTCCAAGTCATTCACCCATGTCCGTCCTCCATGTCACTACTCCACATCAATCCTCTATGTCACTCCTCCATGTCACTCCTCCATGTCTCTCCTCCATGTCGCTCTAACAACTCACTCCTCCATGTTACTCCACCATTTCACTCCTCCATGTCACCTCTATATGTCTTCCATGTCACTCATCCATGTCCATCCTCCATGTCCCTCCACGATGTCACTCCACCATATCAACTCTTCTTCCTGATTAATCCTGTCACTTCTCCAAGTCACTCCTCCATGTCCCTCCTCCATGTCACTACTCCATGTCACTACTCCATGTCACTCCTCCATGTCGCTCCTCCGTGTTGCTCCTCCACATCAATTCTCTATGTCACTCCTCCATGTCACTCCTCCCTGTCGCTATTCCATGTCACTCCTCCATGTCGCTACTCCATGTGACTCCTCCATGTCACTTCTCCATGTCGCTACTCCATGTGACTCCACCATGTCACTTCTCCATGTCGCTTCTCCATGTCACTCCTCGATGTCAATACACCAACTCAAACCTCTTTGTCCATTCTCCATGTCACTCCTCCGTGTTGCTCCTCCACATCAATTCTCTATGTCACTCTTCCATGTCACTCCTCTCTGTCGCTCCACCAACTTACTCCTCCACGTCGC
Organism: Sebastes schlegelii; assembly: GCA_014673565.1. NCBI lineage: Eukaryota > Metazoa > Chordata > Actinopteri > Perciformes > Sebastidae > Sebastes > Sebastes schlegelii. The sequence continues at coordinate 29,504,107 of CM025825.1, forward strand.
TCCTCCATGTTGCTCTTCCATGTCACTACTCCATGTCGCTACACCAACTCATTACTCATGTCTCTCCTCCATGTCGCTACTCCATGTCACTCCTCCATGTCACACCTCTATGTCACTCCTCCATGTCGCTACACCAACTCATTACTCATGTCACTCCTCCATGTCGCTACTCAAAGTCACTCCTCCATGTCACTACTTCTTGTCCCTCCTCCATGTCACTCCTACATGTCATTCCTCCATGTCACTCCTCCATGTCGCTACACAAACTCACTCCTCATGTTACTATTCTATGTCGCTACTTCTTGTCAATCCTCCATGTCACTCCTCCATGTCGCTCCTCCGTGTTGCTCCTCCTTGTCACTTCTCCATGTCGCTCCTCCGTGTTGCTCCTTCTTGTCACTCCTCCATGTCGCTCCTCCGTGTTGCTCCTCCTTGTCACTCCTCCAAGTCACTCACCCATGTCCCTCCACGATGTCACTCCAACATATCAACGCTCCTTCCTGATCAACCCTGTCACTTCTTCAAGTCACTCCTTCATGTCCATCCTTCATGTCACTACTACACATCAATCCTCTATGTCACTCCTCCATGTCACTCCTCCTTGTCACTCTTCCATGTCGCTATTCCATGTTACTCCTCCATGTCGCTCCACCAACTCCTTCCTCCATGTTACTCCTCCATGTCACTCCTCCATGTCAATCCTTTATGTCACTCCTCCAAGTTACTCCTCCATGTCACTCCACCATTTCATTCCACCATGTCACACCTCCAGGTCACTCCTCCATGTCGGTACTCAAAGTCACTCCTCCATGTCGCTACACCAACTCATTCCTCATGTGACTCCTCCATGTCACTACTTCATGTCACTCCTCCATGTCGCTACTCCATGTGACTCCTCCATGTCGCTCCACCAACTCACTCCTCCACGTCTCTCCTCCATGTAACTCATCTATGTCCCTCCGCCATGTCACTACACCAACTCAATCCTTCTTGTCACTCCTCCATATCACTCATCCATGTCACTTCTATATGTCTTCCATTTCACTCCTCCATGTTGCTCCTCCATGTCACTCCTCCACATCACTCCTCTATGTCACTCCTCCATGTCGCTACTCCATGTCAATCCTCCATGTCACTCGCTTATGTCACTCCTCCAGTTCACTCCTCCATGTCATCTCTATATGTCTTCCCTGTCACTCCTCCATGTCCATCCTCCATGTCACTACTCCATGTCACTCCTCCATGTTGCTCCTCCGTGTTGCTACACCATGTAAATCCTCTATGTCACTCCTCCATGTTGCTCCTCCATGTAACTCCTACATGTAGCTACTCCATGTCACTTCTCCATGTCACTCCTCCATGTCGCTCCTCCGTGTTGCTCCTCCAAGTCACTCCTCCATGTAACTCCTCCATGTAGCTACTCCATGTCACTCCTCCAAGTCACTCATCCATGTCCCTCCGCCATGTCACTCCACCATATCAATCTTCCTTGGTGTTCCGCCCTGTCACTTCTCCATGTCACTCCTCCACGTCTCTCCTCCACGAAATTCCTCTATGTCACTCCTCCATGTCACTCCTCTATGTCACTCCTCCATGTCAGTCCTCCATGTCACTTCTCCATGTCTCTCCTCCACGTCACTCCTCTATGTCACTCCTCCATGTGACTCCTTCATGTCACTCCAACATGTCTCTCCTCCATGTCGCTACAACAACTCACTTCTCCATGTCACTCCACCATTTCACTACTCCATGTCACTACTATATGTCTTCCAGGTCACTCCTCCATGTTTCTCCTCCATGTCACTACTTCATGTCACTCCTCCATGTCGCTACTCCATGTCACTCCTCCATGTCTCTCCACCAACTCACTCCTCCATGTCACTCCTCCATGTCACACCTCTATGTCACTCCTCCATGTCGCTACACCAACTCATTACTCATGTCACTCCTCCATGTCGCTACTCAAAGTCATTCCTCCATGTCACTACTTCTTGTTACTCCTCCATGTAGCTACACAAACTCAATCCTCCTTTACACTCCTCCATGTCATTCCTCCATGTCACTCCTCCATGTCGCTACACAAACTCACTCCTCATGTTACTATTCTATGTCGCTACTCCATGTCTCTCCTCCATGTCGCTACACCAACTCACTCCTCAATGTAACTCCTCCATGTCACTACTTCTTGTCCCTCCTCCATGTCACTCCTACATGTCATTCCTCCATGTCACTCCTCCATGTCGCTACACAAACTCACTCCTCATGTTACTATTCCATGTCGCTACTTCTTGTCACTCCTCCATGTCACTCATCCATGTCATTCTTCCATGTCACTCCTTTATGTCACTCCTCCAATTCACTCCTCCATGTCACCTCTATATGTCTTCCATGTCACTCCTCCATGTCCATCCTTTATTTCACTACTCCATGTCACTCCTCCATGTCGCTCCTCCATGTCACTCCTCCATGTCGCTCCTCCGTGTTGCTCCTCCTTGTCACTCCTCCATGTCGCTCCTCCGTGTTGCTCCTCCTTGTCACTCCTCCAAGTCACTCACCCATGTCCATCCACGATGTCACTCTACCATATCAACCTTCCTTCCTGATCAACCCTGTCACTTCTCCAAGTCACTCCTTCATGTCCATCCTTCATGTCACTACTACACATCAATTCTCTATGTCACTCCTCCATGTCACTCCTCCTTGTCACTCTTCCATGTCGCTATTCCATGTTACTCCTCCATGTCGCTCCACCAACTCCTTCCTCCATGTTACTCCTCCATGTCACTCCTCCATGTCAACCCTTTATGTCACTCCTCCAAGTTACTCCTCCATGTCACTCCACCATTTCACTCCACCATGTCACACCTCCAGGTCACTCCTCCATGTCGGTACTCAAAGTCACTCCTCCATGTCGCTACACCAACTCATTCCTCATGTGACTCCTCCATGTCACTACTTCATGTCACTCCTCCATGTCGCAACTCCATGTGACTCCTCCATGTCTCTCCACCAACTCACTCCTCCACGTCGCTCTTCCATGTTGCTCTTCCATGTCACTCCTCCATGTAACTCATCTATGTCCCTCCGCCATGTCACTACACCAACTCAATCCTTCTTGTCACTCCTCCATGTCACTCATCCATGTCACTTCTATATGTCTTCCATGTCACTCCTCCATGTTCCTCCTCCATGTCACTCCTCCACATCACTCCTCTATGTAACTCCTCCATGTCGCTACTCCATGTCAATCCTCCATGTCACTCGTTTATGTCACTCCTCCAGTTCACTCCTCCATGTCATCTCTATATGTCTTCCCTGTCACTCCTCCATGTCCATCCTCCATGTCACTACTCCATGTCACTCCTCCATGTCATTCCTCCATGTCATTCGTTTATGTCACTCCTCCAGTTCACTCCTCCATGTCATCTCTATATGTCTTCCCTGTCACTCCTCCATGTCCATCCTCCATGTCACTACTCCATGTCACTCCTCCATGTTGCTCCTCCGTGTTGCTCCTCCGTATTGCTCCTCCATGTCACTCCTCCAAGTCAGTCACCCATGTCCCTACACGATGTCACTCCACCATATCAAACCTCCTTCCTGATCAACCCTGTCACTTCTCCAAGTCACTCCTCCATGTCCCTCCTCCTTGTCACTACTCCATGTCACTTCTCCATGTCGCTCCTCCGTGTTGCTCCTCCACATCAATACTCTATGTCACTCCTCCATTTCACTCCTCCAAGTCACTCCTCCATGTCCCTCCTCCAAGTCACTCCTCCATGTCCCTCCTCCATGTCACTACACCATGTTGTTCCTCCATGTTACTCCTCCTTTTACTCCTCCATGTCCCTCCGCCATGTCACTCCACCCTATCAATCTTCCTTGGTGATCCGACATGTCACTTCTCCATGTCAATCTTCCATGTCTCTCCTCCATGTCGCTCTAACAACTCACTCCTCCATGTCACTCCACCATTTCACTCCTCCATGTCACTCCTCCAGGTCACTCCTCCATGTCGCTACGCAAAGTCACTCCTCCATGTCACTACTTCATGTCACTCCTCCATGTCGCTCCTCCTTGTTGCTCCTCCACATCAATCCTCCATGTCGCTCCTCCATGTCACTCCACCATTTCACTCCTCCATGTCACTTCTCCGTGTCTCTCCTCCATGTAGCTCTAACAACTCACTTCTCCATGTAACTCCTCCAGGTCACTCCTCCATGTCGCTACTCAAAGTCACTCCTCCATGTTACTACACCAACTCACTCCTCAATGTCACTCCTCCATATCACTCCTCCATTTCTCTCCTCCATGTCGCTATAACAACTCACTCCTCCATTTCACTCCTCCATGTCACTCCTCCAGGTCACTCCTCCATGTCGCTACTCAAAGTCACTACTTCATGTCACTATACCAACTCACTCCTCAATGTCACTCCTCAATGTCACCATTTCATGTCACTCCTCCATGTCACTACACCAACTCAAACCTCCTTTACAGTCTTTCATGTCTTTCCTCCATATCGCTCCTCCATGTCCCTCCTCATGTCACTCCTCCATGTCACTCCTCCATTTCACTCCTCCAAGTCACTCCTCCATGTCCCTCCTCCAAGTCACTCCTCCATGTACCTCCTCCATGTCACTACACCATGTTGCTCCTCCATGTTACTCCTCCTTTTACTCCTCCATGTCCCTCCGCCATGTCACTCCACCCTATCAATCTTCCTTGGTGATCCGACATGTCACTTCTCCATGTCAATCTTCCATGTCTCTCCTCCATGTCGCTCTAACAACTCACTCCTCCATGTAACTCCACCATTTCACTCCTCCATGTCACTCCTCCAGTTCACTCCTCCATGTCGCTACGCAAAGTCACTCCTCCATGTCGCTACACCAACTCACTCCTCCATGTCACTCCTCCATATCGCTACTCCATGTCATTCCTCCTTGTCACTCTTCCATGTCATTCCTCCATGTCAATCCTTTATGTCACTCCTCCAATTCACTCCTTCATGTCACCTCTATATGTCTTCCATGTCACTCCTCCATGTCACTCCTCCATGTTCATCCTCCATGTCACTACTCCATGTCTCTATTCCTTGTTGCTCCTCTGTGTTGCTCCTCCTTGTCACTCCTCCAAGTCACTCACCCATGTCCCTCCACGATGTCACTCCACCATATCAAACCTCCTTCCTGATCAATCCTGTCACTTCTCCAAGTCACTCCTATATGTCACTCCTCCATGTCACTCCTCCATGTCACTCATCCATATCCCTCCGCCATGTCACTCCACCCTGTCAATCTTCCTTGGTGATCCGACCTGTCACTTCTCCATGTCAATCTTCCATGTCTCTCCTCCAAGTCACTCCTCCATGTAACTCCTCCATGTAGCTACTCCATGTCACTCCTCCATGTCACTCTTCCATGTCTCTCCTCCACGACACTCCTCTATGTCACTCCTCCATGTCACTCCTCCATGTCACTTCTCCATGTCTCTCCTCCATGTCGCTCTAACAACTCACTCCTCCTTGTCACTCCTCAATGTCACTCCTCCATGTCACTCCTCCACGTCACTCCTCCATGTCGCTACTCAAAGTCATCCTTCATGTCACTACACCAACTCACTCCTCAATGTCACTCCTCAATGTCACCACTTCATGTCACTCCTCCATGTCGCTACTCCATGTGACTCCTCCATGTCACTCCACCAACTCACTCCTCCACGTCGCTACTGCATGTGGCTCTTCCATGTCACTCCTCCATGTCACTTCTCCATGTCTCTCCTCCATGTCGCTCTAACAACTCACTTCTCCATGTCACTCCTCCAGGTCACTCCTCCATGTCGCTACTCAAAGTCACTCCTCCATGTTACTACACCAACTCACTCCTCAATGTCACTCCTCCATATCACTCCTCCATTTCTCGCCTCCATGTCGCTATAACAACTCACTCCTCCATGTCAATCCACCATTTCACTCCTCCATGTCACTCCTCCAGGTCACTCCTCCATGTCGCTACTCAAAGTCACTCCTTCATGTCACTACACCTACTCACTCCTCAATGTCACTCCTCAATGTCACTCCTCCATGTCACTCCTCCATGTCACTTCTCCATGTAATTTCTCCATGTCACTCCTCCATGTATCTCCTCCATGTCGCTACTCTATGTCACTCTTCCATGTCACCCCTCCATGTCACTCCTCCATGTCACTCCTCTAGGTCACTCCTCCATGCCACTCCTCCATGTAACTCCTCCATGTAGCTACTCCATGTCACTCCTCCATGTCGCTACACAAACTCACTCCTCATGTCACTCCTCCATGTCGCTCCTCCGTGTTGCTCCTCCAAGACACTCCTCCATGTCATCACATGAAGGAGTGACGTGGAAGACAGGGAGGAGTTACATGGAGGAGAGACATGGAGGAGCAAAATAGAGGATCGACATGGAGGAGTGTTATGGAGGAGGTATATGGAGGAGTGACATTCTGGAGTGAAATTCTGGAGGGACAGTCTGGAGTGACATGGAGGATCAACATTCTGGAGTGACATGAAAGAACGACACGGAGGAGTGATATGGAGGAGCAAGGAGGAGCGAAATGGAGGATCGACATGGAGAATCGACATTGAGAAGTTACATGGAGGAGTGACAAGGAGGAGCGACATGGAGGAGCAAAATGAAGGATCTCCATGGAGGAGCAAAATGGAGGAATGACATGGAGGAGTGACATGGAGGAGCAAAATGGAGGAATGACATGGAGGAGTGACATGGATGATCAACATGGAGGAGTGACATGGAGGAGAGACATGGAAGAGCAACATGGAGGAGCTACAGGAAGGAGCAACATTGCGGAGCGACATGGATGACTGACAACGAGAAGGTACATTCTGGAGGGACATGGTGGAGCAACATTCTGGAGTGACATGGAGGAGCGACTTAAAAGATCGAAATGGAGGAGTGACATTCTGGAGTTATATGGAGGAGCAACATGGAGGAGCGATATGGAGGAGCGAAATAGAGGAGTGACATAGAGGAGTGACATGAAGAAGGAGTGACATGGAGGAGTGACATGGAGGAGCGATATTCTGGAGTGACATGTAGGCTTGACATTGAGGAGCAAGGAAGAGTGACATGGAGGAGTGACATGAAGGAGCTTCATGAAGGAGTGATATGGAGGAGTGACTTGTAGGAGTCACAGAGAAGATCGACATGGAGGAGTGACATGGAGGATTGACATGAAGGAGGGAAATGGAGGAGTGACATGGAAGACATATAGAAGTGACATGGAGGAGTGACTTGGAGGAGTGACATAAAGGAGTGAAATGGTGGAATGACATGGAGGATCGACATGAAAGAGCAACATGGAGGAGCTACAGGAAGGAGCGACATTGTGGAGCGACATGGAGGACTGACAACATTGATGTACATTCTGGAGGGACATGGTGGAGCGACATGGAAGATAAACATGTAGGAGTAACATGTAGGATCTAAATGGAGGAGTGACATTCTGAAGTCACATGGAGGAGCGACATTCTGGATTGACATGGAGAAGTTACATGGCGGAGTGATATGGATAAGCAAGGAGGAGTGACATGGAGGATCGACATGTGTCGACATGTGTCGACATGGAAGAGTGACATTGAGGATCGACATTTTGGAACGACATTCTGGAGGGACATTGATGAGAGATATGGAGGGTTGACATATAGGAACAACATGAAGGATCTACATGGAGGAGTTGTATGGAGGACGTACATGGGGGAGTGACATGTAAGACATGGAGGAGTGACATGGAGCACGTACATGGGGGGGTGACATGGAAGACATGGAGGCGTGACATGGTGGAGCAACATGGTTGAATGACTTGGAGGGGTGACATGAAGGAGTGACGAGGAAGACAGGGAGGAGTTACATGGAGGAGAGAAATGGAGGAGCAAAATAGAGTATCGATATGGAGGAGTGTTATGGAGGAGGTATATGGAGGAGTGACATTCTGGAGTGAAATTCTGGAGGGACAGTCTGGAGTGACATGGAGGATCGACATTCTGGAGTGACATGAAAGAACGACACGGAGGAGTGATATGGAGGAGCAAGGAGGAGCGAAATGGAGGATCGACATGGAGAATCGACATTGAGAAGTTACATGGAGGAGTGACAAGGAGGAGTGACATGGAGGAGCAAAATGAAGGATCTACATGGAGGAGCAAAATGGAGGAATGACATGGAGGAGTGACATGGAGGAGCAAAATGGAGGAATGACATGGAGGAGTGACATGAAAGAGGAGTGACATGGAGGAGTGACATGGAGGAGCGATATTCTGGAGTGACATGTAGACTTGACATTGAGGAGCAAGGAAGAGTGACATGGAGGAGTGACATGGAGAAGCTTCATGAAGGAGTGATATGGAGGAGTGACTTGTAGGAGTCACAGAGAAGATCGACATGGAGGAGAGACATGGAGGATTGACATGAAGGCACCTCCATGTCACTCCTCCATGTCGTTATTCCATGTCACTCCTCCATGTCGCTACACCAACTCATTACTCATGTCACTCCTCCATGTCGCTACTCCATGTCACTCCTCCATGTCACTCATCCATGTCACCTCTATATGTCTTCCATGTCACTCCTCCATGTCCATCCTCCATGTCACTACTGCATGTCACTCCTCCATGTTGCTCCTCCGTGTTGCTCCTCCATGTCACTACTCCATGTCACTCCTCCATGTCGCTCCTCCGTGTTGCTCCTCAAAGTCACTCCTCCATGTAACTCCTCCATGTAGCTACTTCATGTCACTCCTCCATGTCTCTACACAAACTCACTCCTCATGTCACTCCTCCATGTCACTCCTCCATGTCACTCCTCCAAGTCACTCACCCATGTCCCTCCGCGATGTCACTCCACCATATCAACCCTCCTTGGTTATCCGCCCTGTCACTTCTCCATGTCTCTCTTCCATGTCTCTCCTCCACGTCACTCCTCTATGTCACTCCTCCATGTCCATCCTCCATGTCACTACTCCACATCAATCCTCCATGTCTCTCCTCCATGTCGCTCTAACAACTCACTCCTCAATGTCACTCCACAATTTCACTCCTCCATGTCTCTCCTCCAAGTCACTCCTCTATGTCACTTCTCCATGTCACTCCTTCATGTCATTCCTCCATGTCTCTCCTCTATGTCGCTCTAACAACTCACTCCTCCTTGTCACTCCTCCATGTCACTCCACCATTTCACTCCTCCATGTCACTCCTCCAGGTCACTACTCCATGTCGCTACTCAAAGTCACTCCTCCATGTTACTACACCATCTCACTCCTCAATGTCACTCCTCCATGTCACTCCTCCATTTCTCTCCTTCATGTCGCTATAATAACTCACTCCTGCATGTCACTCCACCAGGTCACTCCTCCATGTCGCTACTCAAAGTCACTCCTCCATGTCACTCCTCCAGGTCACTCCTCCATGTCACTCCTCCATGTCACTTCTATATATCTTCCATGTCACTCCTCCATGTCCCTCCTCTATGTCACTCCTCCATGTCATTCCTCCATGTCACTTCTCCATATCTCTCCTCCACGTCACTCCTCAATGTCACTCCTCCATGTGACTCCTCCATGTCACCCCAACATGTCTCTCCTCCATGTCGCTCCACCAACTCACTCCTCCACTTCGCTCCTACATGTTGCTCTTCCACGTCACTCCTCCATGTAACTCATCTATGTCCCTCCGCCATGTCACTACACTAACTCAATCCTTCTTGTCACTCCTCCATGTCACTCATCCATGTCACTTCTATGTCTTCCATGTCACTCCTCCATGTCCCTCCTCCATGTCACTCCTCCACGTCGCTCCTCTATGTCACTCCTCCATGTCGCTACACAAACTCATTACTCATGTCACTCCTCCAAGTCACTACTTCATGTCCCTCCTCCATGTCATTACTCCATTTCACTCCTCCATGTCAATCCTCCATGTCACTCCTCCATGTCGCTACAACAACTCATTCCTTATGTCACTCCTCCATGTCGCTCCTCCGTGTTTCTCCTCCAAGTCACTCCTCCATGTAACTCCTCCATGTAGCTCTTCCATGTCACTCCTCCATGTCGCTCCTCCGTGATGCTCCTCCACATCAATCCTCTATGTCACTCCTCCATGTTGCTATTCCATGTCAGTCCTCCATGTCGCTACACCAACTCATTACTCATGTCACTCCTCCAAGTCACTCACCCATGTCACTCCTCCTAGTCACCCACCCATGTCCCTCCACGATGTCACTCCACCATATAAATCCTCCTTCCTGATCAACCCTTTCACTCCTCCAAGTCACTCACCCATGTCCCTCCGCAATGTCACTCCACCATATCAACCCTCCTTGGTTATCTGCCCTGTCATTTCTCCATGTCTCTCTTCCATGTCTCTCCTCCACGTCACTCCTCTATGTCACTCCTCCATGTCAGTCCTCCATGTCACTTCTCCATATCTCTCCTCCACGTCACTCCTCTATTTCACTTCTCCATGTGACTCCTCCATGTCACTCAAACATGTCTCTCCTCCATGTCACTATAACAACTCACTCCTCCATGTCACTACACCATTTCACTACTCCATGTCACTCCTACAGGTCACTCCTCCATGTCGCTACTGCATGTGACTCCTCCATGTCGCTCCACCAACTCACTCCTCCACTTCGCTCCTCCATGTTGCTCTTCCATGTCACTCCTCCATGTAACTCATCTTTGTCCCTCCGCCATGTCACTACAACAACTCAATCCTTCTTTTCACTCCTCTATGTCACTCATCCATGTCACTACTCCATGTCACTACTCCATGTCACTCCTCCATGTTGCTCATGCGTGTTGCTCCTCCACATCAACCCTCTATGTCACTCCTCCATGTTGCTCCTCAAAGTCACTCCTACTCCTACATGTAGCTACTCCATGTCACTCCTCCATGTCGCTCCTCCGTGTTGCTCCTCAAAGTCACTCCTCCATGTAACTCCTCCATGTAGCTACTTCATGTCACTCCTCCATGTCGCTACACAAAATTACTCCTTATGTCACTCCTCCATGTCACTCCTCCAAGTCACTCACCCATGTCCCTCCGCGATGTCACTCCACCATATCAACCCTCCTTGGTTATCCGCCCTGTCACTTCTCCATGTCATTCTTCCATGTCTCTCCTCCCCGTCACTCCTCCATGTCACTTCTCCATGTCTCTCCTCCATGTCACTCTAACAACTCACTCCTCCATGTCACTCCACCATTTCACTCCTCCATGTCACTCCTCCAGGTCACTCCTCCATGTCGCTACTCAGAGTCACTCCTCCATGTCACTACACCAACTCACTCTTCAATGTCACTCCTCCAATTCACTACTTCTTATCACCTCTATATGTCTTCCATGTCACTCCTCCATGTCCATCCTCCATGTCACTACTCCATGTCTCTCCTCCATGTCGCTCCTCTGTGTTGCTCCTCCTTGTCACTCCTCCAAGTCACTCACCCATGTCCCTCCACGATGTCACTCCACCATATCAACCCTCCTTCCTGATCAATCCTGTCACTTCTCCAAGTCACTCCTCCATGTTACTCCTCCATGTCTCTCCTCCATGTCGCTCTAAAAACTCACTCCTCCATGTCGCTACTCAAAGTCACTCCTCCATGTAACTACACCAACTCACTCCTCAATGTCATTCCTCCATGTCACTCCTCAATGTCGCTCTAACAACTCACTCCTCCATGTCACTCCTCCAATTCACTCCTCCATGTCACTCCTCCATGTCACTCCACCCTATCAATCTTCCTTGGTGATCCGACCTGTCACTTCTCCAAGTCCCTCCTCCATATCACTTCTCCATGTCACTCTTCCATGTTTCTCCTCCACGTCACTCCTCCAAATCACTCCTCCATGTCACTCCTCCATGTCACTACTTCATTTCTCTACTCCATGTCACTACACCAACTCACTCCTCAATGTCATTTCGCAATGTGACTACTTCATGTCACTCCTACATGTCACTCCTCCATTTCTCTCCTCCATGTCGCTATAACAACTCACCCCTCCTTGTCACTCCTCCAGGTCACTCCTCCATGTCGCTACACAAACTCACTCCTCATGTCACTCCTCCATGTCACTCATCCATGTCATTCCTCCATGTCACTCCTCCATGTCACTCCTCCATGTCCATCCTCCATGTCACTCCTCAAAGTCACTCACCCATGTCCCTCCACGGTGTCACTCCTCCATATCAACCCTACTTCCTGATCAACCATGTCACTCCTCCATGTCACTCCTCCTTGTTGCTCCTCCATTTCTCTCCTACATTTCGCTATAACAACTCACTCCTCCATGTCACTCCTCCAGGTCACTCCTCCATGTCGCTACTCAAAGTCACTCCTCCATGTCACTACACCAACTCACTCCTCAATGTCACTCCTCAATTTCACTACTTCATGTCACTCCTCCATGTCATTCCTCCATGTCACTCCTCCATGTATCTCCTCCATATCGCTACTCTTTGTCACTCCTCCATGTCACTCCTCCATGTCGCTACACCAACTCACTCCTCAATGTCACTCCTCCATGTAACTATTTCTTGTCACTCCTCCATGTCAAAACTCCAATTCACTCCTCCATGTCACCTCTATATGTCTTCCATGTCACTCCTCCATGTCCATCCTCCATGTCACTACTCTATGTCACTCCTCCATGTCGCTCCTCCGTGTTGCTCCTCCTTGTCACTCCTCCAAGTCACTCACCCATGTCCTTCCACGATGTCACTCCATCATATAAACCCTCCTTCCTGATCAACCCTGTCAATTCTCCAAGTCACTCGTCCATGTCCATCCTCCATGTCACTACTCCATGTCACTCCTCCATCTCGCTCCTCCGTGTTGCTCCTCCTTGTCACTCCTCCAAGTCACTCACCCATGTCCCTCCACGATGTCACTCCACAATATCAACCCTCCTTCCTGATCAACCCTGTCACTTCTCCAAGTCACTCCTCCATGTCGCTATTCCACGTTAGTCCTCCATGTTGCTCCTCCATGTTGCTCCTCCATGTCACTCCTCCATGTAACTCCTCCATGTAGCTACTCCATGTCACTCCTCCATGTCGCTATACAAACTCACTCCTCATGTCATTCCTCCATGTCACTCCTCCGTGTTGCTCCTCCTTGTCACTCATCCAAGTCACTCACCCATGTCCTTCCACGATGTCACTCCATCATATCAACCCTACTTCCTGATCAACCCTGTCACTTCTCCAAGTCACTCCTCCATATCCCTCCTCCATGTCACTACTCCATTTCTCTCCTCCATGTCGCTATAACAACTCACTCCTCCATGTCACTCCTCCAGGTCACTCCTCCATGTCGCTACTCAAAGTCACTCCTCCATATCACTACACCAACTCACTCCTCCATGTCACTACTCCATTTCTCTCCTCCATGTCGCTATAACATCTCACTCCTCCATGTCACTCCTCCAGCTAACTCCTCCATGTCGCTACACAAACTCACTCCTCATGTCACTCCTCCATGTAACTCATCCATGTCATTCCTCCATGTCACTCCTCCATGTCACTCCTCCATGTCCATCCTCCATGTCACTCCTTCAAGTCACTCACCCATGTCCCTCCACGATGTCACTCCACCATATCAAACCTACTTCCTGATCAACCCTGTCATTTCTCCAAGTCACTCCTCCATGTCCCTCCTCCATGTCACTACTCCATGTCACTCCTCCATGTCGCTCCTCCAGGTCACTCTTCCATGTCGCCACTCAAACTCACTCCTCCATGTCATTACACCTACTCACTCCTCAATGTCACTCCTCCATGTCACTACTTCTTGTCACTCCTCCAATTCACTCCTCCATGTGACCTCTATATGTCTTCCATGTCACTCTTCCATGTCCATCCTCCATGTCACTACTCCATGTCACTCCTCCATGTCGCTCCTCTGTGTTGCTCCTCCATGTCACTTCTCCAAGTCACTCACCCATGTCCCTCCGCGATGTCACTCCACCATATCAATCTTCCTTGGTGATCCGCCCTGTCACTTCTCCATGTCACTCTTCCATGTCTCTCCTCCACGTCATTCCTCTATGTCACTCCTCCATGTCACTACACCAACTCACTCTTCAATGTCACTCCTCCATGTCACTACTCCATGTGACTCCTCCATGTCGCTCCACCAACTCACTCCTCCACGTCACTCCTCCATGTTGCTCTTCCATGTCACTCCTCCACGTCACTCCTCTATGTCACTCCTCCATGTCAGTCCTCCATGTCACTTCTCCATGTCTCTCCTCCACGTCACTCCTCTATTTCACTCCTCCATGTGACTCCTCCATGTCACTCAAACATGTCTCTCCTCCATGTCGCTATAACAACTCACTCCTCCATGTCACTCCACCATTTCACTACTCCATGTAACTCCTACAGGTCACTCCTCCATGTCGCTACTCCATGTGACTCCTCCATGTCGCTCCACCAACTCACTCCTCCACTTCGCTCCTCCATGTTGCTCTTCCATGTCACTCCTCCATGTAACTCATCTATGTCCCTTCTATATGTCTTCCATGTCAATCCTCCATGTCCATCCTCCATGTCACTAATCCATGTCACTCCTCCATGTTGCTCCTGCGTGTTGCTCCTCCACATCAACACTCTATGTCATTCCTCCATGTTGCTCCTCAAAGTCACTCCTCCATGTAACTCCAACATGTAGCTACTCCATTTAACTCCTCCATGTCGCTCCTCCGTGTTGCTCCTCAAAGTCACTCCTCCATGTAACTCCTCCATGTAGCTACTTCATGTCACTCCTCCATGTCGCTACACAAAATTACTCCTCATGTCACTCCTCCATGTCACTCCTCCAAGTCACTCACCCATGTCCCTCCGCGATGTCACTCCACCATATCAATCCTCCTTGGTTATCCGCCCTGTCACTCCTCCATGTCACTTCTCCATGTCTCTCCTCCATGTCGCTCTAACAACTCACTCCTCCATGCCACTCCACCAGTTCACTCCTCCATGTCACTCGTTTATATCACTTCTCCATGTCACTCTTCCATGTCTCTCCTCCATGTCACTCCTCTATGCCACTCCTCCATGTCACTCCTACATGTCACTCCTCCATGTCTCTCCACTATGTCGCTCTAACAACTCACTCCTCCATGTCACTCCTACATGTCACTCCTCCATGTCTCACCTCTATGTCGCTCTAACAACTCACTCCACCATTTCACGCCTCCATGTCACTCCTCCATGTCGCTACTCAAAGTCACTCCTCCATGTCGCTCCACCAACTTACTCCTCCATGTCACTCCTCCATATCACTCCTCCATGTCGCTATAACAACTCACTCCTCCATGTCACTCCTCCATGTCACTCCTCCATGTCGCTCCTCCGTGTTGCTCCTCCTTGTCACTCCTCCAAGTCACTCATCCATGTCACTCCTCTATGTCACTCCTCCATGTCACTCCTCTATATCACTCGTCCATGTCACTCGTCCATGTAACTCCTCCATGTAGCTACTCCATGTCACTCCTCCATGTCGCTATACAAACTCACTCCTCATGTCACTCTTCCATGTCACTCCTCCATGTAACTCATCTATGTCCCTACATCATGTCACTACACCAACTCAATCCTTCCTGTCACTCCTCCATGTCACTCATCCATGTCACTTCTCCACATCACTCCTCTTTTTCACTCCTCCATGTCACACCTCCATGTCACTCCTCCATGTCGCTACACCAACTCATTCCTCATGTCAATCCTCCATGTCGCTAATCCATGTCACTTCTATATGTCTTCCATGTCACTGTCCCACCTCCATGTCACTCCTCCACGTAACTCCTCCATTTCACTCCTCCACGTCACTCCTCCACGTCACTCCTCTATGTCACTCCTCCATGTCACACCTCCATGTCAGTCCTCCATGTCGCTACTCCATGTCACTCCTCCAAGTCACTCACCCATGTCCCTCCGCCATTTCTCTCCTCCATGTCGCTATAACAACTCACTCCTCCATGTCACTACACCATTTCACTCCTCCATGTCACTCCTCCAGGTAACTCCTCCATGTCGCTACTCAAAGTCACTCCTCCATGTCACTACACCAACTCACTCCTCGATGTCACTCCTCAATGTCACTACTTCATGTCACTCCTCCATGTAGCTACACAAACTCAATCCTCCTTTACACTCTTTCATGTCACTCCTCCATATCGCTCCTCCATGTCCCTTCTCCATGTCACTCCTCCATGACATTCCTCCATGTCACTCCTCCATGTATCTCCTCCATGTTGCTACTCTATGTCACTCCTCCATGTCACTCCTCCATGTCACTCCTCCATTTCGCTACACAAACTCACTCCTCATGTCACTACTCTATGTCGCTACTCCATGTCGCTCTAACAACTCACTCCTCCATGTCACTCCACCATTTCACTCCTCCATGACACTCCTCCAGGTCACTCCTCCATGTCGCTACTCAAAGTCACTCCGCCATGTCACTACACCAACTCACTCCTCAATGTCACTCCTCCATGTCACAACTTCATGTCAATCCTTCATCTCGCTACTCCTTGTGACTACTCCATGTCGCTCCACCAACTCACTCTTCCACGTCGCTCCTCCATGTTTCTCTTTCATGTCACTCCTCCATGTAACTCATATATGTCCCTCTGCTATGTCACTACACCAACTCAATCCTTCATGTCACTCCTCCATGTGACTCATCCATGTCACTTCTATATGTCTTCCATGTCACTCCTCCATGTCCCTCCTCTATGTCACTCCTCCCTTTCACACCTCCATGTCACTCCTCCATGTTGTTATTCCATGTCACTCCTCCATGTCGCTACACAAACTCATTACTCATGTCACTCCTCCATGTCGCTACTCCATGTCAGTCCTCCATGTCACTCCTCCATGTCACACTTCCATGTCACTCCTCCATGTCGCTACACCAACTCATTACTCATGTCACTCCTCCATGTCGCTACTCAAAGTCACTCCTCTATGTCACTACACCAACTCATTACTCATGACACTCCTCCATGTCCCTACTCATGTGACTCCTCCATGTCGCTCCACCAACTTACTCCTCCACGTTGCTCCTCCATGTTGCTCTTCCATGTCACTCCTCCATGTAACTCATCTATGTCCCTCCGCCATGTCACTACACCAACTCAATCCTTCTTGTCACTCCTCCATGTCACTCATCCATGTCACTTCTATATGTCTTCAATGTCACTCATCCATGTTCCTCCTCCATGTCACTCCTCCACATCACTCCTCTATGTCACTCCCCCATTTCACACCTCCATGTCACTCCTCCATGTCGCTACAACAACTCATTCCTCGTGTCACTCCTCCATGTCGCTACTCCATGTCACTCCTCTGTGTCGCTACACCAACTCAACCCTCCTTGTAACTCCTCCATGTCACTCATCCATGTCATTCCTCCATGTCACTCGTTTATGTCACTACTCCAATTCACTCCTCCATGTCATCTCTATATGTCTTCCATGTTGCTCCTCCGTGTTGCTCCTCCATGTCACTACTCCATGTCACTCACCTATGTCCCTCCGCGATGTCACTCCACCATATCAACCCTCCTTCCTGATAAACCCTGTCACTTCTCCATGTCCCTCCCACATATAACTACTCCATGTACTAATCCATGTCACTCCTCCATGTCGCTCCTCCGTGTTGCTCCTCCAAGTCACTCCTCCATGTAACTCCTCCATGTAGCTACTCCATGTCACTCCTCCATGTCGCTACACAAACTCACTCCTCATGTCACTCCTCCATGTCACTCCTCCATGTCACTCCTCCAAGTCACTCACCCATGTCCCTCTGCGATGTCACTCCACTATATCAACCCTCCTTGGTTATCCGCCCTGTCACTTCTCCATGTCATTCCTCCATGTCGCTATACCAAGTCACTCCTCCATGTCATTCCTCCATTTCACTCCTCCATGTATCTCCTCCATGTCGTTACTCTATGTCACTCCTCCATGTCACTCCTCCATGTCACTCCTCCATGTCGCTACACAAACTCACTCCTCATTATACTACTCTTTGTCGCAAACTCCATGTCACTCCTCCATGCCGCTACACCAACTCACTCCTCAATGTGACTCCTCCATGTCACTATTTCTTGACACGCCTCCATGTCACTCATCCATGTCATTCCTCCATGTCACTCCTTTATGTCACAACTCCAATTCATTCCTCCATGTCACCTCTATATGTCTTCCATGTCACTTCTCCAAGTCACAACTCCATGTCCATCCTCCATGTCACTACTCCATGTCACTACACCAACTCAATCCTTCTTGTCACTCCTCCATGTAACTCCTCCATGTCGCTCTAACAACTCACTCCTCCATGTCACCCCACCATTTCACTCCTCCATGTCACTCCTCCAGGTCACTCCTCCATGTCGCTACTCAAAGTCACTCCTCCATGTCACTACACCAACTCAATCCTTCTTGTCACTCCTCCATGCCACTCATCCATGTCATTTCTATATGTATTCCATGTCACTTTTCCATGTCCCTCCTCCATGTCACTCCTCCACGTCGCTCCTCTATGTCACTCCTCCAAGTCACACCTCCATGTAACTCCTCCATATCGCTACACAAACTCATTACTCATGTCACTCCTCCATGTCGCTCTAACAACTCACACCTCCATGTCACGCCACCATTTCACTCCTCCATGTCACTCCTCAAAGTCACTCCTCTATGTCACTACACAAACTCACTCCTCAATGTCACTCCTCAATGTCACTAATTCATGTCACTCCTCCATGTCGCTACACAAACTCAATCCTCCTTTAAACTCTTTCATGTCACTTCTCCATATCGCTCCTCCATGTCCCTCCTCCATGTCACTCCTCCATGTCATTCCTCCATGTCACTCCATGTATCTCCTCCATGTCGCTACTCTATGTCACTCCTCCATGTCACTCCTCCATGTCGCTACACAAACTCACTCCTCATGTTACTACTCTATGTCGCTACTCCATGTCACTCCTCCATGTCGCTACACCAACTCACTCCTCAATGTCATTCCTCCATGTCAATACTTCTTGTCACTCCTCCATGTCATTCCTCCATGTCACTCCTTTATGTCAGTCCTCCAATTCATTCCTCCATGTCACCTCTATATGTCTTCCATGTCACTCCTCCATGTCCATCCTCTATGTCGCTACTCCATGTCACTCCTCCATGTCGCTATACCAACTCACTCCTCCATGTCATTCCTCCATTTCACTCCTCCATGTATCTCCTCCATGTCGCTACTCTATGTCACTCCTCCATGTCACTCCTCCATGTCACTCCTCCATGTCACTCCTCCATGTCGCTACACAAACTCAATCCTCATTATACGACTCTATGTCGCTACTCCATGTCACTCCTCCATGTCGCTACACCAACTCACTCCTCAATGTCACTCCTCCAAGTCACACCTCCATGTCACTCCTCCATGTCGCTACACCAACTCATTACTCATGTCACTCCTCCATGTCGCTACTCCATGTCACTCCTCCATGTCGCTACACCAACTCATTACTCATGTCACTCCTCCATGTCGCTACTCCATGTCACTCCTCCATGTCGCTACACCAACTCAACCCTCCTCGTAACTCCTCCATGTCACTCATCCATGTCACCTCTATATGTCTTCCATGTCACTCCTCCATGTCCATCCTCCATGTCACTACTCCATGTCACTCCTCCATGTTGCTCCTCCGTGTTGCTCCTCCATGTCACTCCTCCAAGTCACTCACCCATGTCCCTTCACGATGTCACTCCACCATATCAACCCTCCTTCCTGATCAACCCTGTCACTTCTCCAAGTCACTCTTCCATGTCCCTCCTCCATGTAGCTCCTCCATGTCACTACTCCATGTCACTCCTCCATGTCGCTCCTCCGTGTTGCTCCTCAAAGTCACTCCTCCATGTAACTCCTCCATGTAGCTACTTCATGTCACTCCTCCATGTCTCTACACAAACTCACTCCTCATATCACTCCTCCATGTCTCTCTTCCATGTCTCTCCTCCACGTCACTCCTCTATGTCACTCCTCCATGTCAGTCCTCCATGTCACTTCTCCATGTCTCTCCTCCACGTCACTCCTCTATGTCACTCCTCCATGTGACTCCTCCATGTCACTCCAACATGTCTCTCCTCCATGTCGCTATAACAACTCACTCCTCCATGTCACTCCACCATTTCACTACTCCATGTCACTCCTACAGGTCACTCCTCCATGTCGCTACTCAAAGTCACTCCTCCATGTAACTACACCAACTCACTCCTCAAGGTCACTCCTTCATGTCACTACTTCATGTCACTCCTCCATGTCGCTACTCAATGTGACACCTCCATGTCGCTCCACCAACTCACTCCTCCACTTCGCTCCTCCATGTTGCTCTTCCACGTCACTCCTCCATGTAACTCATCTAATTCCCTCCGCCATGTCACTACACCAACTAAAGCCTTCTTGTCACTCCTCCATGTCACTCATCCATGTCACTTCTATGTCTTCCATGTCACTCCTCCATGTCCCTCCTCCATGTCACTCCTCCACGTCGCTCCTCTATGTCACTCCTCCATGTCGCTACACCAACTCATTACTCATGTCACTCCTCCAGGTCACTCACCCATGTCACTTCTCCAAGTCACTCACCCATGTCCCTCCACGATGTCACTCCACCATATAAACCCTCCTTCCTGATCAAACCTTTCACTTCTCCAAGTCACTCCTCCATGTCCATCCTCCATGTCACTACTCCACATCAATCCTCTCTGTCACTCCTCCATGTTTCTCCTCCATGTCTCTCATCCATGTCGATCTAACAACTCACTCCTCAATGTCACTCCACCATTTCACTCCTCCATGTCACTACTTCATGTCACTCCTCCATGTCGCTACTCCATGTGACTCCTCCATGTCGCTCCACCATATCAACCCTCCTTGGTTATCCGCCCTGTCACTTCTCCATGTTACTCTTCAATGTCTCTCCTCCCCGTCACTCTTCCATGTCACTCCTCCATTTCTCTCCTCCATATCGCTATAAAAAACTCACTCCTCCAAGTCACTACACCATTTCACTCATCCATGTCACTCCTCCAGGTCACTCCTCCATGTCGCTACTCAAAGTCACTCCTCCATGTCACTACACCAACTCACTCCTCAATGTAACTCCTCCATATCGCTCCTCCATGTCCCTCCTCCATGTCATTCCTCCATGTCACTCCTCCATGTCGCTCCTCCGTGTTGATCCTCCAAGTCACTCCTCCATGTAACTCCTCCTTGTAGTTACTCCATGTCACTCCTCCATGTCGCTTTTCTGTGTTGCTCCTCCACATCAATCCTCTATGTCACTCCTCCATGTCACTCCTCCAAGTCGCTATTCCATGTCAGTCCTCCATGTCGCTACACCAACTCACTCTTCCTTGTCACTCCTCCATTTCACTCCACCACGTCACTCCTCTACATCACTCCTCATGTCACTCCTCCATGTCAATACACCAAGACAAACCTCTTTGTCCATCCTCCATGTCACTACTCCATGTCACTCCTCCATGTCGCTCCTCTGTGTTGCTCCTCCAAGTCACTCCTCCATATCCCTCCTTTATGTCATTCCACCAACTCACTCCTCCATGTCGCTACCCCAGCTCACTCCTCCATGTCACTCCTCCATATCGCTACTTAATGTCATTATTCCTTGTCACTCTTCCTTGTCGCTCCTCCATGTCACTTCTCCAAGTCTTCAATATCATGTCTCTCATCCGTGTAGCTCCACATTGTCACTCCTCCATATCACTCCTCCGACTCACTTCTACATGTTTTCCTCGTCACTCCTCCATGTCATTCCTCCATGTCACTTCTATATGTCTTCAAAGTCACTCCTCCATGTCCCTCCTCCATGTCACTTCTATATGTCTTCAAAGTCATTCCTCCATGTCTCACCTCCATGTCGCTCCTCCGTATTGCTCCTCCAAGTCACTCCTCCATGTAACTCCTCCATGTAACTACTCCATGTCACTCCTCCATGTAGCTACACAAACTCACTCCTCATGTCACTCCTCCATGTCACTCCTCCATGTCACTCCTCCAAGTCATTCACCTATGTCCCTCCGCGATATCACTCCACCATATCAACCCTCCTTGGTGATCCGCCCTGTCACTTCTCCATATCACTCCTCCATGTCTCTCCTCCACGAAACTCCTCTATGTCACTCCTCCAGGTCACTCCTCCATGTCGCTAAACCAACTTACTCCTCAATGTCACTTCTTCATGTCACTCCTCCATGTCTCTCCTCTATATCGCTCTAACAACTCACTCCTCCATGTCACTCCTCTATGTCACTCCTCCATGTCAGTCCTCCATGTCACTTCTCCATATCTCTCCTCCACGTCACTCCTCTATTTCACTTCTCCATGTGACTCCTCCATGTCACTCAAACATGTCTCTCCTCCATGTCGCTATAACAACTAACTCCTCCATGTCACTACACCATTTTACTACTCCATGTTACTCCTACAGGTCACTCCTCCATGTCGCTACTGCATGTGACTCCTCCATGTCGCTCCACCAACTCACTCCTCCACTTCGCTCCTCCATGTTGCTCTTCCATGTCACTCCTCCATGTCACTCATCTATGTCCCTCCGCCATGTCACTACACAAACTCTATCCTTCTTGTCACTCCTCTATGTCACTCATCCATATCACTTCTATATGTCTTCCATGTCACTCCTCCATGTCCATCCTCCATGTCACTACTCCATGTCACTCCTCCATGTTGCTCCTGCGTGTTGCTCCTCCACATCAACACTCTATGTCATTCCTCCATGTTGCTCCTCAAAGTCACTCCTCCATGTAACTCCAACATGTAGCTACTCCATGTAACTCCTCCATGTCGCTCCTCCGTGTTGCTCCTCAAAGTCACTCCTCCATGTAACTCCTCCATGTAGCTACTTCATG
This sequence comes from Sebastes schlegelii, assembly GCA_014673565.1. NCBI lineage: Eukaryota > Metazoa > Chordata > Actinopteri > Perciformes > Sebastidae > Sebastes > Sebastes schlegelii. Next base: position 29,527,124 of record CM025825.1, read on the forward strand.
TCACTCCTCCATGTCGCTACACAAAATTACTCCTCATGTCACTCCTCCATGTCACTCCTCCAAGTCACTCACCCATGTCCCTCCGCGATGTCACTCCACCATATCAATCCTCCTTGGTTATCCGCCCTGTCACTTCTCCATGTCACTCTTCCATGTCTCTCCTCCCCGTCACTCCTCCATGTCACTTCTCCATGTCTCTCCTCCATGTCGCTCTAACAACTCACTCCTCCATGCCACTCCACCATTTCACTCCTCCATGTCACTCGTCCAGGTCACTCCTCCATGTCGCTACTCCATGTCATTCCTCCATGTCACTCGTTTATATCACTTCTCCATGTCACTCTTCCATGTCTCTCCTCCATGTCACTCCTCTATGCCACTCCTCCATGTCACTTCTACATGTCACTCCTCCATGTCTCTCCACTATGTCGCTCTAACAACTCACTCCTCCATGTCACTCCTCCAAGTCACTCCTCCATGTCCCTCCTCCATGTAACTACTCCATGTCACTCCTCCATGTCGCTCCTCCATGACGCTCCTCCGTGTTGCTCCTCCACATCAATCCTCTATGTCACTACTCGATGTTGCTCCTCAAAGTCACTCCTCCATGTAACTCCTCCATGTAGCTACTTCATGTCACTCCTCCATGTCGCTACACAAACTCACTCCTCATGTCACTCCTCCAAGTCACTCACCCATGTCCCTCAGCGATGTCACTCCACCATGTCAACCCTCCTTGGTTATCCGCCCTGTCACTTCTCCATGTCACTCTTCCATGTCTCTCCTCCACGTCACTCCTCTATGTCACTCCTTCATGTCAGTCCTCCATGTCACTTCTCCATGTCTCTCCTCCACGTCACTCCTCTATGTAACTCCTCCATGTGACTGCTCCATGTCACTCCTCCATGTCTCTCCTCCATGTCGCTATAACAACTCACTCCTCCATGTCACTCCTCCATGTCACTCCTCCATGTCGCTACAACAACTCATTCCTTATGTCACTCCTCCATGTCACTACTCCATGTCTCTCCTCCATGTCGCTCTAACAACTCACTCCTCCATGTCACTCCACCATTTCACTCCTCAATGTCACCTCTATATGTCTTCCATGTATCTCCTCCATGTCCATCCTCCATGTCCCTCCACGATGTCACTCCACCATATCAACTGTTCTTCCTGATCAACCCTGTCACTTCTCCAAGTCACTCCTCCATGTCCCTCCTCCACGTCACTACTCCATGTAACTACTCCATGTCAGTCCTCCATGTCGCTCCTCCGTGTTGCTCCTCCACATCAATTCTCCATGTCACTCCTCGATGTCAATACACCAACTGGAACCTCTTTGTCCATCCTCCATGTCACTCCTCCGTGTTGCTCCTTCATGTCACTCCTCCATGTCACTCCTCCATGTCGCTAATCTATGTCACTCCTCCATGTCACTCCTCCATGTCACTCCTCCTTGTCACTCCTCCATGTCGCTCCTTCATGTTGCTCCTCCATGTCACTCCTCCATGTCACTCCTCCATGTCCCTACTCCATGTGACTCCTCCATGTCGCTCCACCAACTTACTCCTCCACCTCGCTCCTCTATGTTGCTCTTCCATGTCACTCCTCCATGTAACTCATCTATGTCCCTCCACCATGTCACTACACCAACTCAATCCTTCTTGTCACTCCTCCATGTCACTTCTATATGTCTTCCATGTCACTCCTCCATGTCCCTCCTCCATGTCACACCTCCATGTCACTCCTCTATGTCGTTATTCCATGTCACTCCTCCATGTCGCTACACCAACTCATTACTCATGTCACTCCTCCATGTCGCTACTCCATGTCACTCCTCCAAGTCACTCACCCATGTCCCTCCGCCATTTCTCTCCTCCATGTCGCTATAACAACTCACTCCTCCATGTCACTACACCATATCACTCCTCCATGTCACTCCTCCAGGTCACTCCTCCATGTCGCTATTCAAAGTCACTCCTCAATGTCACTACACCAACTGACTCCTCAATGTAACTCCTCCATATCGCTCCTCCATGTCCCTCCTCCATGTCATTCCTCCATGTCACTCCTCCATGTCACTCACCCATGTCCCTCCACGATGTCACTCCACCATATCAACCCTCCTTCCTGATCAACTCTGTCACTTCTCCAAGTCACTCCTCCATGTCCCTCCTCCATGTCACTACTCCATGTCACTCCTCCATGTCTCTCTACCATGACGCTCCTCCGTGTTGCTCCTCCACATCAATCCTCTATGTCACTACTCCATGTTGCTCCTCAAAGTCACTCCTCCATGTAACTCCTACATGTAGCTACTCCATGTCACTCCTCCATGTCGCTCCTCCGTGTTGCTCCTCAAAGTCACTCCTCCATGTCACTCATCCATGTCATTCCTCCATGTCTCTCCTCCACGTCATTCCTCTATGTAACTCCTCCATGTCACTCCTCCATGTCGCTCTAACAACTCACTCCTCCATGTCACTCCACCATTTCACTCCTCCATGTCACTCCTCCAGGTCACTCCTCCAGGTCGCTACTCAAAGTCACTCCTCCATGTAACTACACCAACTCACTCCTCAATGTCACTCTTCTATGTCACTACTTCATGTCGCTCCTCCATGTCGCTACACAAACTCAACCCTCCTTGTCACTCCTCCATGTCACTCATCCAAGTCACTACTCCATTTCCCTCCTCCATGTCACTACTCCATGTCACTCCTCCATGTCGCTCCTTCGTATTGCTCCTCCACATCAATTCTCTATGTCACTCCTCCATGTCACTCCTACATGTCGCTATTCCATGTGACTCCTCCATGTCGCTCCACCAACTCACTCCTCCACGTCGCTCCTCCATGTTGCTCTTCCATTTCACTCCTCCACGTCACTCCTCTATGTCACTCCTCCCTGTCACACCTCCATGTCACTCCTCCATGTCGTTATTCCATGTCACTCCTCCATGTCGCTACACCAACTCACTCTTCCATGTCAATACACCAACTCAAACCTCTTTGTCCATCCTCCATGTCATTCCTCCATGTTGCTCCTCCATATCACTCCTCCATGTCACTCCTCCATGTCGCTACTCTATGTCACTCCTCCATGTCGCTACACCAACTCAATCCTCCTTGTCACTCCTCCATGTCGCTCCTCCATGTTGCTCCTCCATGTCACTCCTCCATGTCACTCATCCATGTCCCTCTGCCATGTCACTCCACCATATCAATCTTCCTTGGTGATCCGCCCTGTCACTTATCCATGTCACTCTTCCATGTCTCTCCTCCATGTCACTCCTCCATGTCACTCCTCCATGTCACTCCTCCATGTCACTATAACAACTCACTCCTCCATGTCACTACACCATTTCACTGTTCCATGTTACTCCTCCAGGTCACTCCTCCATGTCGTTACTCAAAGTCACTCCTCCATGTCACTACACCAATACACTCCTCCATGTTCATCCTCCATGTCACTATTCCATGTCACTCCTCCATGTCGCTCCTCTGTGTTGCTCCTCCATGTCTCTCCTCCAAGTCACTCCTCCATGTCCATCCTCCATGTCACTACTCCACATCAATCCTCTATGTCACTCCTCCATGTCACTCCTCCAGGTCACTCCTCCATGTCACTATTCAATGTCAGTCCTCCATGTCGCTACACCAACTCACTCTTTCATGTTACTCCTCCATGTCGCTCCACCATTTCAATCCTTTATGTCACTCCTCCAAGTTACTCCTACATGTCACGCCACCATTTCAATCCTCCATGTCACTCCTCCAGGTCACTCCTCCATGTCGCTACTCAAAGTCACTCCTCCATGTCACTACACCAACTCACTCTTCAATGTCACTCTTCCATGTCACTACTTCATGTAACTCCTCCATGTCGCTACTCCATGTGACTCCTCCATGTCGCTCCACCAACTCAATCCTTCTTGTCACCCCTCCATGTCACTCCTCCATGTCACTCCTCGATGTCACTCCTCCGTGTTGCTCCTCCGTTTTTATCCTCCATGTCACTTTTCCAAGTCACTCACCCATGTCCCTCCACGATGTCACTCCACCATATAAACCCTCCTTCCTGATCCTACCTTTCACTTCTCCAAGTCACTCCTCCATGTTTCTCCTCCATGTCTCTCCTCCATGTCGCTCTAACAACTCACTCCTCAATGTCACTCCACCATTTCACTCCTCCATGTCACTCCTCCAGGTCACTCCTCCATGTCACTATTCCATGTCAGTCCTCCATGTCGCTACACCAACTCACTCTTTCATGTTACTCCTCCATGTCGCTCCACCATGTCAATCCTTTATGTCACTCCTCCATGTCACTCCTCCATGTCGCTACTCCTTGTCAGTCCTCCATGTCACTCCTACACATAACTCCTCTATGTCACTCCTCCATGTCACACCTCCATGTCACTCCTCCATGTCGTTATTCCATGTCACTCCTCCATGTCGCTACACCAACTCATTACTCATGTCACTCCTCCATGTCGCTACACCAACTCATTACTCATGTCACTCATCCATGTCACTCCGCCATGTCACTCCACCCTATAAATCTTCCATGTCTCTCCTCCAAGTCACTCCTCCATGTAACTCCTACATGTAGCTACTCCGTGTTGCTCCTCCAAGTCACTCCTCCATGTAACTCCTCCATGTAGCTACTCCATGTCACTCCTCCATTTCACTTCTCCATGTCTCTCCTCCATGTCGCTCTAACAATTCACTCCTCCATGTCACTCCTCAATGTCACTCCTCCATGTCACTCCTCCAGGTCACTCCTCCATGTCGCTACTCAAAGTCACTCCTTCATGTCACTACACCAACTCACTCCTCAATGTCACTCTTCAATGTCACCACTTCATGTCACTCCTCCATGTCGCTACTCCATTTCTCTCCTCCATGTCGCTATAACAACTCACTCCTTCATGTCACTACACCAACTCACTCCTCAATGTCACTCCACAATGTCACCACTTCATGTCACTCCTCCATGTCGCTACACAAACTCAATCCTCCTTTACACTCTTTCATGTCAATCCTCCATATCGCTCCTCCGTGTCCCTCCTCCATGTCACTCCTCCATGTAATTTCTCCATGTCACTCCTCCATGTATCTCCTCCATGTCGCTACTCTATGTCACTCCTCCATGTCACCCCTCCATGTCACTCCTCCATGTCACTCCTCTAGGTCACTCCTCCATGCCACTCCTCCATGTAACTCCTCCATGTAGCTACTCCATGTCACTCCTCCATGTCGCTACACAAACTCACTCCTCATGTCACTCTTCCATGTCGCTCCTCCGTGTTGCTCCTCCAAGACACTCCTCCATGTAACTCCTCCATGTAGCTACTCCATGTCACTCCTCCGTGTCGCTACACAAACTCACTCCTCATGTCACTCCTCCATGTCACTCCTCCAAGTCATTCATCCATGTCCCTCCGCCATGTCACTCCACCAAATCAATCTTTCTTGGTGATCTGCCCTGTCAATTCTCCATGTCACTCCTCCATGTCACTCTTCCAGGTCACTCCTCCAGGTCGCTACTCAAAGTCACTCCTCCATGTCCCACCTCCATGTCACTACTTCATGTCACTCCTCCAGGTCACTCCTCCAGGTCGCTACTCAAAGTCACTCCTCCATGTCCCACCTCCATGTAATTCCTCCAGGTCACTCCTCCATGTCGCTACTCAAAGTCACTCCTCCATGTTACTACACCAACTCACTCCTCAATGTCACTCCTCCATATCACTCCTCCATTTCTCTCCTCCATGTCGCTATAACAACTCACTCCTCCATTTCACTCCAACATTTCACTCCTCCATGTCACTCCTCCAGGTCACTCCTCCATGTCGCTACTCAAAGTCACTCCTTTATGTCACTACACCAACTCACTCCTCCATATCGCTCCTCAATGTCCCTCCTCATATCACTCCTCCATGTCACTCCGCCATTTCACTCCTCCAAGTCACTCCTCCATGTTACTCCTCCTTTTACTCCTCCATGTCCCTCCGCCATGTCACTCCACCCTATCAATCTTCCTTGGTGATCCGACATGTCACTTCTCCATGTCAATCTTCCATGTCTCTCCTCCACGTCACTCCTCTATGTCACTCCTCCATGTCTCTCCTCCATGTCGCTCTAACAACTCACTCCTCCATGTCACTCCACCATTTCACTCCTCCATTTCACTCCTCCAGTTCACTCCTCCATGTCGCTACGCAAAGTCACTCCTCCATGTCGCTACACGCACTCACTCCTCCATGTCACTCCTCCATATCGCTACTCCATGTCATTCCTCCTTGTCACTCTTCCATGTCATTCCTCCATGTCAATCATTTATGTCACTCCTCCAATTCACTCCTTCATGTCACCTCTATATGTCTTCCATGTCACTCCTCCATGTCACTCCTCCATGTCCATCCTCCATGTCACTACTCCATGTCTCTATTCCTTGTTGCTCCTCTGTGTTGCTCCTCCTTGTCACTCCTCCAAGTCACTCACCCATGTCCCTCCACGATGTCACTCCACCATATCAAACCTCCTTCCTGATCAATCCTGTCACTTCTCCAAGTCACTCCTATATGTCACTCCTCCATGTCACTCCTCCATGTCACTCATCCATATCCCTCCGCCATGTCACTCCACCCTATCAATCTTTATTGGTGATCCGACCTGTCACTTTCTCCATGTCAATCTTCCATGTCTCTCCTCCAAGTCACTCCTCCATGTAACTCCTCCATGTAGCTACTCCATGTCACTCCTCCATGTCACTCTTCCATGTCTCTCCTCCACGACACTCCTCTATGTCACTCCTCCATGTCACTCCTCCATGTCACTTCTCCATGTCTCTCCTCCATGTCGCTCTAACAACTCACTCCTCCATGTCACTCCTCAATGTCACTCCTCAATGTCACCACTTCATGTCACTCCTCCATGTCGCTACTCCATGTGACTCCTCCATGTCGCTCCACCAACTCACTTCTCCACGTCGCTACTGCATGTTGCTCTTCCATGTCACTCCTCCATGTCACTTCTCCATGTCTCTCCTCCATGTCGCTCTAACAACTCACTTCTCCATGTCACTCCTCCAGGTCACTCCTCCATGTCGTTACTCAAAGTCACTCCTCCATGTTACTACACCAACTCACTCCTCAATGTCACTCCTCCATATCACTCCTCCATTTCTCTCCTCCATGTCGCTATAACAACTCACTCCTCCATGTCAATCCACCATTTCACTACTCCATGTCACTCCTCCAGGTCACTCCTCCATGTCGCTACTCAAAGTCACTCCTTCATGTCACTACACCAACTCACTCCTCAATGTCACTCCATAATGTCACCACTTCATGTCACTCCTCCATGTCGCTACACAAACTCAATCCTCCTTTACACTCTTTCATGTCAATCCTCAATATCGCTCCTCCATGTCCCTCCTCCATGTCACTCCTCCATGTAATTCCTCCATGTCACTCCTCCATGTATCTCCTCCATGTCGCTACTCTATGTCACTCCTCCATATCACCCCTCCATGTCACGCCTCCATGTCACTCCTCTAGGTCACTCCTCCATGCCACTCCTCCATGTAACTCCTCCATGTAGCTACTCCATGTCACTCCTCCATGTCGCTACACAAACTCACTCCTCATGTCACTCCTCCATGTCGCTCCTCCGTGTTGCTCCTCCAAGACACTCCTCCATGTCATCACATGAAGGAGTGACGTGGAAGACAGGGAGGAGTTACATGGAGGAGAGACATGGAGGAGCAAAATAGAGGATCGACATGGAGGAGTGTTATGGAGGAGGTATATGGAGGAGTGACATTCTGGAGTGAAATTCTGGAGGGACAGTCTGGAGTGACATGGAGGATCGACATTCTGGAGTGACATGAAAGAACGACACGGAGGAGTGATATGGAGGAGCAAGGAGGAGCGAAATGGAGGATCGACATGGAGAATAGACATTGAGAAGTTACATGGAGGAGTGACAAGGAGGAGCGACATGGAGGAGCAAAATGAAGGATCTACATGGAGGAGCAAAATGGAGGAATGACATGGAGGAGTTACATGGATGATCAACATGGAGGAGTGACATGGAGGAGAGACATGGAAGAGCAACATGGAGGAGCTACAGGAAGGAGCAACATTGCGGAGCGACATGGATGACTGACAACGAGAAGGTACATTCTGGAGGGACATGGTGGAGCAACATTCTGGAGTGACATGGAGGAGAGACATAAAAGATCGAAATGGAGGAGTGACATTCTGGAGTTATATGGAGGAGCAACATGGAGGAGCGATATGGAGGAGCGAAATAGAGGAGTGACATGGAGGAGTGACATGAAGAAGGAGTGACATGGAGGAGTGACATGGAGGAGCGATATTCTGGAGTGACATGTAGGCTTGGCATTGAGGAGCAAGGAAGAGTGACATGGAGGAGTGACATGAAGGAGCTTCATGAAGGAGTGATATGGAGGAGTGACTTGTAGGAGTCACAGAGAAGATCGACATGGAGGAGTGACATGGAGGATTGACATGAAGGAGGGACATGGAGGAGTGACATGGAAGACATATAGAAGTGACATGGAGGAGTGACTTGGAGGAGTGACATAAAGGAGTGAAATGGTGGAATGACATGGAGGATCGACATGAAAGAGCAACATGGAGGAGCTACAGGAAGGAGCGACATCGCGGAGCGACATCGCGGAGCGACATGGAGGACTGACAACATTGATGTACATTCTGGAGGGACATGGTGGAGCGACATGGAAGATAAACATGTAGGAGTAACATGTAGGATCTAAATGGAGGAGTGACATTCTGAAGTCACATGGAGGAGCGACATTCTGGATTGACATGGAGAAGTTACATGGCGGAGTGATATGGATAAGCAAGGAGGAGTGACATGGAGGATCGACATGTGTCGACATGTGTCGACATGGAGGAGTTACATTGAGGATCGACATTTTGGAGCGACATTCTGGAGGGACATTGATGAGAGATATGGAGGGTTGACATATAGGAACAACATGAAGGATCTACATGGAGGAGTTGTATGGATGACGTACATGGGGGAGTGACATGTAAGACATGGATGAGTGACATGGAGCACGTACATGGGGGGGTGACATGGAAGACATGGAGGCGTGACATGGTGGAGCAACATGGTTGAATGACTTGGAGGGGTGACATGAAGGAGTGACGTGGAAGACAGGGAGCAGTTACATGGAGGAGAGACATGGAGGAGCAAAATAGAGTATCGATATGGAGGAGTGTTATGGAGGAGGTATATGGAGGAGTGACATTCTGGAGTGAAATTCTGGAGGGACAGTCTGGAGTGACATGGAGGATCGACATTCTGGAGTGACATGAAAGAACGACATGGAGGAGTGATATGGAGGAGCAAGGAGGAGCGAAATGGAGGATCGACATGGAGATTCGACATTGAGAAGTTACATGGAGGAGTGACAAGGAGGAGTGACATGGAGGAGCAAAATGAAGGATCTACATGGAGGAGCAAAATGGAGGAATGACATGGAGGAGTGACATGGATGATCAACATGGAGGAGTGACATGGAGGAGAGACATGGATGACTGACAACGAAAAGGTACATTCTGGAGGGACATGGTGGAGCGACATTCTGGAGTGACATGGAGGAGCGACATAAAAGATCTAAATGGAGGAGTGACATTCTGGAGTTATATGGAGGAGCAACATGGAGGAACGATATGGAGGAGCGAAATAGAGGAGTGACATGGAGGAGTGACATGAAGGATGAGTGACATGGAGGAGTGACATGGTGGAGCGATATTCTGGAGTGACATGTAGGCTTGACATTGAGGAGCAAGGAAGAGTGACATGGAGGAGTGACATGGAGGAGCTTCATGAAGGAGTGATATGGAGGAGTGACTTGTAGGAGTCACAGAGAAGATCGACATGGAGGAGTGACATGGAGGATTGACATGAAGGCACCTCCATGTCACTCCTCCATGTCGTTATTCCATGTCACTCCTCCATGTCGCTACACCAACTCATTACTCATGTCACTCCTCCATGTCGCTACTCCATGTCACTCCTCCATGTCACTCATCCATGTCACCTCTATATGTCTTCCATGTCACTCCTCCATGTCCATCCTCCATGTCACTACTGCATGTCACTCCTCCATGTTGCTCCTCCGTGTTGCTCCTCCATGTCACTACTCCATGTCACTCCTCCATGTCGCTCCTCCGTGTTGCTCCTCAAAGTCACTCCTCCATGTAACTCCTTCATGTAGCTACTTCATGTCACTCCTCCATGTCTCTACACAAACTCACTCCTCATGTGACTCCTCCATGTCACTCCTCCATGTCACTCCTCCAAGTCACTCACCCATGTCCCTCCGCGATGTCACTCCACCATATCAACCCTCCTTGGTTATCCGCCCTGTCACTTCTCCATGTCTCTCTTTCATGTCTCTCCTCCACGTCACTCCTCTATGTCACTCCTCCATGTCCATCCTCCATGTCACTACTCCACATCAATCCTCCATGTCTCTCCTCCATGTCGCTCTAACAACTCACTCCTCAATGTCACTCCACAATTTCACTCCTCCAGGTAACTCCTCCATGTGACTATTCCATGTCAGTCCTCCATGTCGCTACACCAACTCACTCTATCATGTTACTCCTCCATGTCGCTACTCCATGTGACGTCTCCATGTCGCTTCACCATGTCAATCCTTTATTTCACTCCTACAAGTTACTCCTACATGTCAATCCACCATTTCACTCCTCCATGTCACTCCTCCAGGTCACTCCTCCATGTCGCTACTCAAAGTCACTCCTCAATGTCACTACACCAACTCACTCCTCAAGGTCACTCCTCCATGTCACTCCTCCATGTCGCTACTCCATGTGACACCTCCATGTCGCTCCACCAACTCACTCCTCCACTTCGCTCCTCCATGTTGCTCTTCCACGTCACTCCTCCATGTAACTCATCTATGTCCCTCCGCCATGTCACTACACCAACTCACTCTTCAATGTCACTCTTCCATGTCACTACTTCATGTCACTCCTCCATGTCGCTACTCCATGTGACTCCTCCATGTCGCTCCACCAACTCACTCCTCCATGTCACTCCACCATTTCATTCCTTCATGTCACTCCTCCATGTAACTCCTCCATGTAGCTACTTCATGTCACTACTCCATGTCGCTACACAAACTCACACCTCATGTCACTCTTTCATGTCACTCCTCCAAGTCACTCACCCATGTCCCTCCGCGATGTCACTCCACCATATCAACCCTCCTTTTTGATCCGCCCTGTCACTTCTCCATGTCACTCCTCCATGTCTCTCCTCCACGTCACTCCTCTATGTCACTTCTCCATGTCACTCCTACATGTCATTCCTCCATGTCTCTCCTCTATGTCGCTCTAACAACTCACTCCTCCTTGTCACTCCTCCATGTCACTCCACCATTTCACTCCTCCATGTCACTCCTCCAGGTCACTACTCCATGTCGCTACTCAAAGTCACTCCTCCATGTTACTACACCATCTCACTCCTCAATGTCACTCCTCCATGTCACTCCTCCATTTCTCTCCTTCATGTCGCTATAACAACTCACTCCTGCATGTCACTCCTCCAGGTCATTCCTCCATGTCGCTACTCAAAGTCACTCCTCCATGTTACTACACCATCTCACTCCTCAATGTCACTCCTCCATGTCACTCCTCCATTTCTCTCCTTCATGTAGCTATAACAACTCACTCCTGCATGTCACTCCTCCAGGTCACTCCTCCATGTCGCTACTCAAAGTCACTCCTCCATGTCACTCCTCCAGGTCACTCCTCCATGTCGCTACTCAAAGTCACTCCTCCATGTCTCTCCTCCACGTCATTCCTCTATGTAACTTCTCCATGTCACTCCTCCATGTCGCTCTAACAACTCACTCCTCCATGTCACTCCACCATTTCACTCCTCCATTTCACTCCTCCAGGTCACTCCTCCAGGTCGCTACTCAAAGTCACTCCTCCATGTAACTACACCAACTCACTCCTCAATGTAACTCCTCTAAGTCACTACTTCATGTCGCTCCTCCATGTCACTACACAAACTCAACCCTCCTTGTCACTACTCCATGTCACTCATCCAAGTCACTCCTCCATTTCCCTCCTCCATGTCACTACTCCATGTCACTCCTCCATGTCGCTCCTCCGTGTTGCTCCTCCACATCAATTCTCTATGTCACTCCTCCATGTCACTCCTCCATGTCACTCCTACATGTCGCTATTCCATGTGACTCCTCCATGTAGCTCCACCTACTCACTCCTCCACGTCGCTCCTCCATGTTGCTCTTCCATGTCACTCCTCCATGTCACTTCTATATATCTTCCATGTCACTCCTCCATGTCCCTCCTCTATGTCACTCCTCCATGTCATTCCTCCATGTCACTTCTCCATATCTCTCCTCCACATCACTCCTCTATGTCACTCCTCCATGTGACTCCTCCATGTCACCCCAACATGTCTCTCCTCCATGTCGCTATAAAAACTCACTCCTCCATGTCACTCCACCTTTTCACTACTCCATGTCACTCCTACAGGTCACTCCTCCATGTCGCTACTCAAAGTCACTCCTCAATGTCACTACACCAACTCACTCCTCAAGGTCACTCCTCCATGTCACTCCTCCATGTCGCTACTCCATGTGACACCTCCATGTCGCTCCACCAACTCACTCCTCCACTTCGCTCCTCCATGTTGCTCTTCCACGTCACTCCTCCATGTAACTCATCTATGTCCCTCCGCCATGTCACTACACCAACTCAATCCTTCTTGTCACTCCTCCATGTCACTCTTCCATGTCACTTCTATGTCTTCCATGTCACTCCTCCATGTCCCTCCTCCATGTCACTCCTCCACGTCGCTCCTCTATGTCACTTCTCCATGTCGCTACACAAACTCATTACTCATGTCACTCCTCCAAGTCACTACTTCATGTCCCTCCTCCATGTCATTACTCCATGTCACTCCTCCACCTCACTCCTCCATGTCACTCCTCCATGTCGCTACAACAACTCATTCCTTATGTCACTCCTCCATGTCGCTCCTCCGCGTTTCTCCTCCAAGTCACTCCTCCATGTAACTCCTCCATGTAGCTACTCCATGTCACTCCTCCATGTCGCTCCTCCGTGATGCTCCTCCACATCAATCCTCTATGTCACTCCTCCATGTCACTCCTCCATGTTGCTATTCCATGTTAGTCCTCCATGTCGCTACAACCAACTCATTACTCATGTCACTCCTCCAAGTCACTCACCCATGTCACTCCTCCTAGTCACTCACCCATGTCCCTCCACGATGTCACTCCACCATATAAACCCTCCTTCATGATCAACCCTTTCACTTCTCCAAGTCACTCCTCCAAGTCCATCATCCATGTCACTACTCCACATCAATCCTGTATTTCACTCCTCCATGTTTCTCCTCCATGTCTCATCTCCATGTCACTCTAACAACTCACTCTTCAATGTCACTCCACCATTTCACTCCTCCATGTCACTCCTCCAGGTCACTCCTCCATGTCGCTATTCCTGGTCAGTCCTCCATGTCACTCCTCCATGTCACACCTCCATGTCACTCCTCCATGTCACTACACCAACTCATTACTCATGTCATTCCTCCATGTCGCTACTCAAAGTCACTCCTCTATGTCACTACTCCTTGTGACTCCTCCATGTCGCTCCACCAACTTACTCCTCCACGTCGCTCCTCCATGTTGCTCTTCCATATCAATCCTCAATGTAACTCATCTATGTCCCTCCGCCATGTCACTACACCAACTCAATCTTTCTTGTCACTCCTCCATGTCACTCATCCATGTCACTTCTATATGTCTTCAATGTCACTCATCCATGTTCCTCCTCCATGTCACTCCTCCACATCACTCCTCTATGTCACTCCTCCATTTCACACCTCCATGTCGCTACTTCCATGTCACTCCTCCGTGTCGCTACACCAACTCAACCCTCCTTGTAACTCCTCCATGTCACTCATCCATGTCATTCCTCCATGTCACTCCTCCAAGTCACTCACCTATGTCCCTCCACGATGTCACTCCACCATATCAACCCTCCTTCCTGATAAACCCTATCACTTCTCCATGTCCCTCCCACATGTAGCTACTCCATGTACTAATCCATGTCACTCCTCCATGTCGCTCCTCCGTGTTGCTCCTCCAAGTAACTCCTCCATGTAACTCCTCCATGTAGCTACTCCATGTCGCTCCTCCATGTCGCTACACAAACTCACTCCTCATGTCACTCCTCCATGTCACTCCTCCATGTCAATTCTATGTCTTCCATGTCACTCCTCCATGTCCCTCCTCCATGTCACTCCTCCACGTCGCTCCTCTATGTCACTCCTCCATGTCGCTACACAAACTCATTACTCATGTCACTCCTCCAAGTCACTACTTCATGTCCCTCCTCCATGTCATTACTCCATGTCACTCCTCCACCTCACTCCTCCATGTCACTCCTCCATGTCGCTACAACAACTCATTCCTTATGTCACTCCTCCATGTCGCTCCTCCGCGTTTCTCCTCCAAGTCACTCCTCCATGTAACTCCTCCATGTAGCTACTCCATGTCACTCCTCCATGTCGCTCCTCCGTGATGCTCCTCCACATCAATCCTCTATGTCACTCCTCCATGTCACTCCTCCATGTTGCTATTCCATGTCAGTCCTCCATGTCGCTACACCAACTCATTACTCATGTCACTCCTCCAAGTCACTCACCCATGTCACTCCTCCTAGTCACTCACCAATGTCCCTCCACGATGTCACTCCACCATATAAACCCTCCTTCATGATCAACCCTTTCACTTCTCCAAGTCACTCCTCCATGTCCATCATCCATGTCACTACTCCACATCAATCCTCTATTTCACTCCTCCATGTTTCTCCTCCATGTCTCATCTCCATGTCACTCTAACAACTCACTCTTCAATGTCACTCCACCATTTCACTCCTCCATGTCACTCCTCCAGGTCACTCCTCCATGTCGCTATTCCTGGTCAGTCCTCCATGTCACTCCTCCATGTCACACCTCCATGTCACTCCTCCATGTCACTACACCAACTCATTACTCATGTCATTCCTCCATGTCGCTAATCAAAGTCACTCCTCTATGTCACTACTCCTTGTGACTCCTCCATGTCGCTCCACCAACTTACTCCTCCACGTCGCTCCTCCATGTTGCTCTTCCATATCAATCCTCAATGTAACTCATCTATGTCCCTCCGCCATGTCACTACACCAACTCAATCTTTCTTGTCACTCCTCCATGTCACTCATCCATGTCACTTCTATATGTCTTCAATGTCACTCATCCATGTTCCTCCTCCATGTCACTCCTCCACATCACTCCTCTATGTCACTCCTCCATTTCACACCTCCATGTCGCTACTTCCATGTCACTCCTCCGTGTCGCTACACCAACTCAACCCTCCTTGTAACTCCTCCATGTCACTCATCCATGTCATTCCTCCATGTCACTCTTCCAAGTCACTCACCTATGTCCCTCCACGATGTCACTCCACCATATCAACCCTCCTTCCTGATAAACCCTATCACTTCTCCATGTCCCTCCCACATGTAGCTACTCCATGTACTAATCCATGTCACTCCTCCATGTCGCTCCTCCGTGTTGCTCCTCCAAGTAACTCCTCCATGTAACTCCTCCATGTTGCTACACAAACTCACTCCTCATGTCACTCCTCCATGTCACTCCTCCATGTCACTCCTCCAAGTCATTCACCCATGTCCTTCTGCGATGTCACTCCACCATATCAACCCTCCTTGGTTATCCGCCCTGTCACAACCCAATTCACTCCTCCATGTCACCTCTATATGTCTTCCATGTCACTTCTCCAAGTCACTCCTCCATGTCCATCCTCCATGTCACTACTCCACATCAATCCTCTATGTCACTCCTCCATGTCCATGTCACTCCTCCACGTCGCTCCTCTATGTCACTCCTCCATGTCGCTACTCCATGTCACTCCTCCATGTCGCTCTAACAACTCACTCGTCCATGTCACTCCACCATTTCACTCCTCCATGTCACTCCTCAATGTCACTCCTCCATGTCACTACACCAACTCACTCCTCCATGTCACTCCTACATGTCGCTACACAAACTCACTCCTCATGTTACTACTCTATATCGCTACTCCATGTCACTCCTCCATGTCACTCCACCAACTCACTCCTCAGTGTCACTCCTCCATGTCAATACTTCTTGTCACTCCTCCATGTCATTCCTCCATGTCACTCCTTTATGTCAGTCCTCCAATTCACTCCTCCATGTCACCTCTATATGTCTTCCATGTAACTCCTCCATGTCCATCCTCTATGTCGCTACTCCATGTCACTCCTCCATGTCGCTACACCAACTCACTCCTCCATGTCGCTCCTTCGTGTTGCTCCTCCACATCAATCCTCTATGTCACTCCTCCATGTCACTTCCTACATGTCGCTATTCCATGTGACTCCTCCATGTAGCTCCACCAACTCACTCCTCCACGTCGCTCCTCCATGTTGCTCCTCCATGTCACTCCTCCATGTCACTTCTATATATCTTCCATGTCACTCCTCCATGTCCCTCCTCTATGTCACTCCTCCATGTCATTCCTCCATGTCACTTCTCCATATCTCTCCTCCACGTCACTCCTCTATGTCACTCCTCCATGTGACTCCTCCATGTCACCCCAACATGGTCTCTCCTCCATGTCGCTATATCAACTCACTCCTCCATGTCACTCCACCATTTCACTACTCCATGTCACTCCTACAGGGTCACTCCTCCATGTCGCTCAATCAACCATGTCACTACACCAACTCAATCCTTCTTGTCACTCCTCCATGTCACTCATCCATGTCACTTCTATGTCTTCCATGTCACTCCTCCATGTCCCTCCTCCATGTCACTCCTCCACGTCGCTCCTCTATGTCACTCCTCCATGTCGCTACACAAACTCATTACTCATGTCACTCCTCCAAGTCACTACTTCATGTCCCTCCTCCATGTCATTACTCCATGGTCACTCCTCCATGTCACTCCTCCATGTCACTCCTCCATGTCGCTACAACAACTCATTCCTTATGTCACTTCCTCCATGTCGCTCCTCCGTGTTTCTCCTCCAAGTCACTCTTCCATTTAACTCCTCCATGTAGCTACTCCATGTCACTCCTCCATGTCGCTTCTCCGTGATGCTCCTCCACATCAATCCTCTATGTCACTCCTCCATGTCACTCCTCCATGTTGCTATTCCATGTCAGTCCTCCATGTCGCTACAACCAACTCATTACTCATGTCACTCCTCCAAGTCACTCACCCATGTCACTCCTCCTAGTCACTCACCCATGTCCCTCCACGATGTCACTCCACCATATAAACCCTCCTTCCTGATCAACCCTTTCACTTCTCCAAGTCACTCCTCCATGTCCATCATCCATGTCACTACTCCACATCAATCCTCTATGTCACTCCTCCATGTTTCTCCTCCATGTCTCATCTCCATGTCACTCTAACAACTCACTCCTCAATGTCACTCCACCATTTCACTCCTCCATGTCACTCCTCCAGGTCACTCCTCCATGTCGCTATTCCTGGTCAGTCCTCCATGTCACTCCTCCATGTCACACCTCCATGTCATTCCTCCATGTCACTCATCCATGTCATTCCTCCATGTCATTCCTTCATGTCACTCCTCCAATTCACTCCTCCATGTCATTCCTCCATGTCACTCATCCATGTCCCTCCTCCATGTCACTCCATCCTTTCAATCTTCCTTTGTGATCCGACTTGTCACTGCTCCATGTCACTCTTCCATGTCTCTCCTCCACGTCACTCCTCTATGTCACTCTTCCATGTCACTCCTCCATGTCGCTACACCAACTCAATCCTCCTTGTCACTCCTCCATGTCGCTCCTTCATGTTGCTCCTCCATGTCACTCCTCCATTTCACTCCACGACGTCTCTCCTCTACGTCACTCCTCATGTCACTACACCAATTCAATATTCCTTGTCACTCCTCCATATCACTCATTCATGTCATTCCTCCATGTCACTCCTTTATGTCAATCCTCCAAGTCACTCCTCCATTTCACTTCTATTTGTCTTCCATTTCACTCCTCCATCTCCATCCATCATGTCACTACTCCATGTCACTCCTCCATGTCGCTCCTCCGTGTTGCTCCTCCAAGTCACTCCTCCATGTAACTCCTTCATGTAGCTACTCCATGTCACTCCTCCATTTGACTATACAATCTCACTCCTCATGTCACTCGTCCATAGTCACTCGTCCATGTCACTCCTCCATGTCACTCCTCCATGTCGCTACACCAACTCACTCTTTCATGTTACTCCTCCATGTTGCTACTCCATGTGACTCCTCCATGTCGCTCCACCAACTCCTTCCTCCATGTTACTCCTCCATGTCAATCCTCCATGTCACTCCTTTATGTCACTCCTCCAAGTTACTCCTCCATATCACTCCTCCATGTCACTCCTCTAGGTCACTCCTCCATGCCACTCCTCCATGTCACTCCTCCATGTAGCTACTCCATGTCACTCCTCCATGTCACTCCTCCATGTCGCTACAGCAACTCATTACTCATGTCACTCCTCCATGTCGCTCCTCCGTGTTGCTCCTCCAAGTCACTCCTCCATATAACTCCTCCATGTAGCTACTTCATGTTACTCCTCCACGTCACTCCTCTTTGTCGCTACAACAACTCATTCCTCATGTCACTCCTCCATGTCATTACTCCACATCAATCCTCTATGTCACTCCTTCATGTCACTCCTCCATGTCTCTCCTCCATGTTGGCTCTAACAACTCACTCCTCCATGTCACTCCACCATTTCACTGCTCCATGTCACTCCTCCAGGTCACTCCTCCATGTCGCTACTCAAAGTCACTCCTCCATGTAACTACACACACTCAACCCTCCTTGTCATTCCTCCATGTCACTCATCAATGTCATTCCTCCATGTCACTCCTTTATGTCACTCCTCCAATTCACTCCTCCATGTCTCACCTCCACGTCACTCCTCTATGTCACTCCTCCATGTCTCTACTCCATGTCGCTCTAACAACTAACTCCTCCATGTCACTCCATCATTTCACTCCTCCATGTCACTCCTCCAGGTCACTCCTCCATGTCGCTACTCAAAGTCACTCCTCCATGTTGCTATAACAACTCACTCCTCCATGTCACTCCTCCATGTCGCTACTCAAAGTAACTCCTCCATGTCACTCATCCAGGTCACTCCTCCATGTCACTACTCCATGTCACTCCTCCATGTCACTCCTCCATGTCGCCCCTCCGTGTTGCTCCTCCAAGTCACTCCTCCATGTAACTCCTCCATGTAGCTACTCCATGTCTCTCCTCCATGTCGCTCTAACAACTCACTCCTCCATGTCACTCCACCATTTCACTCCTCCATGTCATTCCTCCGTTTCGCTCCACCAACTCAATCCTCCTTGTCACTCCTCCATGTCGCTCCATCATGTTGTTCCTCCATGTCACTCCTCCATTTCACTCCACGACGTCTCTCCTCTACGTCACTCCTCATGTCACTACACCAACTCAATCCTCCTTGTCACTCCTCCATATAACTCATCCATGTCATTCCTCCATGTCACTCCTTTATGTCACTCCTCCATGTCACTCCTCCATGTCGCTATTCCAAGTTACTCCTCTATGTAGCTCCTCCATGATGCTCCTCCATGTCACTCCTCCATTTCACTCATCCATGTCACTCCTCTATGTCACTCCTCCATTTCACTCCTCTATGTCACTTGTCCATGTCACTCGTCCATGTCGCTATACAAACTCACTCCTCATGTCACTCCTCCATGTCACTCCTCCATTTCACTCCTCCAAGTCACTCACCCATGTCCCTCAATGATGTCACTCCACCATATCAACCCTCCTACCTGATCAACCCTGTCACTTCTCCAAGTCACTCCTCCATGTACCTTAGCCATGTCACTACTCTGTGTCACTCCTCCATGTCGCTCCTCCGTGTTGCTCCTCCTTGTCACTCCTTCAAGTCACTCACCCATGTCCTTCATCATCAATCCTCTATGTCACTCCTCATGTCACTCCTCCATTACACGACTCCATGTCACTCCTCCATGTCACTACACCAACTCAATCCTCCTTGTCACTCCTCCATGTCGCTCCTCCATGTCACTTCTCCAAGTCTTCAATGTCATGTCTCTCATCCATGTCGCTCCACTAATTCATTCCTCCATGTCACTCCTCCATGTCACTCCTCCATGTCGCTACTCTATGTCACTCCTCTACGTCACTCCTCATGTCACTACACCAACTCAAACCTCCTTGTCACTCCTCCATATCACTCATCCATGTCATTCCTCCATGTCACTCCTTTATGTCAATCCTCAAAGTCACTCCTCCATGTCACTCCTCCATGTCTCTCCTCCATGTCACTCTAACAACTCACTCCTCCATGTCACTCCACAATTTCGCTCCTCCATGTCACTCCTCCAGGTCACTCCTCCATGTCGCCACTCAAAGTCACTCCTCCATGTCACTACACCAAATCACTCCTCAATGTCACTCCTCCATGTCACTACTTAATGTCACTCCTCCATGTCTCAACACAAACACAACCCTCCTTTTCACTTTTCCATGTCACTCATCCATGTCAATCCTCCATGTCACTCCTTTATGTCACTCCTCCAATTTACTCCTCCATGTCACTCCTCCATGTCACTCCACCCTATCAATTTTCCTTGGTGATCCGACCTGTCACTTCTCCATGTCACTCTTCCATGTCTCTCCTCCACGTCACTCCTCTATGTCACTCCTCCATGTCACTCCTCCATGTCACTCATTCATTTCTGTCCTCCATGTCGCTATAAACAACTCACTCCTCCATGTCACTCCACCATTTCACTCCTCCATGTCACTCCTCCAGGTCACTCCTCCATGTCGCTCCACTAACTCACTCCTCCACGTCGCTCCTCCACGTCACCCCTCCATGTCACTCCTCCATGTCGGTACACAAACTCACTCCTCATGTTACTACTCTATGTCGCTACTCCATGTCACTCCTCCATGTCGCTACACCAACTCACTCCTCAATGTCACTCCTCCATGTCACTACTTCTTGTCACTCCTCCATGTCACTCATCCATATCATTCCTCCATGTCACCCCTTTATGTCACTCCTCCAATTCACTCCTCCATGTCACCTCTATATGTCTTCCATGTCACTCCTCCATGTCCATCCTCCATGTCACTACTTAATGTCACTCCTCCATGTCGCTACTCCGTGTTGCTTCTCCTTGTCACTCCTTCAAGTCACTCACCCATGTCCTTCCACGATGTCACTCCACCATATAAACCCTCCTTCCTGATCAACCCTGTCACTTCTCCAAGTCACTCCTCCATGTCCATCCTCCATGTCGCTACTCCACATCAATCCTCCATGTTGCTACTCAAAGTCACTCCTCTATGTCACTACACCAACTCATTATTCATGTCACTCCTCCATGTCCCTACTCATGTGACTCTTCCATGTCGCTCCACCAACTTACTCCTCCACGTCGCTCCTCCATGTTGCTCTTCCATGTCACTCCTCCATGTACCTCATCTATGTCCCTCCGCCATGTCACTACACCAACTCAATCCTTCTTGTCACTCCTCCATGTCACTCATCCATGTCACTTCTATATGTCTTCAATGTCACTCATCCATGTTCCTCCTCCATGTCACTCCTCCACATCACTCCTCTATGTCACTCCCCCATTTCACACCTCCATGTCACTCCTCCATGTCGCTACACCAACTCATTCCTCGTGTCACTCCTCCATGTCGCTACTCCATGTCACTCCTCTGTGTCGCTACACCAACTCAACCCTCCTTGTAACTCCTCCATGTCACTCATCCATGTCATTCCTCCATGTCACTCGTTTATGTCACTACTCCAATTCACTCCTCCATGTCATCTCTATATGTCTTCCATGTTGCTCCTCCATGTTGTTCCTCCATGTCACTACTCCATGTCACTCACCTATGTCCCTCCACGATGTCACTCCACCATATCAACCCTCCTTCCTGATCAACCCTGTCACTTCTCCAAGTCACTCCTCCATGTCCCTCCTACATGTAGCTACTCCATGTCACTACTCCATGTCACTCCTCCATGTCGCTCCTCCGTGTTGCTCCTCAAAGTCACTCCTCCATGTAACTCCTCCATGTAGCTACTTCATGTCACTCCTCCATGTCTCTACACAAACTCACTCCTCATGTCACTCTTCCATGTCACTCCTCCATGTCACTTCTCCAAGTCACTCACCCATGTCCCTCCGCGATGTCACTCCACCATATCAACCCTCCTTGGTTATCCGCCCTGTCACTTCTCCATGTCTCTCTTCCATGTCTCTCCTCCACGTCACTCCTCTATGTCACTCCTCCATGTCAGTCCTCCATGTCACTTCTCCATGTCTCTCCTCCACGTCACTCCTCCATGTCACCCCTCCATGTCACTCCTCCATGTCACTCCACGATGTCCCTCCTCCGTGTAGCTACTCCATGTCACTTCTCCAAGTCACTCACCCATATCCCTCCACGATGTCACTCCACCATATCAACCCTCATTCCTGATCAACTCTGTCACTTCTCCAAGTCACTCCTCCATCTCCATCCTCCATGTCACTACTCCACATCAATCCTCTATGTCACTCCTCCATGTCGCTATTCCATGTGACTCCTCCATGTCGCTCCACTAACTCCTTCCTCCATGATACTCCTCCATGTCACTCCTCCATGTCAGTCCTTTATGTCACTCCTCCAAGTTACTCCTCCATGTCACTCCACCATTTAACTCCTCCATGTCACTCCACCAACTCACTCCTCCACGTCGCTACTCCATGTAACTCATCTATGTCCCTCCGCCATGTCACTACAACAACTCAATCCTTCTTGTCACTCCTCCATGTCACTCATCCATGTCACTTATATATGTCTTCCATGTCACTCCTCCATGTTCCTCCTCCATGTCACTCCTCCACATCACTCCTCCATGTCACTTCTCCATGTCACTCTTCCATGCCTCTCCTCCACGTCACTCCTCTATGTCACTCCTCCATTTCAGTCCTCCATGTCACTTCTCCATGTCACTCCTCAATGTCACTCGTTTATGTCACTCTTCCAATTCACTCATCCATGTCACTTCTATATGTCTTCCATGTCACTCCTCCATGTTCCTCCTCCATGTCACTCCTCCACATCACTCCTCTATGTCACTCCTCCATGTCCCTCCGACATGTCACTCCACCCTGTAAAACTTCCTTGGTGATCCGACCTGTCACTTCTCAATGTCACTCTTCTATGTTTCTCCTCCACGTCACTCCTCCAAATCACTCCTCCATGTCACTCCTCCATGTCACTCCTTCATTTCTCTACTCCATGTCGCTATAACAACTCACTCCTCCATGTCACTACACCATTTTACTCCTCCATGTCACTCCTCCAGGTCACTCCTCCATGTCGCTACTCAGAGTCACTCCTCCATGTCACTACACCAACTCACTCTTCAATGTCACTCCTCCATGTCACTACTTCTTGTAACTCCTCCATGTCAATCCTTTATGTCACTCCTCCAATTCACTCCTCCATGTCACCTCTATATGTCTTCCATGTCACTCCTCCATGTCCATCCTCCATGTCACTACTCCATGTCTCTCCTCCATGTCGCTCCTCTGTGTTGCTCCTCCTTGTCACTCCTCCAAGTCACTCACCCATGTCCCTCCACGATGTCACTCCACCATATCAACCCTCCTTCCTGATCAATCCTGTCACTTCTCCAGGTCACTCCTCCATGTTACTCCTCTATGTCACTACTCCACATAAATCCTCTATGTCACTCCTCCATGTTACTCCTCCATGTCTCTCCTCCATGTCGCTCTAAAAACTCACTCCTCCATGTCACTCCACCATTTCACTCCGCCATGTCAATCCTCCATGTCGCTACTCAAAGTCACTCCTCCATGTAACTACACCAACTCACCCCTCAATGTCATTCCTCCATGTCATTCCTCCATGTCACTCCACCCTATCAATCTTCCTTGGTGATCCGACCTGTCAATTCTCCAAGTCCCTCCTCCATGTCACTCCTCCATGTCACTTCTATATGTCTTCAAAGTCACTCCTCCATGTCTCTCCTCCATGTCGCTCCTCCGTATTGCTCCTCCAAGTCACTCCTCCATGTAACTCCTCCATGTAGCTACTCCATGTCACTCCTCCATGTTGCTACACAAACTCACTCCTCATGTCACTCCTCCATGTCACTCCTCCATGTCACTCCTCCAAGTCATTCACCCATGTCCCTCCGCGATATCACTCCACCATATCAACCCTCCTTGGTGATCCGCCCTGTCACTTCTCCATGTCACTCCTCCATGTCTTTCCTCCACGAAACTCCTCTATGTCACTCCTCCAGGTCACTCCTCCATGTCGCTAAACCAACTTACTCCTCAATGTCACATCTTCATGTCACTCCTCCATGTCTCTCCTCTATATCGCTCTAACAACTCACTCCTCCATGTCACTCCTCCATTTCACTCCTCCATGTCGCTCCTGCATGTCCCTCCTCCATGTCACTCCTTTATGTTACTCCTCCAATTCACTCCTCCATGTCACTCCTCCATGTCACTCATCCATGTCCCTCCGACATGTCACTCCACCCTATCAATCTTCCTTGGTGATCCGACCTGTCACTTCTCCATGTCACTCTTCCATGTCTCTCCTCCACGTCACTCCTCTATGTCACTCCTCCATGTCACTCATCCATGTCGCTACTCAAAGTCACTCCTCCATGTCACTCATCCATGTCATTCCTCCATGTCACTCCTCCATGTCCATCCTCTATATCACTACTCCATGTTGCTCTTCCATGTCACTCCTCCAAGTCACTCACCCATGTCACTCCTCCATGTCCCTCCTCCATGTCACTACTCCATTTCTCTCCTCCATGTCGCTATAACAACTCACTCCTCCATGTCACTCCTCCAGGTCACTCCTCCATGTCGCTACTCAAAGTCACTCCTACATGTCACTACACCAACTCACTCCTCAATGTCACTTCTCAATGTGACTACTTCATGTCACTCCTCCATGTCGGTACACAAACTCACTCCTCATGTTACTACTCTATGTCGCTACTCCATGTCACTCCTCCATGTCGCTACACCAACTCACTCCTCAATGTCACTCCTCCATGTCACTACTTCTTGTCACTCCTCCATGTCACTCATCCATATCATTCCTCCATGTCACTCCTTTATGTCACTCCTCCAATTCACTCCTCCATGTCACCTCTATATGTCTTCCATGTCACTCCTCCATGTCCATCCTCCATGTCACTACTTAATGTCACTCCTCCATGTCGCTACTCCGTGTTGCTTCTCCTTGTCACTCCTTCAAGTCACTCACCCATGTCCTTCCACGATGTCACTCCACCATATAAACCCTCCTTCCTGATCAACCCTGTCACTTCTCCAAGTCACTCCTCCATGTCCATCCTCCATGTCGCTACTTCCACATCAATCCTCCATGTTGCTCTTCCATGTCACTCCTCCATGTAACTCATCTATGTCACTTCTATATGTCTTCCATGTCACTCCTCCATGTCTCTACACCAACTCATTACTCATGTCACTCCTCCATGTCGCTACTCAAAGTCACTCCTCTATGTCACTACACCAACTCATTACTCATGTCACTCCTCCATGTCCCTACTCATGTGACTCCTCCATGTCGCTCCACCAACTTACTCCTCCACGTCGCTCCTCCATGTTGCTCTTCCATGTCACTCCTCCATGTAACTCATCTATGTCCCTCCGCCATGTCACTACACCAACTCAATCCTTCTTGTCACTCCTCCATGTCACTCATCCATGTCACTTCTATATGTCTTCAATGTCACTCATCCATGTTCCTCCTCCATGTCACTCCTCCACATCACTCCTCTATGTCACTCCCCCATTTCACACCTCCATGTCACTCCTCCATGTCGCTACACCAACTCATTCCTCGTGTCACTCCTCCATGTCGCTACTCCATGTCACTCCTCTGTGTCGCTACACCAACTCAACCCTCCTTGTAACTCCTCCATGTCACTCATCCATGTAATTCCTCCATGTCACTCGTTTATGTCACTACTCCAATTCACTCCTCCATGTCATCTCTATATGTCTTCCATGTTGCTCCTCCATGTTGCTCCTCCATGTCACTACTCCATGTCACTCACCTATGTCCCTCCACGATGTCACTCCACCATATCAACCCTCCTTCCTGATAAACCCTGTCACTTTTCCATGTCCCTCCCACATATAACTACTCCATGTACTAATCCATGTCACTCCTCCATGTCGCTATACCAACTCACTCCTCCATGTCATTCCTCCATTTCACTCCTCCATGTATCTCCTCCATGTCGCTACTCTATGTCACTCCTCCATGTCACTCCTCCATGTCACTACACAAACTCACTCCTCATTATACTACTCTATGTCGCTACTCCATGTCACTCCTCCATGTCGCTACACCAACTCATTACTCATGTCACTCCTCCATGTCGCTACTCCATGTCACTCCTCCATGTCGCTACACCAACTCATTACTCATGTCACTCCTCCATGTCGCTACTCCATGTCACTCCTCCATGTCGCTACACCAACTCAACCCTCCTCGTAACTCCTCCATGTCCCTCATACATGTCACCTCTATATGTCTTCCATGTCACTCCTTCATGTCCATCATCCATGTCACTACTCCATGTCACTCCTCCATGTTGCTCCTCCGTGTTGCTCCTCCATGTCACTCCTCCAAGTCACTCACCCATGTCCCTCCACGATGTCACTCCACCATATCAACCCTCCTTCCTGATCAACCCTGTCACTTCTCCAAGTCACTCCTCCATGTCCCTCCTACATGTAGCTACTCCATGTCACTACTCCATGTCACTCCTCCATGTCGCTCCTCCGTGTTGCTCCTCAAAGTCACTCCTCCATGTAACTCCTCCATGTAGCTACTTCATGTCACTCCTCCATGTCTCTACACAAACTCACTCCTCATGTCACTCCTCCATGTCACTCCTCCATGTCACTTCTCCAAGTCACTCACCCATGTCCCTCCGCGATGTCACTCCACCATATCAACCCTCCTTGGTTATCCGCCCTGTCACTTCTCCATGTCTCTCTTCCATGTCTCTCCTCCACGTCACTCCTCTATGTCACTCCTCCATGTCAGTCCTCCATGTCACTTCTCCATGTCTCTCCTCCATGTCACTCCTCCATGTCACCCCTCCATGTCACTCCTCCATGTCACTCCACGATGTCCCTCCTCCGTGTAGCTACTCCATGTCACTTCTCCAAGTCACTCACCCATATCCCTCCACGATGTCACTCCACCATATCAACCCTCATTCCTGATCAACTCTGTCACTTCTCCAAGTCACTCCTCCATCTCCATCCTCCATGTCACTACTCCACATCAATCCTCTATGTCACTCCTCCATGTCGCTATTCCATGTGACTCCTCCATGTCGCTCCACTAACTCCTTCCTCCATGATACTCCTCCATGTCACTCCTCCATGTCAGTCCTTTATGTCACTCCTCCAAGTTACTCCTCCATGTCAGTCCTTTATGTCACTCCTCCAAGTTACTCCTCCATGTCACTCCACCATTTAACTCCTCCATGTCACTCCACCAACTCACTCCTCCACGTCGCTACTCCATGTAACTCATCTATGTCCCTCCGCCATGTCACTACAACAACTCAATCCTTCTTGTCACTCCTCCATGTCACTCATCCATGTCACTTATATATGTCTTCCATGTCAGTCCTCCATGTTCCTCCTCCATGTCACTCCTCCACATCACTCCTCCATGTCACTTCTCCATGTCACTCTTCCATGCCTCTCCTCCACGTCACTCCTCTATGTCACTCCTCCATTTCAGTCATCCATGTCACTTCTCCATGTCACTCCTCAATGTCACTCGTTTATGTCACTCTTCCAATTCACTCATCCATGTCACTTCTATATGTCTTCCATGTCACTCCTCCATGTTCCTCCTCCATGTCACTCCTCCACATCACTCCTCTATGTCACTCCTCCATGTCCCTCCGACATGTCACTCCACCCTATCAAACTTCCTTGGTGATCCGACCTGTCACTTCTCAATGTCACTCTTCCATGTTTCTCCTCCACGTCACTCCTCCAAATCACTCCTCCATGTCACTTCCTCCATGTCACTCCTTCATTTCTCTACTCCATGTCGCTATAACAACTCACTCCTCCATGTCACTACACCATTTTACTCCTCCATGTCACTCCTCCAGGTCACTCCTCCATGTCGCTACTCAGAGTCACTCCTCCATGTCACTACACCAACTCAGTCTTCAATGTCACTCCTCCATGTCACTACTTCTTGTAACTCCTCCATGTCAATCCTTTATGTCACTCCTCCAATTCACTCCTCCATGTCACCTCTATATGTCTTCCATGTCACTCCTCCATGTCCATCCTCCATGTCACTACTCCATGTCTCTCCTCCATGTCGCTCCTCTGTGTTGCTCCTCCTTGTCACTCCTCCAAGTCACTCACCCATGTCCCTCCACGATGTCACTCCACCATATCAACCCTCCTTCCTGATCAATCCTGTCACTTCTCCAGGTCACTCCTCCATGTTACTCCTCTATGTCACTACTCCACATAAATCCTCTATGTCACTCCTCCATGTTACTCCTCCATGTCTCTCCTCCATGTCGCTCTAAAAACTCACTCCTCCATGTCACTCCACCATTTCACTCCGCCATGTCAATCCTCCATGTCGCTACTCAAAGTCACTCCTCCATGTAACTACACCAACTCACCCCTCAATGTCATTCCTCCATGTCATTCCTCAATGTCACTCCACCCTATCAATCTTCCTTGGTGATCCGACCTGTCAATTCTCCAAGTCCCTCCTCCATGTCACTCCTCCATGTCACTTCTATATGTCTTCAAAGTCACTCCTCCATGTGTCTCCTCCATGTCGCTCCTCCGTATTGCTCCTCCAAGTCACTCCTCCATGTAACTCCTCCATGTAGCTACTCCATGTCACTCCTCCATGTTGCTACACAAACTCACTCCTCATGTCACTCCTCCATGTCACTCCTCCATGTCACTCCTCCAAGTCATTCATCCATGTCCCTCCGCGATATCACTCCACCATATCAACCCTCCTTGGTGATCCGCCCTGTCACTTCTCCATGTCACTCCTCCATGTCTCTCCTCCACGAAACTCCTCTATGTCACTCCTCCAGGTCACTCCTCCATGTCGCTAAACCAACTTACTCCTCAATGTCACTTCTTCATGTCACTCCTCCATGTCTCTCCTCTATATCGCTCTAACAACTCACTCCTCCATGTCACTCCTCCATTTCACTCCTCCATGTCGCTCCTGCATGTCCCTCCTCCATGTCACTCCTTTATGTTACTCCTCCAATTCACTCCTCCATGTCACTCCTCCATGTCACTCATCCATGTCCCTCCGACATGTCACTCCACCCTATCAATCTTCCTTGGTGATCCGACCTGTCACTTCTCCATGTCACTCTTCCATGTCTCTCCTCCACGTCACTCCTCTATGTCACTCCTCCATGTCACTCATCCATGTCGCTACTCAAAGTCACTCCTCCATGTCACTCATCCATGTCATTCCTCCATGTCACTCCTCCATGTCCATCCTCTATATCACTACTCCATGTTGCTCTTCCATGTCACTCCTCCAAGTCACTCACCCATGTCACTCCTCCATGTCCCTCCTCCATGTCACTACTCCATTTCTCTCCTCCATGTCGCTATAACAACTCACTCCTCCATGTCACTCCTCCAGGTCACTCCTCCATGTCGCTACTCAAAGTCACTCGTACATGTCACTACACCAACTCACTCCTCAATGTAACTTCTCAATGTCACTACTTCATGTCACTCCTCCATGTCACTCCTCCATTTCTCTCCTCCATGTCGCTATAACAACTCACTCCTCCTTGTCACTCCTCCAGGTCACTCCTCCATGTCGCTACACAAACTCACTCCTCATGTCACTCCTCCATGTCACTCATCCATGTCATTCCTCCATGTCACTCCTCCATGTCACTCCTCCATGTCCATCCTCCATGTGACTCCTCCAAGTCACTCACCCATGTCCCTTCACGGTGTCACTCCTTAATATCAACCCTACTTCCTGATCAACCCTGTCACTTCTCCAAGTCACTCCTCCATGTCCATCCTCCATGTCACTACTCCATGTCACTCCTCCATGTCACTCCTCCTTGTTGCTCCTCCATTTCTCTTCTACATTTCGCTATAACAACTCACTCCTCCATGTCACTCCTCCAGGTCACTCCTCCATGTCGCTACTCAAAGTCACTCCTCCATGTCACTACACCAACTCACTCCTCAATGTCACTCCTCAATTTCACTACTTCATGTCACTCCTTCATGTCATTCCTCCATGTCACTCCTCCATGTATCTCCTCCATGTCGCTACTCTTTGTCACTCCTCCATGTCACTCCTCCATGTTGCTACACCAACTCACTCCTCAATGTCACTCCTCCATGTAACTACTTCTTGTCACTCCTCCATGTCACAACTCCAATTCACTCCTCCATGTCACCTCTATATGTCTTCCATGTCACTCCTCGATGTCCATCCTTCATGTCACTACTCTATTTCACTCCTCCATGTCGCTCCTCCGTGTTGCTCCTCCTTGTCACTCCTCCAAGTCATTCACCCATGTCCTTCCACGATGTCACTCCATCATATAAACCCTCCTTCCTGATCAACCCTGTCAATTCTCCAAGTCACTCGTCCATCTCCATCCTCCATGTCACTACTCCATGTCACTCCTCCATCTCGCTCCTCCGTGTTGCTCCTCCTTGTCACTCCTCCAAGTCACTCACCCATGTCCCTCCACGATGTCACTCCACATTATCAACCCTCCTTCCTGATCAACCCTGTCACTTCTCCAAGTCACTCCTCCATGTCGCTATTCCACGTTAGTCCTCCATGTTGCTCCTCCATGTCACTCCTCCATGTCACTCATCCATGTCACTCCTCTATGTCACTCCTCCATGTCGCTACTCAAAGTCACTCCTACATGTCACTACACCAACTCACTCCTCAATGTCACTTCTCAATGTGACTACTTCATGTCACTCCTCCATGTCACTCCTCCATTTCTCTCCTCCATGTCGCTATAACAACTCACTCCTCCTTGTCACTCCTCCAGGTCACTCCTCCATGTTGCTCCACAAACTCACTCCTCATGTCACTCCTCCATGTCACTCATCCATGTCATTCCTCCATGTCACTCCTCCATGTCACTCCTCCATGTCCATCCTCCATGTGACTCCTCCAAGTCACTCACCCATGTCCCTTCAAGGTGTCACTCCTTAATATCAACCCTACTTCCTGATCAACCCTGTCACTTCTACAAGTCACTCCTCCATGTCCATCCTCCATGTCACTACTCCATGTCACTCCTCCTTGTTGCTCCTCCATTTCTCTTCTACATTTCGCTATAACAACTCACTCCTCCATGTCACTCCTCCAGGTCACTCCTCCATGTCGCTACTCAAAGTCACTCCTCCATGTCACTACACCAACTCACTCCTCAATGTCACTCCTCAATTTCACTACTTCATGTCACTCCTCCATGTCATTTCTCCATGTCACTCCTCCATGTATCTCCTCCATGTCGCTACTCTTTGTCACTCCTCCATGTCACTCCTCCATGTCGCTACACCAACTCACTCCTCAATGTCACTCCTCCATGTAACTACTTCTTGTCACTCCTCCATGTCACAACTCCAATTCACTCCTCCATGTCACCTCTATATGTCTTCCATGTCACTCCTCGATGTCCATCCTCCATGTCACTACTCTATTTCACTCCTCCATGTCGCTCCTCCGT
This sequence comes from Sebastes schlegelii, assembly GCA_014673565.1. Taxonomy (NCBI): domain Eukaryota; kingdom Metazoa; phylum Chordata; class Actinopteri; order Perciformes; family Sebastidae; genus Sebastes; species Sebastes schlegelii. Next base: position 29,559,196 of record CM025825.1, read on the forward strand.
GTTGCTCCTCCTTGTCACTCCTCCAAGTCACTCACCCATGTCCTTCCACGATGTCACTCCATCATATAAACCCTCCTTCCTGATCAACCCTGTCAATTCTCCAAGTCTCTTGTCCATGTCCATCCTCCATGTCACTACTCCATGTCACTCCTCCATCTCGCTCCTCCGTGTTGCTCCTCCTTGTCACTCCTCCAAGTCACTCACCCATGTCCCTCCATGATGTCACTCCACAGTATCAACCCTCCTTCCTGATCAACCCTGTCACTTCTCCAAGTCACTCCTCCATGTCGCTATTCCACGTTAGTCCTCCATGTTGCTCCTCCATGTCACTCCTCCATGTCACTCATCCATGTCACTCCTCTATGTCACTCCTCCATGTCACTGCTCTATGTCACTCGTCCATGTCGCTCCTCCGTGTTGCTCCTCCTTGTCACTCCTCCAAGTCACTCACCCATGTCCTTCCACGATGTCACTCCATCATATAAACCCTCCTTCCTGATCAACCCTGTCAATTCTCCAAGTCACTCATCCATGTCCCTCCGCCCTGTTACTTCTCCATGTCACTCTTCCATGTCTCTCCTCCACGTCATTCCTCTATGTCACTCCTCCATGTCACTCCTCTATGTCACTCCTCCATGTCTCTACTCCATGTCGCTCTAACAACTCACTCCTCCATGTCACTCCACCATTTCATTCTTTCATGTCACTCCTCCAGGTCACTCCTCCATGTCGCTACTTCATGTCACTCCTCCATGTCGCTACACAAACTTAACCCTCCTTGTCACTCCTCCATGTCACTCATCCATGTCCCTCCGCGATGTCACTCCACCATATCAACCCTCCTTTTTGATCCGCCCTGTCACTTCTCCATGTCACTCCTCCATGTCTCTCCTCCACGTCACTCCTCTATGTCACTTCTCCATGTCACTCCTACATGTCACTCCTCCATGTCTCTCCTCTTTGTCGCTCTAACAACTCACTCCTCCAAGTCACTCCTCCATATCACTCCTCCATGTCACTCCTTAATGTCACTCCTCCAAGTTACTCCTCCATGTCGCTCCTCCATGTTGCACCTCCATGTCACTCCTCCATGTAACTCCTCCATGTAGCTACTCAATGTCACTCCTCCATGTCGCTACACCAACTCACTCCTCTTGACACTCCTCCATGTCACTCCTCTAAGTCACTTACCCATGTCCCTCCACGATGTCACTCCACCTTATAAACCCTCCTTACTGATCAACCCTGTCACTTCTCCAAGTCACTCCTCCATGTCCCTCCTCCATGTCACTCCTCCATTTCACTCCTCCATGCCGCTCCTCCGTGTTGATCCTCCAAGTCACTATTCCATGAAACTCCTCCATGTAGCTACTCCATGTTACTCCTCCATGTCGCTCCTCCGTGTTGCTCCTCCTTGTCAGTCCTCCAAGTCACTCACCCATGTCCCTCCACGATTTCACTCCACCATATCAACACTCCTTCCTGATCAACCCTGTCACTCCTCCATGTCGCGATTCCATGTGACTCCTCCATGTCGCTCCACCAACTCACTCCTCCATGTCACTCCTTCATGTCACTCCACCATTTCACTCCTCCATGTCACTCCTCCAGGTCACTCCTCCATGTCGCTACTCAAAGTCACTCCTCCATGTTACTACACTAACTCACTCCTCAATGTCACTCCTCCATGTCACTCCTCCATTTCTCTCCTCCATGTCGCTATAACAACTCACTCCTCCATGTCACTCCTCCAGGTCACTCCTCCATTTCGCTACTGAAAGTCACTCCTCCATGTCACTACAACAACTCACTCCTCAATGTCACTCCTCAATGTCACTACTTCATGTCACTCCTCCATATCGCTACACGAACTCAATCCTCCTTTACACTCTTTCATGTCACTCCTCCATATCACTCCTCCATGTCCCTCCTCCATGTCACTCCTCCATGTCATTCATCCATGTCACTCCTCCATGTATCTCCTCCATGTTACTACTTTATGTCACTCCTCCATGTCGCTACACAAACTCACTCCTCATGTTACTACTCCATGTCGCTACTCCATGTCGCTCTAACAACTCACTTCTCCATGTCACTCCACCTTTTCACTCCTCCATTTTTGCTCCTCCACATCTATCCTCTATGTAACTCCTCCATGTCACTCCTCCATATCACTCCTCCATATCTCTCCTCCATGTCATTCCTCTAGTTCACTCCTCCATATCGCTCCTCCATGTCACTCCTCCATGTCGCTACTCAAAATCACTCCTCCATGTCACTACACCAACTCACTTCTCAATGTCACTCCTCAATGTCACTCCTCCGTGTCGCTACACAAACTCACTCCTCCTTTACACTCTTTCATGTCACTCCTCCATATCGCTCCTCCATGTCACTCCTCCATGTATCTCCTCCATGTTGCTACTCTATGTCACTCCTCCATGTCACCCCCTCCATGTCATTCCTCTAGTTCACTCCTCCATATCGCTACTCCATGTCACTCCTCCATATCGCTACACAAACTCACTCCTCATGTCACTCCTCCATGTCATTCCTCCATGTCACTCCTCCATGTATCTCCTCCATGTCGCTACTCTATGTCACTCCTCCATGTCATCCCTCCATGTCACTCCTCCATGTCACTCCTCTAGGTCACTCCTCCATGCCACTCCTCCATGTAACTCCTCCATGTAGCTACTCCATGTCACTACTTGATTTCTTTCCTCCATGTCGCTATAACAACTCACTCCTCCATGTAGCTACACCAACTCACTCCTCAATGTCACTCCTCCATGTCAATACTTCTTGTCACTCCTCCAATTCACTCCTCCATGTCACCTCTATATGTCTTCCATGTCACTACTCCATGTCCATCCTCCATGTCACTACTCCATGTCACTCTTCCATGTCGCTCCTCCGTGTTGCTCCTACTTGTAACTCCTCCAAGTCACTCACCCATGTTCCTCCACGATTTCACTCCACCATATAAACACTCCTTCCTGATCAACCCTGTCACTTCTCCAAGTCACTCCTCCATGTCCCTCCTCCATGTCACTACTCCATGCCACTCCTCCATGTCGCTTCTCCGTGTTGCTCCTCCACATCAATCCTCTATGTAACTCCTCCATGTTGATCCTCCAAGCCACTCCTCCATGTAACTCCTCCATGTAGCTACTCCATGTCACTCCTCCATGTCGCTATACAAACTTACACCTCTTGTCACTCCTCCATGTCACTCCTCCATGTCACTCCTCCATTTCACTCCTCCAAGTCACTCCTCCATGTCCCTCCTAATGTCACTCCTCCATGTCACTCCTCCATTTCAATCCTCCAAGTCACTCCTCCATGTCCCTCCTCCAAGTCACTCCTCCATGTCCCTCCTCCATGTCACTACACCATGTTGTACCTCCATGTTACTCCTCCTTTTACTCCTCCATGTCCCTCCGCCATGTCACTCCACCCTATCAATCTTCCTTGGTGATCCTACATGTCACTTCTCCATGTCAATCTTCCATGTCTCTCCTCCATGTCGCTCTAACAACTCACTCCTCCATGTCACTCCACCATTTCACTCCTCCATGTCACTCCTCCAGGTCACTCCTCCATGTCGCTACGCAAAGTCACTCCTCCATGTCGCTACACCAACTCACTCCTCCATGTCACTCCTCCATATCGCTACTCCATGTCATTCCTCCTTGTCACTCTTCCATGTCATTCCTCCATGTCAATCCTTTATGTCACTCCTCCAATTCACTCCTCCATGTCACCTCTATATGTCTTCCATGTCACTCCTCAATGTCACTCCTCCATGTCCATCCTCCATGTCACTACTCCATGTCTCTCTTCCTTGTCACTCCTCTGTGTTGCTCCTCCTTGTCACTCCTCCAAGTCACTCACCCATGTCCCTCCATGATGTCACTCCACCATATCATCCCTCCTTCCTGATAAATCCTGTCACTTCTCCAAGTCACTCCTCTATGTCACTCCTCCATGTCACTCCTCCATGTCACTCATCCATGTCCCTCCGCCATGTCACTCCACCCTATAAATCTTCCATGTCTCTCCTCCAAGTCACTCCTCCATGTAACTCCTACATGTAGCTACTCCGTGTTGCTCCTCCAAGTCACTCCTCCATGTAACTCCTCCATGTAGCTACTCCATGTCACTCCTCCATGTCACTTCTCCATGTCTCTCCTCCATGTCGCTCTAACAATTCACTCCTCCATGTCACTCCTCAATGTCACTCCTCCATGTCACTCCTCCAGGTCACTCCTCCATGTCGCTACTCAAAGTCACTCCTTCATGTCACTACAACCAACTCACTCCTCAATGTCACTCTTCAATGTCACCACTTCATGTCACTCCTCCATGTCGTTACTTACTCCATTTCTCTCCTCCATGTCGCTATAACAACTCACTCCTTCATGTCACTACACCAACTCACTCCTCAATGTCACTCCACAATGTCACCACTTCATGTCACTTCTCCATGTCTCTACACAAACTCAATCCTCCTTTACACTCTTTCATGTCAATCCTCCATATCGCTCCTCCATGTCCCTCCTCCATGTCACTCCTCCATGTAATTTCTCCATGTCACTCCTCCATGTATCTCCTCCATGTCGCTACTCTATGTCACTCCTCCATGTCACCCCTCCATGTCACTCCTCCATGTCACTCCTCTAGGTCACTCCTCCATGCCACTCCTCCATGTAACTCCTCCATGTAGCTACTCCATGTCACTCCTCCATGTCGCTACACAAACTCACTCCTCATGTCACTCTTCCATGTCGCTCCTCCGTGTTGCTCCTCCAAGACCCTCCTCCATGTAACTCCTCCATGTAGCTACTCCATGTCACTCCTCCGTGTCGCTACACAAACTCACTCCTCATGTCACTCCTCCATGTCACTCCTCCAAGTCATTCATCCATGTCCCTCCGCCATGTCACTCCACCATATCAATCTTCCTTGGTGATCTGCCCTGTCAATTCTCCATGTCACTCTTCCATGTCACTCTAACAACTCACTCCTCCATGTCACTCCACAATTTCACTCCTCCATGTCACTCTTCCAGGTCACTCCTCCAGGTCGCTACTCAAAGTCACTCCTCCATGTCCCACCTCCATGTCACTACTTCATGTCACTCCTCCAGGTCACTCCTACAGGTCGCTACTCAAAGTCACTCCTCCATGTCCCACCTCCATGTAACTCCTCCAGGTCACTCCTCAATGTCACTCCTCCATATCACTCCTCCATTTCTCTCCTCCATGTCGCTATAACAACTCACTCCTCCATTTCACTCCAACATTTCACTCCTCCATGTCATTCCTGCAGGTCACTCCTCCATGTCGCTACTCAAAGTCACTCCTTCATGTCACTACACCAACTCACTCCTCAATGTCACTCCTCCATGTCACCACTTCATGTCACTCCTCCATGTCCCTACTCATTGTGACTCCTCCATGTCGCTCCACCAACTTACTCCTCCACGTCGCTCCTCCATGTTGCTCTTCCATATCAATCCTCAATGTAACTCATCTATGTCCCTCCGCCATGTCACTACACCAACTCAATCTTTCTTGTCACTCCTCCATGTCACTCATCCATGTCACTTCTATATGTTTTCAATGTCACTCATCCATGTTCCTCCTCCATGTCACTCCTCCACATCACTCCTCTATGTCACTCCTCCATTTCACACCTCCATGTCGCTACTCCATGTCACTCCTCCGTGTCGCTACACCAACTCAACCCTCCTTGTAACTCCTCCATGTCACTCATCCATGTCATTCCTCCATGTCACTCCTCCAAGTCACTCACCTATGTCCCTCCACGATGTCACTCCACCATATCAACCCTCCTTCCTGATAAACCCTATCACTTCTCCATGTCCCTCCCACATGTAGCTACTCCATGTACTAATCCATGTCACTCCTCCATGTCGCTCCTCCGTGTTGCTCCTCCAAGTAACTCCTCCATGTAACTCCTCCATGTAGCTACTCCATGTCGCTCCTCCATGTCGCTACACAAACTCACTCCTCATGTCACTCCTCCATGTCACTCCTCCATGTCACTCCTCCAAGTCATTCACCCATGTCCTTCTGCGATGTCACTCCACCATATCAACCCTCCTTGGTTATCCGCCCTGTCACAACTCCAATTCACTCCTCCATGTCACCTCTATATGTCTTCCATGTCATTTCTCCAAGTCACTCCTCCATGTCCATCCTCCATGTCACTACTCCACATCAATCCTCTATGTCACTCCTCCATGTCCCTCCTCCATGTCACTCCTCCACGTCGCTCCTCTATGTCACTCCTCCATGTCGCTACTCCATGTCACTCCTCCATGTCGCTCTAACAACTCACTCGTCCATTTCACTCCACCATTTCACTCCTCCATGTCACTCCTCAATGTCACTCCTCCATGTCACTACACCAACTCACTCCTCAATGTCACTCCTCAATGTCACTCCTCCATGTCACTCCTACATGTCGCTACACAAACTCACTCCTCATGTTACTACTCTATGTCGCTACTCCATGTCACTCCTCCATGTCACTCCACCAACTCACTCCTCAGTGTCACTCCTCCATGTCAATACTTCTTGTCACTCCTCCATGTCATTCCTCCATGTCACTCCTTTATGTCAGTCCTCCAATTCACTCCTCCATGTCACCTCTATATGTCTTCCATGTAACTCCTCCATGTCCATCCTCTATGTCGCTACTCCATGTCACTCCTCCATGTCGCTACACCAACTCACTCCTCCATGTCGCTCCTCCGTGTTGCTCCTCCACATCAATCCTCTATGTCACTCCTCCATGTCACTCCTCCATGTCACTCCTACATGTCGCTATTCCATGTGACTCCTCCATGTAGCTCCACCAACTCACTCCTCCACGTCGCTCCTCCATGTTGCTCTTCCATGTCACTCCTCCATGTCACTTCTATATATCTTCCATGTCACTCCTCCATGTCCCTCCTCTATGTCACTCCTCCATGTCATTCCTCCATGTCACTTCTCCATATCTCTCCTCCACGTCACTCCTCTATGTCACTCCTCCATGTGACTCCTCCATGTCACCCCAACATGTCTCTCCTCCATGTCGCTATAACAACTCACTCCTCCATGTCACTCCACCATTTCACTACTCCATGTCACTCCTACAGGTCACTCCTCCATGTCGCTAGTCAAAGTCACTCCTCCATGTAACTCCTCCATGTAGCTACTCCATGTCACTCCTCCATGTCGCTCCTCCGTGATGCTCCTCCACATCAATCCTCTATGTCACTCCTCCATGTCACTCCTCCATGTTGCTATTCCATGTCAGTCCTCCATGTCGCTACACCAACTCATTACTCATGTCACTCCTCCAAGTCACTCACCCATGTCACTCCTCCTAGTCACTCACCCATGTCCCTCCATGATGTCACTCCACCATATAAACCCTCCTTCCTGATCAACCCTTTCACTTCTCCAAGTCACTCCTCCATGTCCATCATCCATGTCACTACTCCACATCAATCCTCTATGTCACTCCTCCATATTTCTCCTCCATGTCTCATCTCCATGTCACTCTAACAACTCACTCCTCCATGTCACTCCACCATTTCACTACTCCATGTCACTCCTACAGGTCACTCCTCCATGTCGCTACTCAAAGTCACTCCTCCATGTCACTACACCAACTCACTCCTCAAGGTCACTCCTCCATGTCACTACTTCATGTCACTCCTCCATGTCGCTACTCCATGTGACACCTCCATGTCGCTCCACCAACTCACTCCTCCACTTCGCTCCTCCATGTTGCTCTTCCACGTCACTCCTCCATGTAACTCATCTATGTCCCTCCGCCATGTCACTACACCAACTCAATCCTTCTTGTCACTCCTCCATGTCACTCATCCATGTCACTTCTATGTCTTCCATGTCACTCCTCCATGTCCCTCCTCCATGTCACTCCTCCACGTCGCTCCTCTATGTCACTCCTCCATGTCGCTACACAAACTCATTACTCATGTCACTCCTCCAAGTCACTACTTCATGTCCCTCCTCCATGTCATTACTCCATGTCACTCCTCCATGTCACTCCTCCATGTCACTCCTCCATGTCGCTACAACAACTCATTCCTTATGTCACTCCTCCATGTCGCTCCTCCGTGTTTCTCCTCCAAGTCACTCCTCCATGTAACTCCTCCATGTAGCTACTCCATGTCACTCCTCCATGTCGCTCCTCCGTGATGCTCCTCCACATCAATCCTCTATGTCACTCCTCCATGTCACTCCTCCATGTTGCTATTCCATGTCAGTCCTCCATGTCGCTACACCAACTCATTACTCATGTCACTCCTCCAAGTCACTCACCCATGTCACTCCTCCTAGTCACTCACCCATGTCCCTCCACGATGTCACTCCACCATATAAACCCTCCTTCCTGATCAACCCTTTCACTTCTCCAAGTCACTCCTCCATGTCCATCATCCATGTCACTACTCCACATCAATCCTCAATGTCACTCCACCATTTCACTCCTCCATGTCACTCCTCCAGGTCACTCCTCCATGTCGCTATTCCTGGTCAGTCCTCCATGTCACTCCTCCATGTCACACCTCCATGTCACTCCTCCATGTCACTACACCAACTCATTACTCATGTCATTCCTCCATGTCGCTACTCAAAGTCACTCCTCTATGTCACTACACCAACTCACTCCTCAATGTCACTCCTCCATGTCACTACTTCATGTCACTCCTCCATGTCCCTACTCCATGTGACTCCTCCATGTCGCTCCACCAACTTACTCCTCCACGTCGCTCCTCCATGTTGCTCTTCCATATCAATCCTCAATGTAACTCATCTATGTCCCTCCGCCATGTCACTACACCAACTCAATCCTTCTTGTCACTCCTCCATGTCACTCATCCATGTCACTTCTATATGTCTTCAATGTCACTCATCCATGTTCCTCCTCCATGTCACTCCTCCACATCACTCCTCTATGTCACTCCTCCATTTCACACCTCCATGTCACTCCTCCATGTCACTACACCAACCCATTCCTCGTGTCACTCCTCCATGTCGCTACTCCATGTCACTCCTCCGTGTCGCTACACCAACTCAACCCTCCTTGTAACTCCTCCATGTCACTCATCCATGTCATTCCTCCATGTCACTCCTCCAAGTCACTCACCTATCTCCCTCCACGATGTCACTCCACCATATCAACCCTCCTTCCTGATAAACCCTATCACTTCTCCATGTCCCTCCCACATGTAGCTACTCCATGTACTAATCCATGTCACTCCTCGATGTCGCTCCTCCGTGTTGCTCCTCCACATCAATCCTCTATGTCACTCCTCCATGTTGCTCCTCCAAGTCACTCCTCCATTCAACCCTACATGTAGCTACTCCATGTCACTACTCCATGTCACTCCTCCATTTCGCTCCTCCGTGTTGCTCCTCCAAGTCACTCCTCCATGTAACTCCTCCATGTAGCTTCTCCATGTCACTCCTCCATGTCGCTACCCAAACTCACTCCTCATGTCACTCCTCCATGTCACTCCTCCATGTCACTACTCCAAGTCACTCATCCATGACCCTCCGCCATGTCACTCCACCATATCAATCTTCCTTGGTGATCCGCCCTGTCACTTCTCCATGTCACTCCTCCATGTCTCTCCTCCACGACATTCCTCTATGTCACTCCTCCATGTCACTCCTCCATGTCACTCCTCCATGTCTCTCCTCCATGTCGCTCTAACAACTCACTCCTCCATGTCACTCCTCCATATCCATCCTCCATGTCACTCCTCCAAGTCACTCACCCATGTCCCTCCACAATGTCACTCCACCATATCAACCCTACTTCCTGATCAACCCTGTCACTGCTCCAAGTCACTCCTCCATGTCCCTCCTCCATGTCACTACTCCATGTCACTCCTCCATGTCACTCCTTCTTGTTGCTCCTCCATGTCACTCATCCATGTCATTCCTCCATGTCATTCGTTTATGTCACTCCTCCAATTCACTCCTCCATGTCACCTCTATATGTCTTTCATGTCACTGCTCCATGTCCATCCTCCATGTCACTACTCCATGTCACTCCTACATGTTGCTCCTCCTTGTTGCTCCTCCACATCAATCCTCAAAGTCACTCCTCCATGTCTCTCCTCCAGGTCATTCCTCCATGTCGCTTCTCAAAGTCACTCCTCCAGGTCATTCCTCCATGTCACTCATCCATGTCATTCCTCCATGTCATTCCTTCATGTCACTCCTCCAATTCACTCCTCCATGTCATTCCTCCATGTCACTCATCCATGTCCCTCCTCCATGTCACTCCATCCTTTTAATCTTCCTTTGTGATCCGACTTGTCACTTCTCCATGTCACTCTTCCATGTCTCTCCTCCACGTCACTCCTCTATGTCACTCTTCCATGTCACTCCTCCATGTCGCTACACCAACTCAATCCTCCTTGTCACTCCTTCATATCACTCATTCATGTCATTCCTCCATCTCCATCCATCATGTCACTACTCCATGTCACTCCTCCATGTCGCTCCTCCGTGTTGCTCCTCCAAGTCACTCCTCCATGTAACTCCTTCATGTAGCTACTCCATGTCACTCCTCCATGTGACTATACAATCTCACTCCTCATGTCACTCGTCCATGTCACTCGTCCATGTCACTCCTCCATGTCACTCCTCCATGTCGCTACACCAACTCACTCTTTCATGTTACTCCTCCATGTTGCTACTCCATGTGACTCCTCCATGTCGCTCCACCAACTCCTTCCTCCATGTTACTCCTCCATGTCACTCCTCCATGTCACTCCTTTATGTCACTCCTCCAAGTTACTCCTCCATATCACTCCTCCATGTCACTCCTCTAGGTCACTCCTCCATGCCACTCCTCCATGTAACTCCTCCATGTAGCTACTCCATGTCACTCCTCCATGTCACTCCTCCATGTCGCTACAGCAACTCATTCCTCATGTCACTCCTCCATGTCGCTCCTCCGTGTTGCTCCTCCAAGTCACTCCTCCATGTAACTCCCCAATGTAGCTACTTCATGTCACTCCTCCATGTCTCCACACAAACTCACTCCTCATGTCCCTTCTCCATGTCACTCCTCCATGTCACTTCTCCAAGTCACTCACCCATGTCCCTCCGCGATGTCACTCCACCATATCAACCCTCCTTGGTTATCCGCCCTGTCACTTCTCCATGTCTCTCTTATATGTCTCTCCTCCACGTCACTCCTCTATGTCACTCCTCCATGTCAGTCCTCCATGTCACTTCTCCATGTCTCTCCTCCACGTCACTCCTCCATGTCACCCCCTCCATGTCACTCCTCCATGTCACTCCACGATGTCCCTCCTCCGTGTAGCTACTCCATGTCACTTCTCCAAGTCACTCACCCATATCCCTCCACGATGTCACTCCACCATATCAACCCTCATTCCTGATCAACTCTGTCACTTCTCCAAGTCACTCTTCCATCTCCATCCTCCATGTCACTACTCCACATCAATCCTCTATGTCACTCCTCCATGTCGCTATTCCATGTGACTCCTCCATGTCGCTCCACTAACTCCTTCCTCCATGTTACTCCTCCATGTCACTCCTCCATGTCAGTCCTTTATGTCACTCCTCCAAGTTACTCCTCCATGTCACTCCACCAACTCACTCCTCCACGTCGCTACTCCATGTAACTCATCTATGTCCCTCCGCCATGTTACTACAACAACTCAATCCTTCTTGTCACTCCTCCATGTCACTCATCCATGTCACTTATATATGTCTTCCATGTCACTCCTCCATGTTCCTCCTCCATGTCACTCCTCCACATCACTCCTCCATGTCACTTCTCCATGTCACTCTTCCATGCCTCTCCTCCACGTCACTCCTCTATGTCACTCCTCCATTTCAGTCCTCCATGTCACTTCTCCATGTCACTCCTCAATGTCACTCGTTTATGTCACTCTTCCAATTCACTCATCCATGTCACTTCTATGTGTCTTCCATGTCACTCCTCCATGTTCCTCCTCCATGTCACTCCTCCACATCACTCCTCTATGTCACTCCTCCATGTCCCTCCGACATGTCACTCCACCCTATCAAACTTCCTTGGTGATCCGACCTGTCACTTCTCCATGTCACTCTTCCATGTTTCTCCTCCACGTCACTCCTCCAAATCACTCCTCCATGTCACTCCTCCATGTCACTCCTTCATTTCTCTACTCCATGTCGCTATAACAACTCACTCCTCCATGTCACTACACCATTTTACTCCTCCATGTCACTCCTCCAGGTCACTCCTCCATGTCGCTACTCAGAGTCACTCCTCCATGTCACTACACCAACTCACTCTTCAATGTCACTCCGCCATGTCACTACTTCTTGTAACTCCTCCATGTCAATCCTTTATGTCACTCCTCCAATTCACTCCTCCATGTCACCTCTATATGTCTTCCATGTCACTCCTCCATGTCCATCCTCCATGTCACTACTCCATGTCTCTCCTCCATGTCGCTCCTCTGTGTTGCTCCTCCTTGTCACTCCTCCAAGTCACTCACCCATGTCCCTCCACGATGTCACTCCACCATATCAACCCTCCTTCCTGATCAATCCTGTCACTTCTCCAGGTCACTCCTCCATGTTACTCCTCTATGTCACTACTCCACATAAATACTCTATGTCACTCCTCCATGTTACTCCTCCATGTCTCTCCTCCATGTCGCTCTAAAAACTCACTCCTCCATGTCACTCCACCATTTCACTCAGCCATGTCACTCCTCCATGTCGCTACTCAAAGTCACTCCTCCATGTAACTACACCAACTCACCCCTCAATGTCATTCCTCCATGTCACTCCTCCATGTCACTCCACCCTATCAATATTCCTTGGTGATCCGACCTGTCAATTCTCCAAGTCCCTCCTCCATGTCACTCCTCCATGTCACTTCTATATGTCTTCAAAGTCACTCCTCCATGTCTCTCCTCCATGTCGCTCCTCCGTATTGCTCCTCCAAGTCACTCCTCCATGTAACTCCTCCATGTAGCTACTACATGTCACTCCTCCATGTTGCTACACAATCTCACTCCTCATGTCACTCCTCCATGTCACTCCTCCATGTCACTCCTCCAAGTCATTCACCCATGTCCCTCCGCGATATCACTCCACCATATCAACCCTCCTTGGTGATCCGCCCTGTCACTTCTCCATGTCACTCCTCCATGTCTCTCCTCCACGAAACTCCTCTATGTCACTCCTCCAGGTCACTACTCCATGTCGCTAAACCAACTTACTCCTCAAAGTCACTTCTTCATGTCACTCCTCCATGTCTCTCCTCTATATCGCTCTAACAACTCACTCCTCCATGTCACTCCTCCATTTCACTCCTCCATGTCGCTCCTCCATGTCCCTCCTCCATGTCACTCCTTTATGTTACTCCTCCAATTCACTCCTCCATGTCACTCCTCCATGTCACTCATCCATGTCCCTCCGACATGTCACTCCACCCTATCAATCTTCCTTGGTGATCCGACCTGTCACTTCTCCATGTCACTCTTCCATGTCTCTCCTCCACGTCACTCCTCTATGTCACACCTCCATGTCACTCATCCATGTCGCTACTCAAAGTCACTCCTCCATGTCACTCATCCATGTCTTTCCTCCATGTCACTCCTCCATGTCCATCCTCTATATCACTACTCCATGTTGCTCTTCCATGTCACTCCTCCAAGTCACTCACCCATGTCACTCCTCCATGTCCCTCCTCCATGTCACTACTCCATTTCTCTCCTCCATGTCGCTATAACAACTCACTCCTCCATGTCACTCCTCCAGGTCACTCCTCCATGTCGCTACTCAAAGTCACTCCTACATGTCACTACACCAACTCACTCCTCAATGTCACTTCTCAATGTGACTACTTCATGTCACTCCTCCATTTCTCTCCTCCATGTCGCTATAACAACTCACTCCTCCTTGTCACTCCTCCAGGTCACTCCTCCATGTCGCTACACAAACTCACTCCTCATGTCACTCCTCCATGTCACTCATCCATGTCATTCCTCCATGTCACTCCTACATATCACTCCTCCATGTCCATCCTCCATGTGACTCCTCCAAGTCACTCACCCATGTCCCTCCACGGTGTCACTCCTCCATATCAACCCTACTTCCTGATCAACCCTGTCACTTCTCCAAGTCACTCCTCCATGTCCATCCTCCATGTCACTACTCCATGTCACTCCTCCATGTCACTCCTCCTTGTTGCTCCTCCATTTCTCTCCTACATTTCGCTATAACAACTCACTCCTCCATGTCACTCCTCCAGGTCACTCCTCCATGTCGCTACTCAAAGTCACTCCTCCATGTCACTACACCAACTCACTCCTCAATGTCACTCCTCAATTTCACTACTTCATGTCACTCCTCCATGTCATTCCTCCATGTCACTCCTCCATGTATCTCCTCCATGTCGCTACTCTTTGTCACTCCTCCATGTCACTCCTCCATGTCGCTACACCAACTCACTCCTCAATGTCACTCCTCCATGTAACTACTTCTTGTCACTCCTCCATGTCACAACTCCAATTCACTCCTCCATGTCACCTCTATATGTCTTCCATGTCACTCCTCCATGTCCATCCTCCATGTCACTACTCTATGTCACTCCTCCATGTCGCTCCTCCGTGTTGCTCCTCCTTGTCACTCCTCCAAGTCACTCACCCATGTCCTTCCACGATGTCACTCCATCATATAAACCCTCCTTCCTGATCAACCCTGTCAATTCTCCAAGTCACTCGTCCATGTCCATCCTCCATGTCACTACTCCATGTCACTCCTCCATCTCGCTCCTCCGTGTTGCTCCTCCTTGTCACTCCTCCAAGTCACTCACCCATGTCCCTCCACGATGTCACTCCACAATATCAACCCTCCTTCCTGATCAACCCTGTCACTTCTCCAAGTCACTCCTCCATGTCGCTATTCCACGTTAGTCCTCCATGTTGCTCCTCCATGTTGCTCCTCCATGTCACTCCTCCATGTCACTCATCCATGTCACTCCTCTATGTCACTCCTCCATGTCACTGCTCTATGTCACTCGTCCATGTCACTCGTCCATGTAACTCCTCCATGTAGCTACTCCATGTGACTCCTCCATGTCGCTATACAAACTCACTCCTCATGTCATTCCTCCATGTCACTCCTCCGTGTTGCTCCTCCTTGTCACTCATCCAAGTCACTCACCCATGTCCTTCCACGATGTCACTCCATCATATCAACCCTACTTCCTGATTAACCCTGTCACTTCTCCAAGTCACTCCTCCATGTCCCTCCTCCATGTCACTACTCCATTTCTCTCCTCCATGTCGCTATAACAACTCACTCCTCCATGTCACTCCTCCAGGTCACTCCTCCATGTCGCAACTCAAAGTCACTCCTCCATGTCACTACACCAACTCATTCCTCCATGTCACTACTCCATTTCTCTCCTCCATGTCGCTATAACAACTCACTCCTCCATGTCACTCCTCCAGCTAACTCCTCCATGTCGCTACACAAACTCACTCCTCATGTCACTCCTCCATGTCACTCATCCATGTCATTCCTCCATGTCACTCCTCCATGTCACTCCTCCATGTCCATCCTCCATGTCACTCCTCCAAGTCACTCACCCATGTCCCTCCACGATGTCACTCCACCATATCAAACCTACTTCCTGATCAACCCTGTCACTTCTCCAAGTCACTCCTCCATGTCCCTCCTCAAGGCACTACTCCATGTCACTCCTCCATGTCGCTCCTCCAGGTCACTCTTCCATGTCGCCACTCAAACTCACTCCTCCATGTCATAACACCTACTCACTCCTCAATGTCACTCATCCATGTAACTACTTCTTGTCACTCCTCCAATTCACTCCTCCATGTGACCTCTATATGTCTTCCATGTCACTCTTCCATGTCCATCCTCCATGTCACTACTCCATGTCACTCCTCCATGTCGCTCCTCTGTGTTGCTCCTCCATGTCACTTCTCCAAGTCACTCACCCATGTCCCTCCGCGATGTCACTCCACCATATCAATCTTCCTTGGTGATCCGCCCTCTCACTTCTCCATGTCACTCTTCCATGTCTCTCCTCCACGTCACTCCTCTATGTCACTCCTCCATGTCACTCATCCATGTCGCTACTCAAAGTCACTCCTCCATGTCACTCATCCATGTCTTTCCTCCATGTCACTCCTCCATGTCCATCCTCTATATCACTACTCCATGTTGCTCTTCCATGTCACTCCTCCAAGTCACTCACCCATGTCACTCCTCCATGTCCCTCCTCCATGTCACTACTCCATTTCTCTCCTCCATGTCGCTATAACAACTCACTCCTCCATGTCACTCCTCCAGGTCACTCCTCCATGTCGCTACTCAAAGTCACTCCTACATGTCACTACACCAACTCACTCCTCAATGTCACTTCTCAATGTCACTACTTCATGTCACTCCTCCATAACAACCCTACTTCCTGATCAACCCTGTCACTTCTCCAAGTCACTCCTCCATGTCCATCCTCCATGTCACTACTCCATGTCACTCCTCCATGTCACTCCTCCTTGTTGCTCCTCCATTTCTCTCCTACATTTCGCTATAACAACTCACTCCTCCATGTCACTCCTCCAGGTCACTCCTCCATGTCGCTACTCAAAGTCACTCCTCCATGTCACTACACCAACTCACTCCTCAATGTCACTCCTCAATTTCACAACTTCATGTCACTCCTCCATGTCATTCCTCCATGTCACTCCTCCATGTATCTCCTCCATGTCGCTACTCTTTGTCACTCCTCCATGTCACTCCTCCATGTCGCTACACCAACTCACTCCTCAATGTCACTCCTCCATGTAACTACTTCTTGTCACTCCTCCATGTCACAACTCCAATTCACTCCTCCATGTCACCTCTATATGTCTTCCATGTCACTCCTCCATGTCCATCCTCCATGTCACTACTCTATGTCACTCCTCCATGTCGCTCCTCCGTGTTGCTCCTCCTTGTCACTCCTCCAAGTCACTCACCCATGTCCTTCCACGATGTCACTCCATCATATAAACCCTCCTTCCTGATCAACCCTGTCAATTCTCCAAGTCACTCGTCCATGTCCATCCTCCATGTCACTACTCCATGTCACTCCTCCATCTCGCTCCTCCGTGTTGCTCCTCCTTGTCACTCCTCCAAGTCACTCACCCATGTCCCTCCACGATGTCACTCCACAATATCAACCCTCCTTCCTGATCAACCCTGTCACTTCTCCAAGTCACTCCTCCATGTCGCTATTCCACGTTAGTCCTCCATGTTGCTCCTCCATGTTGCTCCTCCATGTCACTCCTCCATGTCACTCATCCATGTCACTCCTCTATGTCACTCCTCCAGGGTCACTGCTCTATGTCACTCGTCCATGTCACTCGTCCATGTAACTCCTCCATGTAGCTACTCCATGTGACTCCTCCATGTCGCTATACAAACTCACTCCTCATGTCATTCCTCCATGTCACTCCTCCGTGTTGCTCCTCCTTGTCACTCATCCAAGTCACTCACCCATGTCCTTCCACGATGTCACTCCATCATATCAACCCTACTTCCTGATTAACCCTGTCACTTCTCCAAGTCACTCCTCCATGTCCCTCCTCCATGTCACTACTCCATTTCTCTCCTCCATGTCGCTATAACAACTCACTCCTCCATGTCACTCCTCCAGGTCACTCCTCCATGTCGCTACTCAAAGTCACTCCTCCATGTCACTACACCAACTCACTCCTCCATGTCACTACTCCATTTCTCTCCTCCATGTCGCTATAACAACTCACTCCTCCATGTCACTCCTCCAGCTAACTCCTCCATGTCGCTACACAAACTCACTCCTCATGTCACTCCTCCATGTCACTCATCCATGTCATTCCTCCATGTCACTCCTCCATGTCACTCCTCCATGTCCATCCTCCATGTCACTCCACCAAGTCACTCACCCATGTCCCTCCACGATGTCACTCCACCATATCAAACCTACTTCCTGATCAACCCTGTCACTTCTCCAAGTCACTCCTCCATGTCCCTCCTCAAGGCACTACTCCATGTCACTCCTCCATGTCGCTCCTCCAGGTCACTCTTCCATGTCGCCACTCAAACTCACTCCTCCATGTCATAACACCTACTCACTCCTCAATGTCACTCCTCCATGTCACTACTTCTTGTCACTCCTCCAATTCACTCCTCCATGTGACCTCTATATGTCTTCCATGTCACTCTTCCATGTCCATCCTACATGTCACTACTCCATGTCACTCCTCCATGTCGCTCCTCTGTGTTGCTCCTCCATGTCACTTCTCCAAGTCACTCACCCATGTCCCTCCGCGATGTCACTCCACCATATCAATCTTCCTTGGTGATCCGCCCTCTCACTTCTCCATGTCACTCTTCCATGTCTCTCCTCCACGTCACTCCTCTATGTCACTCCTCCATGTCACTCATCCATGTCGCTACTCAAAGTCACTCCTCCATGTAACTCATCCATGTCTTTCCTCCATGTCACTCCTCCATGTCCATCCTCTATATGACTACTCCATGTTGCTCTTCCATGTCACTCCTCCAAGTCACTCACCCATGTCACTCCTCCATGTCCCTCCTCCATGTCACTACTCCATTTCTCTCCTCCATGTCGCTATAACAACTCACTCCTCCATGTCACTCCTCCAGGTCACTCCTCCATGTCGCTACTCAAAGTCACTCCTACATGTCACTACACCAACTCACTCCTCAATGTCACTTCTCAATGTGACTACTTCATGTCACTCCTCCATGTCACTCCTCCATTTCTCTCCTCCATGTCGCTATAACAACTCACTCCTCCTTGTCACTCCTCCAGGTCACTCCTCCATGTCGCTACACAAACTCACTCCTCATGTCACTCCTCCATGTCACTCATCCATGTCATTCCTCCATGTCACTCCTCCATGTCACTCCTCCATGTCCATCCTCCATGTGACTCCTCCAAGTCACTCACCCATGTCCCTCCACGGTGTCACTCCTCCATATCAACCCTACTTCCTGATCAACCCTGTCACTTCTCCAAGTCACTCCTCCATGTCCATCCTCCATGTCACTACTCCATGTCACTCCTCCATGTCACTCCTCCTTGTTGCTCCTCCATTTCTCTCCTACATTTCGCTATAACAACTCACTCCTCCATGTCACTCCTCCAGGTCACTCCTCCATGTCGCTACTCAAAGTCACTCCTCCATTTTCACTACACCAACTCACTCCTCAATGTCACTCCTCAATTTCACTACTTCATGTCACTCCTCCATGTCATTCCTCCATGTCACTCCTCCATGTATCTCCTCCATGTCGCTACTCTTTGTCACTCCTCCATGTCACTCCTCCTTGTCGCTACACCAACTCACTCCTCAATGTCACTCCTCCATGTAACTACTTCTTGTCACTCCTCCATGTCACAACTCCAATTCACTCCTCCATGTCACCTCTATATGTCTTCCATGTCACTCCTCCATGTCCATCCTCCATGTCACTACTCTATGTCACTCCTCCATGTCGCTCCTCCGTGTTGCTCCTCCTTGTCACTCCTCCAAGTCACTCACCCATGTCCTTCCACGATGTCACTCCATCATATAAACCCTCCTTCCTGATCAACCCTGTCAATTCTCCAAGTCACTCGTCCTTTTCCATCCTCCATGTCACTACTCCATGTCACTCCTCCATCTCGCTCCTCCGTGTTGCTCCTCCTTGTCACTCCTCCATGTGACCTCTATATGTCTTCCATGTCACTCTTCCATGTCCATCCTCCATGTCACTCCTCCATGTCGCTACTCCTTGTCAGTCCTCCATGTCACTCCTACACGTAACTCCTCTATGTCACTCCTCCATGTCACACCTCCATGTCACTCCTCCATGTCGTTATTCCATGTCACTCCTCCATGTCGCTACACCAACTCATTACTCATGTCACTCCTCCATGTCGCTACTCCATGTCACTCCTCCAAGTCACTCACCCATGTCCCTCCGTCATTTCTCTCCTCCATGTCGCTATAAAAACTCACTCCTCCATGTCACTACACCATTTCATTCCTCCATGTCACTCCTGCAGGTCACTCCTCCATGTCGCTACTCAAAGTCACTCCTCCATGTCACTACAACAACTCACTCCTCAATGTAACTCCTCCATATCGCTCCTCCATGTCCCTCCTCCATGTCATTCCTCCATGTCACTCCTCCATGTCACCCCTCCATGTCACTCCTCCATGTCACTCCTCGATGTCGCTCCTCCGTGTTGCTCCTCCGTGTTGCTCCTCCATGTCACTTCTCCAAGTCACTCACCCATGTCCCTCCACGATGTCACTCCACCATATCAACCCTCCTTCCTGATAAACTCTGTCACTTCTCCAAGTCACTCCTCCATGTCCCTCCTCCATGTCACTACACCCGATCAATCCTCTATGTCATTCCTCCATGTCACTCCTCCATATCACTCCTCCATGTCGCTATTCCATGTGACTCCTCAATGTCGCTCCACCAACTCCTTCCTCCATGTTACTCCTCCATGTCAATCCTCCATGTCAGTCCTTTATGTCACTCCTCCAAGTTACTCCTCCATGTCACTACACCATTTCAATCCTCCTTGTCACTCCTCCAGGTCACTCCTCCACGTAACTCCTCCATGTCATTCCTCCATGTCACTCCTCCATGTCGCTACTCTATGTCACTCCTCTATGTAGCTCCTCCATGTCACTCCTCCATGTCGCTACTCAAAGTCACTCCTCCATGTCACAACACCAATTTACTCATCACTGACACTCCTCCATTTAAAAACACAAACTCAACCCTCCTTGTCACTCCTCCATGTCACTCATCCATGTCATTCCACAATGTCACTCCTTTATGTCACTCCTCCATGTCAATCCTCCATGTCACTACTCATGTCACTCCTCCATGTCGCTCCTCTGTGTTGCTCCTTCATGTCACTTCTCCAAGTCACTACTCCATGTCACTCCTCTATGTCGCTCCTCCGTGTTGCTCCTCCACATCAATCCTCTATGTCACTCCTCCATTTCACTCCTCCATGTCGCTATTCCATGTCAGTCCTCTATGTCACTCCTCCATGTCACACCTCCATTTTCACTCCTCCATGTCGCTACAGCAACTCATTCCTCATGTCAATCCTCCATGTCGCTACTCCATGTCACTTCTATATGTCTTCCATGTCACTGTCCCTCATCCATGTCACTCCTCCACGTAACTCCTCCATGTCATTCCTCCATGTCACTCCTCCATGTCGCTACTCTATGTCACTCCTCTATGTAGCTCCTCCATGTCACTCCTCCATGTCGCTACTCAAAGTCACTCCTCCATGTCACAACACCAATTCACTCCTTACTGTCACTCCTCCATTTCACAACACAAACTCAACTCTCCTTGTCACTCCTACATGTCACTCATCCATGTCATTCCTCAATGTCACTCCTTTATGTCACTCCTCCAATTCACTCCTCCATGTCACCTCTATATGTCTTACATGTCACTCCTTTATGTCACTCCTCCATGTCAATCCTCCATGTCACTACTCATGTCACTCCTCCATGTCGCTCATTTGTGTTGCTCCTTCATGTCACTTCTCCAAGTCACTACTCCATGTCACTCCTCCATGTCGCTCCTCCGTGTTGCTCCTCCACATCAATCCTCTATGTCACTCTTCCATTTCACTCCTCCATGTCGCTATTCCATGTCAGTCCTCCATGTCGCTACACCAACTCACTCTTCCATGTCACTTCTCCATGTCGATTCTCCATGTCTCTCCTCCATGTCAATACTCCAACTCAAACCTCTCTGTCCATCCTCCATGTCGCTACACCAACTCACTCTTCCATGTCACTTCTCCGTGTTGCTCCTCCATATCACTCCTCCATGTCACTCCTCCATGTCGCTACTCTATGTCACTCCTCCACGTCACTCATCTATGTTACATCTCCATGTCACACCTCCATGTCACTCCACCATGTCGTTATTCCATGTCACTCCTCCATGTCGCAACTCTATATCACTCCTCCATGTCACTCCTCCATGTCACTCCTCCATGTCGCTATTCCATATGACTACTCCATGTCGCTCCATCAACTCACTCCTCCATGTCACTCCTCCATGTCACTCCATTCTATCAATCTTCCTTGGTTATCCGACCTGTCACTCCTCCTTTTCGCTCCTCCGTGTTGCTCATCCAAGTCACTCCTCCATGTAACTCCTCCATGTAGCTACTCCATGTCACTCCTCCATGTCACTCCTCCATGTCGCTATTCCATGTCAGTCCTCCCTGTCGCTACACCAACTCACTCTTTCATGTTATTCCTCCATGTTGCTACTCCATGTGACTACTCCATGTCGCTCCACCAACTCCTTCCTCCATGTTACTCCTCCATGTCACTCCTCCATGTCACTCCTTTATGTCACTCCTCCAAGTTACTCCTCCATGTCGCTCTTCCATGTTGCACCTCCATGTCACTCCTCCATGTAACTCCTCCATGTAGCTACTCAATGTCACTCCTCCATGTCGCTACACTAACTCACTCCTCTTGACACTCCTCCATGTCACTCCTCTAAGTCACTTACCCATGTCCCTCCACCATGTCACTCCACCATATAAACCCTCCTTACTGATCAACCCTGTCACTTCTCCAAGTCACTCCTCCATGTCCCTCCTCCATGTCACTCCTCCATTTCACTCCTCCATGCCGCTCCTCCATGTTGATCCTCCAAGTCACTCTTCCATGAAACTCCTCCATGTAGCTACTCCATGTCACTCCTCCATGTCGCTCCTCCGTGTTGCTCCTCCTTGTCAGTCCTCCAAGTCATTCACCCATGTCCCTCCACGATTTCACTCCACCATATCAACACTCCTTCCTGATCAACCCTGTCACTCCTCCATGTCACTCCTCCATTTCTCTCCTCCATGTCGCTATAACAACTCACTCCTCCATGTCACTCCTCCAGGTCACTCCTCCATTTTGCTACTGAAAGTCACTCCTCCATGTCACTACAACAACTCACTCCTCAATGTCACTCCTCAATGTCACTACTTCATGTCATTCCTCCATGTCGCTACACAAACTCGATCCTCCTTTACACTCTTTCATGTCACTACTCCATATCGCTCCTCCATGTCCCTCCTCCATGTCACTCCTCCATGTCATTCCTCCATGTCACTCCTCCATTTATCTCCTCCATGTCGCTACTCTATATCACTCCTACATGTCACTCCTCCATGTCACTCCTCCATGTCACTCCTCCATGTCATTCATCCATGTCACTCCTCCATGTATCTCCTCCATGTCGCTACTCTATGCCACTCCTCCATGTCACTACACAAACTCACTCCTCATGTTACTACTCCATGTCGCTACTCCATGTCGCTCTAACAACTCACTTCTCCATGTCACTCCACCTTTTCACTCCTCCGTGTTGCTCCTCCACATCAATCCTCTATGTAACTCCTCCATGTCACTCCTCCATATCACTCCTCCATATCTCTCCTCCATGTCGCTCTAACAACTCACTCCTCCATGTCACTCCACCATTTCACTCCTCCATGTCACTCCTCACTATCACTCTTCCATGTCACTACTACATGTCACTCCTCCATGTCACAACACAAACTCAAACCTCCTTGTCACTCCTCCATGTCACTCATCCATGCCATTCCTCCATGTCACTCCTTTATGTCACTCCTCCAATTCACTCCTCCATGTCACCTCTATATGTCTTCCATGTCACTCCTCCATGTCAATCCTCCATGTCACTACTCATGTCACTCCTCCATGTCGCTCCTCTGTGTTGCTCCTCCATGTCACTCCACCATTACACTCCTTCATGTCACTCCTCCAGGTCACTCCTCCATGTCGCTACTTCATGTAACTCCTCCATGTCGTTACACAAACTCAACCCTCCTTGTCACTCCTCCATGTCACTCCTCCATGTCACTCATCCATGTCACTACAACAAATCACTCCTCAATGTCACTCCTCAATGTCACTACTTCATGTCACTCCTCCATGTCTCTACACAAACTCGATCCTCCTTTAGACTCTTTCATGTCACTCCTCCATATCGCTCCTCCATGTCCCTCCTCCATGTCACTCCTCCATGTCATTCCTCCATGTCACTCCTCCATTTATCTCCTCCATGTCGCTACTCTATATCACTCCTACATGTCACTCCTCCATGTCACTCCTCCATGTCACTCCTCCATGTCATTCATCCATGTCACTCCTCCATGTATCTCCTCCATGTCGCTACTCTATGCCACTCCTCCATGTCGCTACACAAACTCACTCTTCATGTTACTACTCCATGTCGATACTCCATGTCGCTCTAACAACTCACTTCTCCATGTCACTCCACCTTTTCACTCCTCCGTGTTGCTCCTCCACATCAATCCTCTATGTAACTCCTCCATGTCACTCCTTCATGTCACTCCTCCATATCTCTCCTCCATGTTGCTCTAACAACTCACTCCTCCATTTCACTCCACCATTTCACTCCTCCATGTCACTCCTCACTATCACTCCTCCATTTCACTACTACATGTCACTCCTCCATGTCAAAACACAAACTCAACCCTCCTTGTCACTCCTCCATGTCACTACTCCATGTGACTCCTCCATGTCGCTCCACCAACTCACTCCTCCACTTCGCTCCTCCATTTTGCTCTTCCACTTCACTCCTCCATGTAACTCATCTATGTCCCTCCGCCATGTCACTACACCAACTCAATACTTCTTGTCACTCCTCCATGTCACTCATCCATGTCACTTCTATGTCTTCCATGTCACTCCTCCATGTCCCTCCTCCATGTCATTCCTCCACGTCGCTCCTCTATTTCACTCCTCCATGTCGCTACACCAACTCATTACTCATGTCACTCCTCCAAGTCACTCACCCATGTCACTTCTCCAAGTCACTCACATATGTCCCTCCACGATGTCACTCCACCATATAAACCCTCCTTCCTGATCAACCCTTTCACTTCTCCAAGTCAGTCCTCCATGTCCATCCTCCATATCACTACTCCAACTCACTCCTCAAGGTCACTCCTCCATGTCACTACTTCATGTCACTCCTCCATGTCGCTACTCCATGTGACTCCTCCATGTCGCTCCACCAACTCACTCCTCCACTTTGCTCCTCCATGTTGCTCTTCCATGTCACTCCTCCATGTCCCTCCTCCATATCACTCCTCCACGTCGCTCCTCTATGTCACTCCTCCATGTCGCTACACCAACTCATTACTCATGTCACTCCTCCAAGTCACTCACCCATGTCACTTCTCCAAGTCACTCACCCATGGCCCTCCACGATGTCACTCCACCATATAAACCCTCCTTCCTGATCATACCTTTAACTTCTCCAAGTCACTCCTCCATGTCCATCCTCCATGTCACTACTCCACATCAATCCTCTATGTCACTCCTCCATGTTTCTCCTCCATGTCTCTCCTCCATGTCGCTCTAACAACTCACTCCTCAATGTCACTCCACCATTTCACTCCTCCATGTCACTCCTCCAGGTCACTCCTCCATGTCACTATTCCATGTCAGTCCTCCATGTCGCTACACCAACTCACTCTTTCATGTTACTCCTCCATGTCGCTCCACCATGTCAATCCATTAAGTCACTCCTCCAAGTTACTCCTACATGTCACTCCACCATTTCACTCCTCCATGTCACTCCTCCAGGTCACTCCTCCATGTCGCTACTCAAAGTCACTCCTCCATGTCACTACACCAACTCACTCTTCAATGTCACTCTTCCATGTCACTACTTCATGTAACTCCTCCATGTCGCTACTCCATGTGACTCCTCCATGTCGCTCCACCAACTCAATCCTTCTTGTCACTCCTCTATGTCACTCATCCATGTCACTTCTATATGTCTTCCATGTCACTCCTCCATGTCCATCCTCCATGTCACTACTCCATGTCACTCCTCCATGTTGCTCCTGCGTGTTGCTCCTCCACATCAATCCTCTATGTCACTCCTCCGTGTTGCTCCTCAAAGTCACTCCTCCATGTAACTCCTCCATGTAGCTACTTCATGTCACTCCTTCATGTCGCTACACAAAATTACTCCTCATGTCACTCCTCCATGTCACTCCTCCAAGTCACTCACCCATGTCCCTCCGCGATGTCACTCCACCAAATCAACCCTCCTTGGTTATCCGCCCTGTCACTTCTCTATTTCACTCTTCCATGTCTCTCCTCCACGTCACTCCTCTATGTCACTCCTCCATGTGACTCCTCCATGTCACTCCTCCATGTCTCTCATCCATGTCGCTATAACAACTCACTCCTCCATGTCACTACACCAACTCACTCCTCAAGATCACTCCTCCATGTCACTGCTTCATGTCACTCCTCCATGTCGCTACTCCATGTGACTCCTTCATGTCGCTCCACCAACTCACTCCTCCACTTCGCTGCTCCATGTTGCTCTTCCATTTCACTCCTCCATGTAACTCATCTATGTACCTCCGCCATGTCACTACACCAACTCAATCCTTCTTGTCACTCCTCCATGTCACTCATCCATGTCATTTCTATATGTCTTCCATGTCACTCCTCCATGTTCCTTCTCCATGTCACTCCTCCACATCACTCCTCTATGTCACTCCTCCATGTTGCTACACAAACTCACTCCTCATGTCACTCCTCCATGTCACTAATCCATGTCACTCCTCCAAGTCACTCACCCATGTCCTTCCGCGATGTCACTCCACCATATCAACCCTCCTTAGTTATCTGCCCTGTCACTTCTCCATGTCTCTCTTCCATGTCTCTCCTTCCACGTCACTCCTCTATGTCACTCCTCCATGTCAGTCCTCCATGTCACTTCTCCATGTCTCTCCTCCACGTCACTCCTCTATGTCACTCCTCCATGTGACTCCTCCATGTCACTCAAACATGTCTCTCCTCCATGTTGCTATAACAAATCACTCCTCCGTGTCACTCCACCATTTCACTACTCCATGTCACTTCTACAGGTCACTCCTCCATGTCTCTACTCAAAGTCACTCCTCCATGTCACTACACCAACTCACTCCTCAAGGTCACTCCTCCATGTCGCTACTCCATGTGACTCCTCCATGTCGCTCCACCATATCAACCCTCCTTAGTTATCTGCCCTGTCACTTCTCCATGTCTCTCTTCCATGTCTCTCCTCCACGTCACTCCTCTATGTCACTCCTCCATGGCAGTCCTCCATGTCACTTCTCCATGTCTCTCCTCCACGTCACTCCTCCACTTCGCTCCTCCATGTTGCTCTTCCATGTCACTCCTCCATGTAACTCATCTATGTCCCTCCGCCATGTCACTACACCAACTCAATCCTTCTTGTTACTCGTCCATGTCACTCATCCATGTCACTTCTATGTCTTCCATGTCACTCCTCCATGTCCCTCCTCCATATCACTCCTCCACGTCGCTCCTCTATGTCACTCCTCCATGTCGCTACACCTACTCATTACTCATGTCACTCCACCATTTCACTCCTCCATGTCACTCCTCCAGGTCACTCCTCCATGTCGCTACTCAAAGTCACTCCTCCATGTCACTACACCAACACACTCTTCAATGTCACTCTTCCATGTTACTACTTCATGTAACTCCTCCATGTCGCTACTCCATGTGACTCCTCCATGTTGCTCCACCAACTCAATCCTTCTTGTCACTCCTCTATGTCACTCATCCATGTCACTTCTATATGTCTTCCATGTCACTCCTCCATGTCCATCCTCCATGTCACTACTCCATGTCACTCCTCCATGTTGCTCCTGCGTGTTGCTCCTCTACATCAATCCTCTATGTCACTCCTCCATTTTGCTCCTCAAAGTCACTCCTCCATGTAACTCCTCCATGTAGCTACTTCATGTCACTCCTTCATGTCGCTACACAAAATTACTCCTCATGTCACTCCTCCATGTCACTCCTCCAAGTCACTCACCCATGTCCCTCCGCGATGTCACTCCACCATATCAACCCTCCTTGGTTATCCGCCCTGTCACTTCTCTATTTCACTCTTCCATGTCTCTCCTCCACGTCACTCCTCTATGTCACTCCTCCATGTGACTCCTCCATGTCAATCCTCCATGTCTCTCCTCCATGTCGCTATAACAACTCACTCCTCCATGTCACTACACCAACTCACTCCTCAAGATCACTCCTCCATGTCACTGCTTCATGTCACTCCTCCATGTCGCTACTCCATGTGACTCCTTCATGTCGCTCCACCAACTCACTCCTCCACTTCGCTCCTCCATGTTGCTCTTCCATTTCACTCCTCCATGTAACTCATCTATGTACCTCCGCCATGTCACTTCACCAACTCAATCCTTCTTGTCACTCCTCCATGTCACTCATCCATGTCATTTCTATATGTCTTCCATGTCACTCCTCCATGTTCCTTCTCCATTTCACTCCTCCACATCACTCCTCTATGTCACTCCTCCATGTTGCTACACAAACTCACTCCTCATGTCACTCCTCCATGTCACTAATTCATGTCACTCCTCCAAGTCACTCACCCATGTCCCTCCGCGATGTCACTCCACCATATCAACCCTCCTTAGTTATCTGCCCTGTCACTTCTCCATGTCTCTCTTCCATGTCTCTCCTTCCACGTCACTCCTCTATGTCACTCCTCCATGTCAGTCCTCCATGTCACTTCTCCATGTCTCTCCTCCACGTCACTCCTCTATGTCACTCCTCCATGTGACTCCTCCATGTCACTCAAACATGTCTCTCCTCCATGTTGCTATAACAAATCACTCCTCCGTGTCACTCCACCATTTCACTACTCCATGTCACTTCTACAGGTCACTCCTCCATGTCTCTACTCAAAGTCACTCCTCCATGTCACTACACCAACTCACTCCTCAAGGTCACTCCTCCATGTCGCTACTCCATGTGACTCCTCCATGTCGCTCCACCATATCAACCCTCCTTAGTTATCTGCCCTGTCACTTCTCCATGTCTCTCTTCCATGTCTCTCCTCCACGTCACTCCTCTATGTCACTCCTCCATGGCAGTCCTCCATGTCACTTCTCCATGTCTCTCCTCCACGTCACTCCTCCACTTCGCTCCTCCATGTTGCTCTTCCATGTCACTCCTCCATGTAACTCATCTATGTCCCTCCGCCATGTCACTACACCAACTCAATCCTTCTTGTCACTCGTCCATGTCACTCATCCATGTCACTTCTATGTCTTCCAACTCACTCCTCAAGGTCACTCCTCCATTTCACTACTTCATGTCACTCCTCCATGTCGCTACACCAACTCATTACTCATGTCACTCCTCCAAGTCACTCACCCATGTCACTTCTCCAAGTCACTCACCCATGGCCCTCCACGATGTCACTCCACCATATAAACCCTCCTTCCTGATCCTACCTTTCACTTCTCCAAGTCACTCCTCCATGTCCATCCTCCATGTCACTACTCCACATCAATCCTCTATGTCACTCCTCCATGTTTCTCCTCCATGTCTCTCCTCCATGTCGCTCTAACAACTCACTCCTCAATGTAACTCCACCATTTCACTCCTCCATGTCACTCCTCTAGGTCACTCCTCCATGTCACTATTCCATGTCAGTCCTCCATGTCGCTACACCAACTCACTCTTTCATGTTACTCCTCCATGTCGCTCCACCATGTCAATCCTTTATGTCACTCCTCCAAGTTACTCCTACATGTCACTCCACCATTTCACTCCTCCATGTCACTCCTCCAGGTCACTCCTCCATGTCGCTACTCAAAGTCACTCCTCCATGTCACTACACCAACTCACTCTTCAATGTCACTCTTCCATGTCACTACTTCATGTAACTCCTCCATGTCGCTACTCCATGTGACTCCTCCATGTCGCTCCACCAACTCAATCCTTCTTGTCACTCCTCTATGTCACTCATCCATGTCACTTCTATATGTCTTCCATGTCACTCCTCCATTTCCATCCTCCATGTCACTACTCCATGTCACTTGTCCATGTTGCTCCTGCGTGTTGCGCCTCCATATCAATCCTCTATGTCACTCCTCCGTGTTGCTCCTCAAAGTCACTCCTCCATGTAACTCCTCCATGTAGCTACTTCATGTCACTCCATCATGTCCCTACACAAAATTACTCTTCATGTCACTCCTCCATGTCACTCCTCCAAGTCACTCACCCATGTCCCTCCGCGATGTCACTCCACCATATCAACCCTCCTTGGTTATCCGCCCTGTCACTTCTCTATTTCACTCTTCCATGTCTCTCCTCCACGTCACTCCTCTAAATCACTCCTCCATGTGACTCCTCCATGTCACTCCTCCATGTCTCTCCTCCATGTCACTACACCAACTCACTCCTCAAGATCACTCCTCCATGTCACTGCTTCATGTCACTCCTCCATGTCGCTACTCCATGTGACTCCTCCATGTCACTCCACCAACTCACTCCTCCACTTCGCTCCTCCATGTTGCTCTTCCATGTCACTCCTCAATGTAACTCATCAATGTACCTCCGCCATGTCACTACACCAACTCAATCCTTCTTGTCACTCCTCCATGTCACTAATCCATGTCACTTCTATATGTCTTCCATGTCACTCCTCCATGTTCCTCCTCCATGTCACTCCTCCACATCACTCCTCTATGTCACTCCTCCATGTCGCTACACAAACTCACTCCTCATGTCACTCCTCCATGTCACTCCTCCATGTCACTCCTCCAAGTCACTCACCCATGTCCCTCCGCGATGTCACTCCACCATATCAACCCTCCTTGGTTATCCGCCCTGTCACTTCTCCATGTCACTCTTCCATGTCTCTCCTCCCCGTCACTCCTCCATGTCACTTCTCCATGTCTCTCCTCCATGTCGCTCTAACAACTCACTCCTCCATGTCACTCTACCATTTCACTCTTCCATGTCACTCCTCCAGGTCACTCCTCCATGTCGCTACTCAAAGTCACTCCTCCATGTCGCTACACCAACTCACTCCTCAATGTCACTCCTCCATATCACTCCTCCATTTCTCTCCTCCATGTCGCTATAACAAATAACTCCTCCATGTCACTCATCCATGTTATTCCTCCATGTCACTCCTCCATGTCCATCCTCCATATCACTCCTCCATGTCGCTCTTCCGTGTTGCTCCTCCAAGTCACTCCTCCATGTAACTCCTTCATGTCGCAACACAAACTCACTCCTCATGTCCCTCCTCCATGTCACTCCTCCATGTAGCTCCTCAATGTCACTCCTCCGTGTCGGTACTCAAAGTCACTCCTCCATGTCGCTACACCAACTCACTCTTCCATGTCACTCCTCCATTTCACTCCACCACATCAGTCCTCTACATCACTCCTCATGTCACTCCTCCATGTCAATACACCAACACAAACCTCTTTGTCCATCCTCCATGTCACTACTCCATGTCACTCCTCCATGCTACTCCTCTGTGTTGCTCCTCCAAGTCACTCCTCCATATCCCTCCTTTATGTCATTCCACCAACTCACTCCTCCATGTCGCTACACCGGCTAACTCCTCCATGTCACTCCTCCATATCGCTACTTAATTTCATTCCTCCTTGTCACTCCTCCATGTCACTCCACCATTTCACTTCTCCATGTCACTCCTCCAGGTCACTCCTCCATGTCGCTACTCAAAGTCACTCCTCCATGTCACTACACCAACTTACTCCTCAATGTCACTCCTCCATATCACTCCTCCATTTCTCTCCTCCATGTCGCTATAACAACTCACTCCTCCATGTCACTCCTCCATGTCACTCCTCCATATTGCTCCTCCGTGTTGCTCCTCCTTGTCACTCCTCCAAGTCACTCACCCATGTCCCTCCACGATGTCACTCCACCATATCAACCCTCGTTCCTGATCAACCCTGTCACTTCTCTAAGTCACTCCTCCATATCCATCCTCCATGTCACTACTCCACATCAATTTTCTATGTCACTCCTCCATGTCACTCCTCCATGTCTCTCCTCCATGTCACTCCACCATTTCACTCCTCCATGTCACTCCTCCAAGTCACTCCTCCATGTCCCTCCTCCATGTCAATACTCCATGTCACTCCTCCATGTCGCTCCTCCGTGTTGCTCCTCCACATCAATCCTCTATGTCACTCCTCTATGTTTCTCCTCCAAGTCACTCCTCCATGTAACTCCTACATGTAGCTACTCCATGTCACTCCTCCATGTCACCACACAAACTCACTCCTCATTTCACTCCTCCATGTCACTCCTCCGTGTCACTCCTCCAAGTCATTCACCCATGTCCCTCCACGATGTCACTCCACCATATCAACCCTCCTTCCTGATCAATCCTGTCACTTCTCCAAGTCACTCCTCCATGTCTGTCCTCCATGTCACAACTCCACATCAATCCTCTATGTCACTCCTCCATGTCACTTCTCCATGTCTCTCCTCCATGTCGCTCTAACAACTCACTCCTCCATGTCACTCCACCATTTCACTCCTCCATGTTACCTCTATATGTCTTCCATGTCACTCCTACATGTCCATCCTCCATGTCCCTCCACGATGTCACTTCACCATATCAACTCTTCTTCCTGATCAACCCTGTCACTTCTCCAAGTCACTCCTCCATGTCCCTCCTCCATGTCACTACTCCATGTCACTACTCCATGTCACTCCTCCATGTCGCTCCTCCGTGTTGCTCCTCCACATCAGTTTTCAATGTCACTCCTCCATGTCACTCCTCCATGTCACTCCTCCCTGTCGCTATTCCATGTCAGTCCTCCATGTCGTTACACCAACTCACTATTCCATGTTACTCCTCCATGTCGCTACTACATGTGACTCCTCCATGTCCCTTCTCCATATCGCTTCTCCACGTCACTCCTCGATGTCAATACACCAACTGGAACCTCTTTGTCCATCCTCCATGTCACTCCTCCGTGTTGCTCCTCCATGTCACTCCTCCATGTCACTCTTCCATGTCGCTACTCTATGTCACTCCTCCATGTCGCTAAACTAACTCAATCCTCCTTGTCACTTCTCCAAGTCACTCCTCCATGTCCCTCCTCCATGTCACTACACCCGATCAATCCTCTATGTCACTCCTCCATGTCACTCCTCCATCTCACTCCTCCATGTCGCTATTCCATGTGACTCCTCCATGTCGCTCCACCAACTCCTTCCTCCATGTTACTCCTCCATGTCAATCCTCCATGTCAGTCCTTTATGTCACTCCTCCAAGTTACTCCTCCATGTCACTACACCATTTCAATCCTCCTTGTCACTCCTCCAGGTCACTCCTCCATGTCGCTACTCAAAGTCACTCCTCCATGTCACTTCTCCACATCACTCCTCTATGTCACTCCTCCATGTCACACCTCCATGTCACTCCTCCATGTCGCTACAGCAACTCATTCCTCATGTCAATCCTCCATGTCGCTACTCCATGTCACTTCTATATGTCTTCCATGTCACTGTCCCTCATCCATGTCACTCCTCCACGTAACTCCTCCATGTCATTCCTCCATGTCACTCCTCCATGTCGCTACTCTATGTCACTCCTCTATGTAGCTCCTCCATGTCACTCCTCCATGTCGCTACTCAAAGTCACTCCTCCATGTCACAACACCAATTTACTCCTCACTGTCACTCCTCCATTTAAAAACACAAACTCAACCCTCCTTGTCACTCCTCCATGTCACTCATCCATGTCATTCCTCCATGTCACTCCTTTATGTCACTCCTCCAATTCACTCCTCCATGTAACCTCTATATGTCTTACATGTCACTCCTTTATGTCACTCCTCCATGTCAATCCTCCATGTCACTACTCATGTCACTCCTCCATGTCGCTCCTCTGTGTTGCTCCTTCATGTCACTTCTCCAAGTCACTACTCCATGTCACTCCTCCATGTCGCTCCTCCGTGTTGCTCCTCCACATCAATCCTCTATGTCACTCCTCCATTTCACTCCTCCATGTCGCTATTCCATGTCAGTCCTCCATGTCGCTACACCAACTCACTCTTCCAAGTCACTTCTCCACATCACTCCTCTATGTCACTCCTCCATGTCACACCTCCATTGTCACTCCTCCATGTCGCTACAGCAACTCATTCCTCATGTCAATCCTCCATGTCGCTACTCCATGTCACTTCTATATGTCTTCCATGTCACTGTCCCTCATCCATGTCACTCCTCCACGTAACTCCTCCATGTCATTCCTCCATGTCACTCCTCCATGTCGCTACTCTGTCACTCCTCTATGTAGCTCCTCCATGTCACTCCTCCATGTCGCAACTCAAAGTCACTCCTCCATGTCACAACACCAATTCACTCCTTACTGTCACTCCTCCATTTCACAACACAAACTCAACCCTCCTTGTCACTCTTCCATGTAACTCATCCATGTCATTCCTCAATGTCACTCCTTTATGTCACTCCTCCAATTCACTCCTCCATGTCACCTCTATATGTCTTACATGTCACTCCTTTATGTCACTCCTCCATGTCAAACCTCCATGTCACTACTCATGTCACTCCTCCATGTCACTCCTCCATGTCGCTACTCTGTCACTCCTCTATGTAGCTCCTCCATGTCACTCCTCCATGTCGCTACTCAAAGTCACTCCTCCATGTCACAACACCAATTCACTCCTTACTGTCACTCCTCCATTTCACAACACAAACTCAACTCTCCTTGTCACTCCTACATGTCACTCATCCATGTCATTCCTCAATGTCACTCCTTTATGTCACTCCTCCAATTCACTCCTCCATGTCACCTCTATATGTCTTACATGTCACTCCTTTATGTCACTCCTCCATGTCAATCCTCCATGTCACTACTCATGTCACTCCTCCATGTCGCTCATTTGTGTTGCTCCTTCATGTCACTTCTCCAAGTCACTACTCCATGTCACTCCTCCATGTCGCTCCTCCGTGTTGCTCCTCCACATCAATCCTCTTGTCACTCTTCCATTTCACTCCTCCATGTCGCTATTCCATGTCAGTCCTCCATGTCGCTACACCAACTCACTCTTCCATGTCACTTCTCCATGTCGCTTCTCCATGTCTCTCCTCCATGTCAATACACCAACTCAAACCTCTCTGTCCATCCTCCATGTCGCTACACCAACTCACTCTTCCATGTCACTTCTCCGTGTTGCTCCTCCATATCACTCCTCCATGTCACTCCTCCATGTCGCTACTCTATGTCACTCCTCCATGTCACTACACCAACTCAATCCTTCTTGTCACTCCTCCATGTCACTCATCCATGTCACTTCTATATGTCTTCCATGTCACTCCTCCATGTCCCTCCTTCATGTAACTCCTCCACGTCACTCATCTATGTTACATCTCCATGTCACACCTCCATGTCACTCCACCATGTCGTTATTCCATGTCACTCCTCCATGTCGCTACACCAACTCATTACTCATGTCACTCCTCCATGTCGCTACTCCATGTCACTCCTCCATGTCGCTACACCAACTCAACCCTCCTTGTCACTCCTCCATGTCACACCTCCATGTCACTCCTCCATGTCGCTACACCAACTCATTCCTCATGTCACTCCTCCATGTCACTACTCCATGTCACTCCTCCATGTCGCTCCTCCGTGTTGCTCCTCCACATCAATCCTCTATGTCACTCCTCCATGTTGCTCCTCCAACTCACTCATCCATTTAACTCCTACATGTATTTACTTCATGTCACTACTCCATGTCACTCCTCCATGTAAGTCCTCCATGTAGTTACTCCATGTCACTCCTCCATGTTGCTACACAAACTCACTCCTCATGTCACTCCTCCATGTCAATCCTCCAAGTCACTCACCCATGTCCCTCCGCAATGTCACTCCACCATATCAACGCTACTTGGTTATCCGCCCTGTAACTTCTCCATGTCACTCTTCCATGTCTCTCCTCCAGGTCACTCCTCCATTTAGCTTCTCCATGTCACTCTTCCATGTTTCTCCTCCACGTCACTCATTTATGTCACTCCTCCAATTCACTCCTCCATGTCATCTCTATATGTCT
Organism: Sebastes schlegelii; assembly: GCA_014673565.1. Lineage (NCBI taxonomy): Eukaryota > Metazoa > Chordata > Actinopteri > Perciformes > Sebastidae > Sebastes > Sebastes schlegelii. Next base: position 29,595,328 of record CM025825.1, read on the forward strand.
TCCATGTCAATCCTCCATGTCACTCCTGTATGTCACTCCTCCATGTCAGTCCTCCATGTCACTTCTCCATGTCACTCCTCCATTTCTCTCCTTCATGTCGCTATAACAACTCACTCCTCCATGTCACTCCTCCAGGTCACTCCTCCATGTCGCTACTCAAAGTCACTCCTCCATGTAACTCCTCCAGGTCACTCCTCCATGTCGCTACTCAAAGTCACTCCTCCAATATCACTCATCCATGTCATTCCTCCATGTCTCTCCTCCACGTCATTCCTCTATGTAACTCCTCCATGTCACTCCTCCATGTTGCTCTAACAACTCACTCCTCCATGTCACTCCACCATTTCACTCCTCCATGTCACTCCTCCAGGTCACTCCTCCAGGTCGCTACTCAAATTCACTCCTCCTTGTAACTACACCAACTCACTCCTCAATGTCACTCCTCTATGTCACTACTTCATGTCGCTCCTCCATGTCGCTACACAAACTCAACCCTCCTTGTGACTCCTCCATGTCACTCATCCAAGTCACTCCTCCATTTCCCTCCTCCATGTCACTACTCCATGTCACTCCTCCATGTCGCTCCTCCATGTTGCTCCTCCACATCAATTCTCTATGTCACTCCTCCATGTCACTTCTCCACGTCACTCCTACATGTCGCTATTCTATGTGACTCCTCCATGTCGCTCCACCAACTCACTCCTCCACGTCGCTCCTCCATCTTGCTCTTCCATGTCACTCCTCCATGTCACTTCTATATATCTTCCATGTTACTCCTCCATGTCCCTCCTCCATTTCACTCCTCCACGTCACTCCTCTATGTCACTCCTCCATGTCACTCCTCCATGTCGCTACACCAACTCACTCTTCCATGTCAATACACCAACTCAAACCACATTGTCCATCCTCCATGTCATTCCTCCATGTTGCTCCTCCATGTCACTCCTCCATGTCGCTTCTCTATGTCACTCCTCCATGTCGCTACATCAACTCAATCCTCCTTGTCACTCCTCCATGTCGCTCCTCCATGTTGCTCCTCCATGTCACTCCTCCATGTCACTCATCCTTGTCCCTCTGCCATGTCACTCCAACATATCAATCTTCCTTGGTGATCCGCCCTGTCACTTATCCATGTCACTCTTCCATGTCTCTCCTCCACGTCACTCCTCCATGTCGTTACTCAAAGTCACTCCTCCATGTCACTACACCAATTCACTCCTCCATGTCCATCCTCCATGTCACTACTCCATGTCACTCCTCCATGTCGCTCCTCTGTGTTGCTCCTCCATGTCACTTCTCCAAGTCACTCACCCATGTCCTTCCACGATGTCACTCCACCATATCAACTCTCATTCCTGATGAACCCTGTCACTTCTCCAAGTCACTCCTCCATGTCCCTCCTCCATGTCACTACTCCATGTCACTCCTCCATGTCGCTCCTCCAGGTCACTCTTCCATGTCGCCACTCAAACTCACTCCTCCATGTCATTACACCTACTCACTCCTCCATGTCACACCTCCATGTCACTCCTCCATGTCGCTACAGCAACTCATTCCTCATGTCAATCCTCCATGTCGCTACTCCATGTCACTTCTATATGTCTTTCATGTCACTTTCCCTCATCCATGTCACTCCTCAACATAACTCCTACATTTCACTCCTCCACGTCACTCCTCTATGTCACTCCTCCATGTCACACCTCCATGTCACTCCTCCATGTCGTTATTCCATGTCACTCCTCCATGTTTCTCCTCCATGTCACTACTTCATGTCACTCCTCCATGTCGCTACTCCATGTGACTCCTCCATGTCGCTCCACCAACTCACTCCTCCACTTCGCTCCTACATGTTGCTCTTCCATGTCACTCCTCCATGTAACTCCTCCATGTAGCTACTATATTTCACTCCTCCATGTCGCTACATAAACTCACTCCTCTTGTCACTCCTCCATGTCACTCCTCCATGTCACTTCTCCAAGTCACTCCTCCATGTCCCTCCTCCATGTCACTACTCCATGTCACGCCTCCATGTCACTCCTCCACTTCACTCCTCCATGTAACTCCTACATGTAGCTACTCCATGTCACTACTCCATGTCATTCCTCCATGTCCCTCCTCCATGTTGCTCCTCCAAATCACTCCTCCATGTAACTCCTCCAAGTCACTCCTCCAATTCCCTCCTCCATGTCACTACTCCATGTCACTCCTCCATGTCGCTCCTCCTTGTTGCTCCTCCACACCAATCCTCTATGTCACATCTCCATGTCACTCCTCCATGTCACTCCTCCATGTAGCTACTCCATGTCACTCCTCAATGTCGCTACACAAACTCACTCCTCATGTCACTCCTGCATGTCACTCCACCATATAAACCGTCCTTCCTCATCAACCCTGTCACTTCTCCATGTCACTCCTCCATGTCACTCCTCCATGTCACTCCTCCATGTCGCTACAACAACTCATTCCTTATGTTACTCCTCCATGTCGCTCCTCCGTGTTTCTCCTCCAAGTCACTCCTCCATGTAACTCCTCCATGTAGCTACTCCATGTCACTCCTCCATGTTGCGCCTCCGTGATGCTCCTCCACATCAAACCTCTATGTCCCTCCTCCATGTCACTCCTCCATGTTGCTATTCCATGTCAGTCCTCCATTTCACTACACCAACTCACTCCTCTACGTCACTCCTCATGTCACTCCTCCATGTCGCTACATCAACTCAACCCTCCTTGTAACTCCTCCATGTCACTCATCCATTTCATTCCTCCATGTCACTCGTTTATGTCACTCCTCCAATTCACTCCTCCATTTCATCTCTATATGTCTTCCATGTCACTCCTCCATGTCCATCCTCCATGTCACTACTCCAGGTCACTCCTCCAAGTTGCTCCTCCGTGTTGCTCCTCCATGTCACTCCTCCAAGTCACTCATCCATGACCCTCCACGATGTCACTCCACCATATCAACCCTCCTTCCTGATCAACCCTGTCACTTCTCCAAGTCACTCCTCCATGTCCCTCCTCCATGTCACTACTCCATGTCACTCCTCCATGTCGCTCCTTCGTGTTGCTCCTCCACATCAATCCTCTATGTCACTCCTCCATGTTGCTCCTTCAAGTCACTCCTCCATGTAACTCCTACATGTAGCTCCTCCAAGTCACTACTCCATGTCACTCCTCCATGTCGCTCCTCTGTGTTGCTCCTCCAAGTCAATCCTCCATGTAACTCCTCCATGTAGCTACTATATTTCACTCCTCCATGTCGCTACATAAACTCTCTCCTCATGTCACTCCTCCATGTCACTCATCCAAGTCACTCCTCCATGTCCCTCCTCCATGTCACTACTCCATGTCACTCCTCCATGTCGCTCCTCCTTGTTGCTCCTCCTTGTCACTCCTCCAAGTCACTCACTCATGTCCCTCCACGATGTCACTCCACCATATCAATCCTCCTTCCTGATCAAACCTGTCACTTCTCCAAGTCACTCCTCCATGTCCATCCTTCATGTCACTACTCCATGTCACTCCTCCATGTCGCTATTCCATGTGACTCCTCCATGTCGCTCCACCAACTCCTTCCTCCATATTACTCCTCCATGTCACTCCTCCATGTCAATCCTTTATGTCACTCCTCCAAGTTACTCCTCCATGTCACTCCACCATTTCACTCCTCCATGTCACTCCTCCATGTCACTCCTCCATGTCACTCCTCCATGTCGCTCCTCCGTGTAGCTCCTCCACTTCAATCCTCTATGTCACTCCTCCATGTTGCTCCTCCATGTCACTCCTCCATGTAACTCCTACATGTAGCTACTCCATGTCACTACTCCATGTCACTCCTCCATGTCCCTCCTCCGTGTTGCTCCTCCAAATCACTCCTCCATGTAACTCCTCCATGTCACTCCTACATGTCGCTATTCCATGTGACTCCTCCATGTAGCTCCACCAACTCACTCCTCCATGTCGCTCCTCCATGTTGCTCTTCCATGTCACTCCTCCATGTCACTTCTATGTATCTTCCATGTCACTCCTCCATGTCCCTCCTCTATGTCACTCCTCCATGTCATTCCTCCATGTCACTTCTCCATATCTCTCCTCCACGTCACTCCTCTATGTCACTCCTCCATGTGACTCCTCCATGTCACTCCAACATGTCTCTACTCCATGTCGCTATAACAACTCACTCCTCCATGTCACTCCACCATTTCACTACTCCATGTCACTCCTACAGGTCACTCCTCCATGTCGCTACTCAAAGTCACTCCTCCATGTCACTACACCAACTCACTCCTCAAGGTCACTCCTCCATGTCACTACTTCATGTCACTCCTCCATGTCGCTACTCCATGTGACTCCTCCATGTCGCTCCACCAACTCACTCCTCCACTTCGCTCCTCCATGTTGCTCTTCCACTTCACTCCTCCATGTAACTCATCTATGTCCCTCCGCCATGTCTCTACACCAACTCAATCCTTCTTGTCACTCCTCCATGTCACTCATCCATGTCACTTCTATGTCTTCCATTTCACTCCTCCATGTCCCTCCTCCATGTAACTCCTCCACGTCGCTCCTCTATGTCACTCCTCCATGTCGCTACACAAACTCATTACTCATGTCACTCCTCCAAGTCACTACTTCATGTCCCTCCTCCATGTCATTACTCCATGGCACTCCTCCATGTAACTCCTCCATGTCACTCCTCCATGTCGCTACAACAACTCATTCCTTATGTCACTCCTCCATGTCGCTCCTCCGTGTTTCTCCTCCAAGTCACTCCTCCATGTAACTCCTCCATGTAGCTACTCCATGTCACTCCTCCATGTCGCTCCTCCATGATGCTCCTCCACATCAATCCTCTATGTCACTCCTCCATGTCACTCCTCCATGTTGCTATTCCATGTCAGTCCTCCATGTCGCTACACCAACTCATTACTCATGTCACTCCTCCAAGTCACTCACCCATGTCACTCCTCCTAGTCACTCACCCATGTCCCTCCACGATGTCACTCCACCATATAAACCCTCCTTCCTGATCAACCCTTTCACTTCTCCAAGTCACTCCTCCATGTCCATCATCCATGTCACTACTCCACATCAATCCTATAATGTCACTCCTCCATGTTTCTCCTCCATGTCTCATCTCCATGTCACTCTAACAACTCACTCCTCAATGTCACTCCACCATTTCACTCCTCCATGTCACTCCTCCAGGTCACTCCTCCATGTCGCTATTCCTGGTCAGTCCTCCATGTCACTCCTCCATGTCACTACACCAACTCATTACTCATGTCATTCCTCCATGTCGCTACTCAAAGTCACTCCTCTATGTCACTACACCAACTCACTCCTCAATGTCACTCCTCCATGTCACTACTTCATGTCACTCCTCCATGTCCCTACTCCATGTGACTCCTCCATGTCGCTCCACCAACTTACTCCTCCACGTCGCTCCTCCATGTTGCTCTTCCATGTCACTCCTAATGTAACTCATCTATGTCCCTCCGCCATGTCACTACACTAACTCAATCTTTCTTGTCACTCCTCCATGTCACTCATCCATGTCACTTCTATATGTCTTCAATGTCACTCATCCATGTTCCTCCTCCATGTCACTCCTCCACATCACTCCTCTATGTCACTCCTCCATTTCACACCTCCATGTCACTCCTCCATGTCACTACACCAACTCATTCCTCGTGTCACTCCTCCATGTCGCTACTCCATGTCACTCCTCCGTGTCGCTACACCAACTCAACCCTCCTTGTAACTCCTCCATGTCACTCATCCATGTCATTCCTCCATGTCACTCCTCCAAGTCACTCACCTATGTCACTCCACGATGTCACGCCACCATATCAACCCTCCTTCCTGATAAACCCTATCACTTCTCCATGTCCCTCCCACATGTAGCTACTCCATGTACTAATCCATGTCACTCCTCCATGTCGCTCCTCCGTGTTGCTCCTCCAAGTAACTCCTCCATGTAACTCCTCCATGTAGCTACTCCATGTCGCTCCTCCATGTCGCTACACAAACTCACTCCTCATGTCACTCCTCCATGTCACTCCTCCATGTCACTCCTCCAAGTCATTCACCCATGTCCCTCTGCGATGTCACTCCACCATATCAACCCTCCTTGGTTATCCGCCCTGTCACAACTGCAATTCACTCCTCCATGTCACCTCTATATGTCTTCCATGTCACTTCTCCAAGTCACTCCTCCATGTCTATCCTCCATGTCAATACTCCACATCAATCCTCTATGTCACTCCTCCATGTCCCTCCTCCATGTCACTCCTCCACGTCGCTCCTCTATGTCACTCCATGTCGCTACACCATGTCACTCCTCCATGTCGCTCTAACAACTCACTTGTCCATGTCACTCCACCATTTCACTCCTCCATGTCACTCCTCAATGTCACTCCTCCATGTCACTACACCAACTCACTCCTCAATGTCACTCCTCAATGTCACTAATTCAAGTCACTCCTCCATGTAACTCCTCCATGTAGCTACTCCATGTCACTCCTCCATGTCGCTACACAAACTCACTCCTCATGTCACTTCTCCAAGTCACTCCTCCGTATTGCTCCATCACATCAATTCTCTATGTCACTCCTCCATGTCACTCCTCAATGTCACTCCTCCATGTCAATACACCAACTGAAACCTCTTTGTGTATCCTCCATGTTACTCCTCCGTGTCACAACACAAACTCAATCCTCATTGTCACTCCTCCATGTCACTCATCCATGTCATTCCTCCATGTATATCCTCCATGTCGCTACTCTATGTCACTCCTCCATGTCACTCCTCCATGTCACTCCTCCATGTCGCTACACAAACTCACTCCTCATATTACTACTCTATGTCGCTACTCCATGTCACTCCTCCATGTCGCTTACACCAACTCACTCCTCAATGTCACTACTCCATGTCACTACTTCTTGTAACTCCTCCATGTCAATCCTTTATGTCACTCCTCCAATTCACTCTTCCATGTCACCTCTATATGTCTTCCACGTCACTCTTCCATGTCCATCCTCCATGTCACTACTCCATGTCACTCCACCATGTCACTCCTCCTTGTTGCTCCTCCTTTTCACTCCTCCAAGTCACTCACCCATGTTACTCCTCCTTGTCACTACTCCACATCCATCCTCTATGTCACTCCTCCATGTCACTCCTCCATGTCTTTCCTCCATGTCGCTCTAACAACTCACTACTCCATGTCACTCCACTATTTCACTCCTCCATGTAACTCCTCCAGGTCACTCCTCCATGTCGCTACTCAAAGTCACTCCTCCATGTAACTACACCAACTCACTCCTCAATGTCATTCCTCCATGTCACTACTTCATGTCACTCCTCCATGTCGCTATATAAACTCAACCCTCCTTGTCACTCCTCCATGTCACTCATCCATGTCATTCCTCCATGTCACTCCTTTATGTTACTCCTCCAATTCACTCCTCCATGACACTCCTCCATGCCACTCATCCATCTCCCTCCGACATGTCACTCCACCCTATCAATCTTCATTTGTGATCCGACCTGTCACTTCTCCATGTCACTCTTCCATGTTTCTCCTCCACGTCACTCCTCCAAGTCACTCCTCCATGTCACTCCTCCATGTCACTCCTTAATTTCTCTACTCCATGTTTCTATAAAAACTCACTCCTCCATGTCACTCCTCCAGGTCACTCCTCCATGTCGCTACTCAGAGTCACTCCTCCATGTCACTACACCAACTCACTCCTCAATTTCACTCCTCCATGTCACTACTTCTTGTAACTCCTCCATGTCAATCCTTTATGTCACTCCTCCAATTCACTCCTCCATGTCACCTCTATATGTCTTCCATGTCACTCCTTCATGTCCATCCTCCATGTCACTACTCCATGTCTCTCCTCCATCTCGCTCCTCTGTGTTGCTCCTCCTTGTCACTCCTCCAAGTCACTCACCCATGTCCCTCCACGATGTCACTCCACCATATCAACCCTCCTTCCTGATCAATCCTGTCACTTCTCCAAGTCACTCCTCCATGTTACTCCTCCATGTCACTACTCCACATCAATCCTCTATGTCACTCCTCCATGTCACTCCTCCATGTTGCTATTCCATGTCAGTCCTCCATGTCACTACACAAACTCACTCCTCTATGTCACTCCTCATGTCACTCCTCCATGTCGCTACATCAACTCAACCCTCCTTGTAACTCCTCCATGTCACTCATCCATGGCATTCCTCCATGTCACTCGTTAATGTCACTCCTCCAATTCACTCCTCCATGTCATCTCTATATGTCTTCCATGTCACTCCTCCATGTCCATCCTCCATGTCACTACTCCAGGTCACACCTCCAAGTTGCTCCTCCGTGTTGCTCCTCCATGTCACTCCTCCAAGTCACTCATCCATGTCCCTCCACGATGTAACTCCACCATATCAACCCTCCTTGGTGATCCGCCCTCTCACTTCTCCATGTCACACTTCCATGTCTCTCCTCCACGTCACTCCTCTATGTCACTCCTCCATGTCACTCCTACATGTCACTCCTACATGTCACTCCTCTATGTCGCTCTAACAACTCACTCCTCCATGTCACTCCTACATGTCACTCCTCCATGTCTCTCCTCTATGTCGCTCTAACAACTCACTCCTCCATGTCACTCCTACATGTCACTCCTCCAGGTCACTCCTCCATGTCGCTACTCAAAGTCACTCCTCCATGTCACTACACCAACTTACTCCTCAATGTCACTCCTCCATATCACTTCTCCATTTCTCTCCTTCATGTCGCTATAACAACTCACTCCTCCATGTCCCTCCTCCATGTCACTACTCCATGTCACTACTCCATGTCACTCCTCCATGTCGCTCCTCCGTGTTGCTCCTCCACATCAATTTTCTATGTCACTCCTCCATGTCACTCCTCCATGTCACTCCTCCCTGTCGCTATTCCATGTCAGTCCTCCATGTCGCTACACCAACTCACTATTCCATGTTACTCCTCCATGTCGCTACTACATGTGACTCCTCCATGTCACTTCTCCATGTCGCTTCTCCACGTCACTCCTCGATGTCAATACACCAACTGGAACCTCTTTGTCCATCCTCCATGTCACTCCTCCGTGTTGCTCCTCCATGTCACTCCTCCATGTCACTCTTCCATGTCGCTACTCTATGTCACTCCTCCATGTCGCTAAACTAACTCAATCCTCCTTGTCACTCCTCCATGTCGCTCCTCCATGTTGCTCCTCCATGTCACTCTTCCATGTCACTCCTCCATGTCCCTACTCCATGTGACTCCTCCATGTCACTCCACCAACTTACTCCTCCACGTCGCTCCTCCATGTTGCTCTTCCATGTCACTCCTCCATGTAACTCATCTATGTCCCTCCGCCATGTCACTTCACGAACTCAATCCTTCTTGTCACTCCTCCATGTCACTTCTATATGTCTTCCATGTCACTCCTCCATGTCACTCCTCCATGTCACTCCTCCATGTCACTTCTATATGTCTTCCATGTCACTCCTCCATGTCCGTCCTCCATGTCACTCCTCCACGTAACTCCTCTATGTCACTACTCCATGTAACACCTCCATTTAACTCCTCCATGTCGTTATTACATGTAACTCCTCCATGTCGTTACACCAACTCATTACTCATGTCACTCCTCCATGTCGCTACTCCTTGTCAGTCCTCCATGTCACTCCTACACGTAACTCCTCTGTCACTCCTCCATGTCACACCTCCATGTCACTCCTCCATGTCGTTATTCCATGTCACTCCTCCATGTCGCTACACCAACTCATTACTCATGTCACTCCTCCATGTCGCTACTCCATGTCACTCCTCCAAGTCACTCACCCATGTCCCTCCGCCATTTCTCTCCTCCATGTCGCTATAACAACTCACTCCTCCATGTCACTCCTCCATGTCACTCCTCCATGTCGCTACTCAAAGTCACTCCTCCATGTCACTACAACAACTCACTCCTCAATGTAACTCCTCCATATCGCTCCTCCATGTCTCTCCTCCATGTCATTCCTCCATGTCACTCCTCCATGTCACCCCTCCATGTCACTCCTCCATGTCACTCCTCGATGTCGCTCCTCCGTGTTGCTCCTCCGTGTTGCTCCTCCATGTCACTTCTCCAAGTCACTCACCCATGTCCCTCCACGATGTCACTCCACCATATCAACCCTCCTTCCTGATAAACTCTGTCACTTCTCCAAGTCACTCCTCCATGTCCCTCCTCCATGTCACTACACCCGATCAATCCTCTATGTCACTCCTCCATGTCACTCCTCCATCTCACTCCTCCATGTCGCTTTTCCATGTGACTCCTCCATGTCGCTCCACCAACTCCTTCCTCCATGTTACTCCTCCATGTCAATCCTCCATGTCAGTCCTTTATGTCACTCCTCCAAGTTACTCCTCCATGTCACTACACCATTTCAATCCTCCTTGTCACTCCTCCAGGTCACTCCTCCATGTCGCTACTCAAAGTCACTCCTCCATGTCACTTCTCCACATCACTCCTCTATGTCACTCCTCCATGTCACACCTCCATGTCACTCCTTCATGTCGCTACAGCAACTCATTCCTCATGTCAATCCTCCATGTCGCTACTCCATGTCACTTCTATATGTCTTCCATGTCACTGTCCCTCATCCATGTCACTCCTCCACGTAACTCCTCCATGTCATTCCTCCATGTCACTCCTCCATGTCACTACTCTATGTCACTCCTCTATGTAGCTCCTCCATGTCACTCCTCCATGTCGCTACTCAAAGTCACTCCTCCAAGTCACAACACCAATTCACTCCTTACTGTCACTCCTCTATTTCACAACACAAACTCAACCCTCCTTGTCACTCCTCCATGTCACTCATCCATGTCATTCCTCAATGTCACTCCTTTATGTCACTCCTCCAATTCACTCCTCTATGTCACCTCTATTTGTCTTACATGTCACTCCTTTATGTCACTCCTCCATGTCAATCCTCCATGTCACTACTCATGTCACTCCTCCATGTCGCTCATTTGTGTTGCTCCTTCATGTCACTTCTCCAAGTCACTACTCCATGTCACTCCTCCATGTCGCTCCTCCGTGTTGCTCCTCCACATCAATCCTCTTGTCACTCTTCCATTTCACTCCTCCATGTCGCTATTCCATGTCAGTCCTCCATGTCGCTACACCAACTCACTCTTCCATGTCACTTCTCCATGTCGCTTCTCCATGTCTCTCCTCCATGTCAATACACCAACTCAAACCTCTCTGTCCATCCTCCATGTCGCTACACCAACTCACTCTTCCATGTCACTTCTCCGTGTTGCTCCTCCATATCACTCCTCCATGTCACTCCTCCATGTCGCTACTCTATGTCACTCCTCCATGTCACTACACCAACTCAATCCTTCTTGTCACTCCTCCATGTCACTCATCCATGTCACTTCTATATGTCTTCCATGTCACTCCTCCATGTCCCTCCTTCATGTAACTCCTCCACGTCACTCATCTATGTTACATCTCCATGTCACACCTCCATGTCACTCCACCATGTCGTTATTCCATGTCACTCCTCCATGTCGCTACACCAACTCATTACTCATGTCACTCTTCCATGTCACTACTCCATGTCACTCCTCCATGTCGCTCCTCCGTGTTGCTCCTCCACATCAATCCTCTATGTCACTCCTCCATGTTGCTCCTCCAACTCACTCATCCATGTAACTCCTACATGTATTTACTTCATGTCACTACTCCATGTCACTCCTCCATGTAACTCCTGCATGTAGTTACTCCATGTCACTCCTCCATGTTGCTACACAAACTCACTCCTCATGTCACTCCTCCATGTCAATCCTCCAAGTCACTCACCCATGTCCCTCCGCAATGTCACTCCACCATATAAACCCTACTTGGTTATCCGCCCTGTAACTTCTCCATGTCACTCTTCCATGTCTCTCCTCCAGGTCACTCCTCCATTTAGCTTCTCCATGTCACTCTTCCATGTTTCTCCTCCACGTCACTCATTTATGTCACTCCTCCAATTCATTCCACCATGTCATCTCTATATGTCTTCCATGTCAATCCTTCATGTCACTCCTCTATGTCACTCCTCCATGTCAGTCCTCCATGTCACTTCTCCATGTCACTCCTCCATTTCTCTCCTTCATGTCGCTATAACAACTCACTCCTCCATGTCACTCCTCCAGGTCACTCCTCCATGTCGCTACTCAAAGTCACTCCTCCATGTAACTCCTCCAGGTCACTCCTCCATGTCGCTACTCAAAGTCACTCCTCCAATATCACTCATCCATGTCATTCCTCCATGTCTCTCCTCCACGTCATTCCTCTATGTAACTCCTCCATGTCACTCCTCCATGTTGCTCTAACAACTCACTCCTCCATGTAACTCCACCATTTCACTCCTCCATGTCAATCCTCCAGGTCACTCCTCCAGGTCGCTACTCAAAGTCACTCCTCCTTGTAACTACACCAACTCACTCCTCAATGTCACTCCTCTATGTCACTACTTCATGTCGCTCCTCCATGTCGCTACACAAACTCAACTCTCCTTGTGACTCCTCCATGTCACTCATCCAAGTCACTCCTCCATTTCCCTCCTCCATGTCACTACTCCATGTCACTCCTCCATGTCGCTCCTCCGTGTTGCTCCTCCACATCAATTCTCTATGTCACTCCTCCATGTCACTCCTCCACGTCACTCCTACATGTCGCTATTCCATGTGACTCCTCCATGTCGCTCCACCAACTGACTCCTCCACGTCGCTCCTCCATCTTGCTCTTCCATGTCACTCCTCCATGTCACTTCTATATATCTTCCATGTTACTCCTCCATGTCCCTCCTCCATTTCACTCCTCCACGTCACTCCTCTATGTCACTCCTCCATGTCACTCCTCCATGTCGCTACACCAACTCACTCTTCCATGTTAATACACCAACTTAAACCACATTGTCCATCCTCCATGTCATTCCTCCATGTTGCTCCTCCATGTCACTCCTCCATGTCGCTTCTCTATGTCACTCCTCCATGTCGCTACATCAACTCAATCCTCCTTGTCACTCCTCCATGTCGCTCCTCCATGTTGCTCCTCCATGTCACTCCTCCATGTCACTCATCCTTGTCCCTCTGCCATGTCACTCCAACATATCAATCTTCCTTGGTGATCCGCCCTGTCACTTATCCATGTCACTCTTCCATGTCTCTCCTCCACGTCACTCCTCTATGTCACTCCTCCATGTCACTCCTCCATGTCACTATAACAACTCACTCTTCCATGTCACTCCACCATTTCACTGTTCTATGTTACTCCTCCAGGTCACTCCTCCATGTCGTTACTCAAAGTCACTCCTCCATGTCACTACACCAATTCACTCCTCCATGTCCATCCTCCATGTCACTACTCCATGTCACTCCTACATGTCGCTCCTCTGTGTTGCTCCTCCATGTCACTTCTCCAAGTCACTCACCCATGTCCTTCCACGATTTCACTCCACCATATCAACTCTCCTTCCTGATGAACCCTGTCACTTCTCCAAGTCACTCCTCCATGTCCCTCCTCCATGTCACTACTCCATGTCACTCCTCCATGTCGCTCCTCCAGGTCACTCTTCCATGTCGCCACTCAAACTCACTCCTCCATGTCATTACACCTACTCACTCCTCCATGTCACACCTCCATGTCACTCCTCCATGTCGCTACAGCAACTCATTCCTCATGTCAATCCTCCATGTCGCTACTCCATGTCACTTCTATATTTCTTCCATGTCACTGTCCCTCATCCATGTCACTCCTCAACATAACTCCTACATTTCACTCCTCCACGTCATTCCTCTATGTCACTCCTCCATGTCACACCTCCATGTCACTCCTCCATGTCGTTATTCCATGTCACTCCTCCATGTCGCTACACCAACTCATTACTCATGTCACTCCTCCATGTCGCTACTCCATGTCACTCCTCCATGTCGCTACACCAACTCAAACCTCCTTGTAACTGCTCCATGTCACTCATCCATGTCATTCCTCCATGTCACTCATTTATGTCACTCCTCCAATTCACTCCTCCATGTCATCTCTATATGTCTTCCATGTCAATCCTCCATGTCATCCTCCATGTCACTACTCCATGTCACTCCTCCATGTCGCTCCTCCGTGTTGCTCCTCCACATCAATCCTCTATGTCACTCCTCCATGTTGCTCCTCCAACTCACTCATCCATGTAACTCCTCCATGTCACTCCAACATGTCTCTCCTCCATGTCGCTATAACAACTCACTTCTCCATGTCACTCCACCATTTCACTACTCCATGTCACTACTCCATGTCACTCCTCCATGTCGCTCCTTCGTGTTGCTCCTCCACATCAATCCTCTATGTCACTCCTCCATGTTGCTCCTCCAAGTCACTCCTCCATGTAACTCCTACATGTAGCTCCTCCAAGTCACTACTCCATGTCACTCCTCCATGTCGCTCCTCTGTGTTGCTCCTCCAAGTCAATCCTCCATGTAACTCCTCCATGTAGCTACTATATTTCACTCCTCCATGTCGCTACATAAACTCTCTCCTCATGTCACTCCTCCATGTCACTCCTCCATGTTACTCATCCAAGTCACTCCCCCATGTCCCTCCTCCATGTCACTACTCCATGTCACTCCTCCATGTCGCTCCTCCTTGTTGCTCCTCCTTGTCACTCCTCCAAGTCACTCACTCATGTCCCTCCACGATGTCACTCCACCATATCAATCCTCCTTCCTGATCAAACCTGTCACTTCTCCAAGTCACTCCTCCATGTCCATCCTTCATGTCACTACTCCATGTCACTCCTCCAAGTCGCTATTCCATGTGACTCCACCATTTAACTCCTCCATGTCACTCCTCCATGTCACTCCTCCATGTCACTCCTCCATGTCGCTCCTCCGTGTTGCTCCTCCACTTCAATCCTCTATGTCACTCCTCCATGTTGCTCCTCCATGTCACTCCTCCATGTAACTCCTACATGTAGCTACTCCATGTCACTACTCCATGTCACTTCTCCATGTCCCTCCTCCGTGTTGCTCCTCCAAATCACTCCTCTATGTAACTCCTCCATGTTGCTACACAAACTCACTCCTAATGTAATCCTCCAAGTCACTCTTCCGTATTGCTCCTCCACATCAATTCTCTATGTCACTCCTCCATGTCACTCCTCCATGTAACTCCTCCATGACGCTATTCCATGTCAGTCCTCCATGTCGCTACACCAACTCAAACCTATTTGTCCATCCTCCATGCCACTCCTCCGTGTTGCTCCTCCATGTCACTCCTCCAGGTCACTCCTCCTTTCGCTACTCAAAGTCACTCCTCCATGTTACAACACCAACTCACTCCTCAATGTCACTCCTCCATGTCACTCCTCCATTTCTCTCCTCCATGTCGCTATAACAACTCACTCCTCCATGTCACTCCTCCAGGTCACTCCTCCATGTCGCTACTCAAAGTCAGTCCTCCATGTCACTCCTCCATGTCGCTAATCCATGTGACTCCTCCATGTCACTACTTCATATCACTCATCCATGTCGCTACTCCATGTGACTCCTCCATGTCGCTCCACCAACTCTCTACTCCATGTCGCTCCTACATATTGCTCTTCCATGTCACTCCTCCATGTAACTCATCTTTGTCCCTCCGCCATGTGACTACACCAACTCAATCCTTCCTGTCACTCCTACATGTCACTCATCCATGTCACTTCTCCATGTCTCTCCTCCATGTCACTCTAATAACTCACTCCTCCATGTCACTCCACCATTTCACTCCTCCATGTCACTCCTCCAGGTCACTCCTTCATGTCGCTACTCAAAGTCACTCCTCCATGTTACTACACCAACTCACTCCTCAATGTCACTCCTCCATATCACTCCTCCATTTCTCTCCTCCATGTCGCTATAACAATTTACTCCTCCATGTCACTCCACTATTTCACTCCTCCATGTCACTCCTGCAGGTCACTCCTCCATGTCGCTACTCTATGTCACTCCTCCATGTCACTCCTCAATGTCACTCCTCCATGTCGCTACACAAACTCACTCCTCCTTTACACTCTTTCATGTCACTCCTCCATATCGCACCTCCATGTCACTCCTCCATGTCACTCCTCTAGGTCACTCCTCCATGCCACTCCTCCATGTAACTCCTCCATGTAGCTACTCCATGTCACTCCTCCATGTCGCTACACAAACTCACTCCTCATGTCACTCCTCCATGTCATTCCTCCATGTCACTCCTCCATGTATCTCCTCCATGTCGCTACTCTATGTCACTCCTCCATGTCATCCCTCCATGTCACTCCTCCATGTCACTCCTCTAGGTCACTCCTCCATGCCACTCCTCCATGTAACTCCTCCATGTAGCTACTCCATGTCACTACTTGATTTCTTTCCTCCATGTCGCTATAACAACTCACTCCTCCATGTAGCTACACCAACTCACTCCTCAATGTCACTCCTCCATGTCAATACTTCTTGTCACTCCTCCAATTCACTCCTCCATGTCACCTCTATATGTCTTCCATGTCACTCCTCCATGTCCATCCTCCATGTCACTACTCCATGTCACTCCTCCATGTCGCTCCTCCGTGTTGCTCCTACTTGTAACTCCTCCAAGTCACTCACCCATGTCCCTCCATGATTTCACTCCACCATATAAACAGTCCTTCCTGATCAACCCTGTCACTTCTCCAAGTCACTCCTCCATGTCCCTCCTCCATGTCACTACTCCATGCCACTCCTCCATGTCGCTTCTCCGTGTTGCTCCTCCACATCAATCCTCTATGTAACTCCTCCATGTTGATCCTCCATGAAGCTACTCCATGTCACTCCTCCATGTCGCTATACAAACTTACACCTCATGTCACTCCTCCATGTCACTCCTCCATGTCACTCCTCCATTTCACTCCTCCAAGTCACTCCTCCATGTCCCTCCTCATGTCACTCCTCCATGTCACTCCTCCATTTCAATCCTCCAAGTCACTCCTCCATGTCCCTCCTCCAAGTCACTCCTCCATGTCCCTCCTCCATGTCACTACACCATGTTGTTCCTCCATGTTACTCCTCCTTTTACTCCTCCATGTCCTTCCGCCATGTCACTCCACCCTATCAATCTTCCTTGGTGATCCGACATGTCACTTCTCCATGTCAATCTTCCATGTCTCTCCTCCATGTCGCTCTAACAACTCACTCCTCCATGTCACTCCACCATTTCACTCCTCCATGTCACTCCTCCAGGTCACTCCTCCATGTCGCTACGCAAAGTCACTCCTCCATGTCGCTACACCAACTCACTCCTCCATGTCACTCCTCCATATCGCTACTCCATGTCATTCCTCCTTGTCACTCTTCCATGTCATTCCTCCATGTCAATCCTTTATGTCACTCCTCCAATTCACTCCTCCATGTCACCTCTATATGTCTTCCATGTCACTCCTCAATGTCACTCCTCCATGTCCATCCTCCATGTCACTACTCCATTTCTCTCTTCCTTGTCGCTCCTCTGTGTTGCTCCTCCTTGTCACTCCTCCAAGTCACTCACCCATGTCCCTCCATGATGTCACTCCACCATATCAACCCTCCTTCCTAATCAATCCTGTCACTTCTCCAAGTCACTCCTCTATGTCACTCCTCCATGTCACTCCTCCATGTCACTCATCCATGTCCCTCCGCCATGTCACTCCACCCTATAAATCTTCCATGTCTCTCCTCAAAGTCACTCCTCCATGTAAATCCTACATGTAGCTACTCCGTGTTGCTCCTCCAAGTCACTCCTCCATGTAACTCCTCCATGTCACTCTTCCATGTCTCTCCTCCACAACACTCCTCTATGTCACTCCTCCATGTCACTCCTCCATGTCACTCTTCCATGTCTCTCCTCCATGTCGCTCTAACAATTCACTCCTCCATGTCACTCCTCCAGGTCACTCCTCCATGTCGCTACTCAAAGTCACTCCTTCATGTCACTACACCAACTCACTCCTCAATGTCACTCTTCAATGTCACCACTTCATGTCACTCTTCCATGTCGCTACTCCATTTCTCTCCTCCATGTCGCTATAACAACTCACTCCTTTATGTCACTACACCAACTCACTCCTCAATGTCACTCTTCAATGTCACCACTTCATGTCACTCCTCCATGTCGCTACTCTATGTCACTCCTCCATGTCACCCCTCCATGTCACTCCTCCATGTCACTGCTCTAGGTCACTCCTCCATGCCACTCCTCCATGTAACTCCTCCATGTAGCTACTCCATGTCACTCCTCCATGTCGCTACACAAACTTACTCCTCATGTCACTCCTCCATGTCGCTCCTCCGTGTTGCTCCTCCAAGACACTCCTCCATGTAACTCCTCCATGTAGCTACTCCATGTCACTCCTCCGTGTCGCTACACAAACTCACTCCTCATGTCACTCCTCCATGTAACTCCTCCAAGTCATTCATCCATGTCCCTCCGCCATGTCACTCCACCATATCAATCTTCCTTGGTGATCTGCCCTGTCAATTCTCCATGTCACTCTTTCATGTCACTCTAACAACTCACTCCTCCATGTCACTCCACCATTTCACTCCTCCATGTCACTCCTCCAGGTCACTCCTCCAGGTCGCTACTCAAAGTCACTCCTCCATGTCCCACCTCCATGTCACTACATCATGTCACTCCTCCATGTCGCTCCTCCTTGTTGTTCCTCCACATCAATCCTCCATGTCGCTCCTCCATGTCACTCCACCATTTCACTCCTCCATGTCACTTCTCCGTGTCTCTCCTCCATGTCGCTCTAACAACTCACTTCTCCATGTAACTCCTCCAGGTCAGTCCTCCATGTCGCTACTCAAAGTCACTCCTCCATGTTACTACACCAACTCACTCCTCAATGTCACTCCTCCATAACACTCCTCCATTTCTCTCCTCCATGTCGCTATAACAACTCACTCCTCCATTTCACTCCAACATTTCACTCCTCCATGTCACTCCTCCAGGTCACTCATCCATGTCGCTACTCAAAGTTACTCCTTCATGTCACTACACCAACTCACTCCTCAATGTCACTCCTCAATATCACCACTTCATGTCACTCCTCCATGTCACTACACCAACTCAAACCTCCTTTACACTCTTTCATGTCAATCCTCCATATCGCTCCTCCATGTCCCTCCTCATGTCACTCCTCCATGTCACTCCTCCATTTCACTCCTCCAAGTAACTCCTCCATGTTCCTCCTCCAAGTCACTCCTCCATGTCCCTCCTCCATGTCACTACACCATGTTGCTCCTCCATGTTACTCCTCCTTTTACTCCTCCATGTCCCTCCGCCATGTCACTCCACCCTATCAATCTTCCTTGGTGATCCGACATGTCACTTCTCCATGTCAATCTTCCATGTCTCTCCTCCAAGTCACTCCTCTATGTCACTCCTCCATGTCTCTCCTCCATGTCGCTCTAACAACTCACTCCTCCATGTCACTCCACCATTTCATTGCTCCATGTCACTCCTCCAGTTCACTCCTCCATGTAGCTACGCAAAGTCACTCCTCCATGTCGCTACACCAACTCACTCCTCCATGTCACTCCTCCATATCGCTACTCCATGTCATTCCTCCTTGTCACTCTTCCATGTCATTCCTCCATGTCAATCCTTTATGTCACTCCTCCAATTCACTCCTTCATGTCACCTCTATATGTCTTCCATGTCACTCCTCCATGTCACTCCTCCATGTCCATCCTCCATGTCACTACGCCATGTCTGTATTCCTTGTTGCTCCTCTGTGTTGCTCCTCCTTGTCACTCGTCCAAGTCACTCACCCATGTCCCTCCACGATGTCACTCCACCATATCAAACCTCCTTCCTGATCAATCCTGTCACTTCTCCAAGTCACTCCTATATGTCACTCCTCCATGTCACTCCTCCATGTCACTCATCCATGTCACTACAACAACTCACTCCTCAATGTCACTCCTCAATGTCACTACTTCATGTCACTCCTCCATGTCTCTACACAAACTCGATCCTCCTTTAGACTCTTTCATGTCACTCCTCCATATCGCTCCTCCATGTCCCTCCTCCATGTCACTCCTCCATGTCATTCCTCCATGTCACTCCTCCATTTATCTCCTCCATGTCGCTACTCTATATCACTCTTACATGTCACTCCTCCATGTATCTCCTCCATGTCGCTACTCTATGCCACTCCTCCATGTCGCTACACAAACTCACTCCTCATGTTACTACTCCATGTCGATACTCCATGTCGCTCTAACAACTCACTTCTCCATGTCACTCCACCTTTTCACTCCTCCGTGTTTCTCCTCCACATTAATCCTCTATGTAACTCCTCCATGTCACTCCTCCATGTCACTCCTCCATATCTCTCCTCCATGTCGCTCTAACAACTCACTCCTCCATGTCACTCCACCATTTCACTCCTCCATGTCACTCCTCACTATCACTCCTCCATTTCACTACTACATGTCACTCCTCCATGTCACAACACAAACTCAACCCTCCTTGTCACTCCTCCATGTCACTCATCCATGTCATTACTCCATGTCACTCCTTTATGTCACTCCTCCAATTCACTCCTCCATGTCACCTCTATATGTCTTCCATGTCACTCCTCCATGTCAATCCTCCATGTCACTACTCATGTCACTCCTCCATGTCGCTCCTCTGTGTTGCTCCTCCATGTCACTCCACCATTAAACTCCTTCATGTCACTCCTCCAGGTCACTCCTCCATGTCGCTACTTCATGTCACTCCTCCATGTCGCTACACAAACTCAACCCTCCTTGTCACTCCTCCATGTCACTCCTCCATGTCACTCATCCATGTCCCTCCGCCATGTCACTCCATCCTATCAATCTCCCTTGGTGATCCGACCTGTCACTCCTCCATGTCGCTACTCCATGTGACTCCTCCATGTCGCTCCACCAACTCACTCCTCCACTTTGCTCCTCCATGTTGCTCTTCCACTTCACTCCTCCATGTAACTCATCTATGTCCCTCCGCCATGTCACTACACCAACTCAATCCTTCTTGTCACTCCTCCATGTCACTCATCCATGTCACTTCTATGTCTTCCATGTCACTCCTCCATGTCCCTCCTCCATGTCATTCCTCCACGTCGCTCCTCTATTTCACTCCTCCATGTCGCTACACCAACTCATTACTCATGTCACTCCTCCAAGTCACTCACCCATGTCACTTCTCCAAGTCACTCACCCATGTCCCTCCACGATGTCACTCCACCATATAAACCCTCCTTCCTGATCAACCCTTTCACTTCTCCAAGTCAGTCCTCCATGTCCATCCTCCATGTCACTACTCCACATGAATCCTCTATGTCACTCCTCCATGTTTCTCCTCTATGTCTCTCCTACATGTCGCTCTAAAAACTCACTACTCAATGTCACTCCACCATTTCACTCCTCCATGTCACTCCTCCAGGCCACTCCTCCATGTCGCTACTCAAAGTCACTCCTCCATGTCACTTATCCATGTCATTCCTCCATGTCACTCGTTTATATCACTCCTCCATGTCACTTCTCTATGTCTCTCCTCCATGTTGCTCTAACAACTTACTCCTCCATGTCACTCCACCATTTCACTCCTCCATGTCACTCCTCCAGGTCACTCCTCCATGTCACTCAACCATGTCATTCCTCCATGTCACTCGTTTATGTCACCCCTCCATATCTCTCCTCCATGTCGCTCTAACAACTCACTCCTCCATGTCACTTCTATATGTCTTCCATGTCACTCCTCCATGTCCATCCTCCATGTCGCTACACCTACTCACTCTTCGATGTCACTCCTCCATGTCGCTCCTCCATGTTGCTCCTCCATGTCACTCCTCCATGTCACTCATCCATGTCCCTCCGCCCTGTTACTTCTCCATGTCACTCTTCCATATCTCTCCTCCACGTCATTCCTCTATGTCACTCCTCCATGTCACTCCTCTATGTCACTCCTCCATGTCTCTACTCCATGTCGCTCTAACAACTCACTCCTCCATGTCACTCCTCCAGGTCACTCCTCCATGTCTCTACTCCATGTCGCTCTAACAACTCACTCCTCCATGTCACTCCACCACGTCATTCCTCTATGTCACTCCTCCATGTCACTCCTCTATGTCACTCCTCCATGTCTCTACTCCATGTCGCTCTAACAACTCACTCCTCCATGTCACTCCTCCAGGTCACTCCTCCATGTCACTACTCCATGTCGCTACACAAACTCACTCCTCATGTCATTCTTCCATGTCACTCCTCTATGTCACTTCTCCATGTCACTCCTACATGTCACTCCTCCATGTCTCTCCTCTATGTCGCTCTAACAACTCACTCCTCCTTGTCACTCCTCCATGTCATCCACCATTTCACTCCTCCATGTCACTCCTCCAGGTCACTACTCCATGTCGCTACTCAAAGTCACTCCTCCATGTTACTACACCAACTCACTCCTCAATGTCACTCCTCCATGTCATTCCTCCATTTCTCTCCTTCATGTCGCTATAACAACTCACTCCTCCATGTCACTCCTCCAGGTCACTCTTCCATGTCGCTACTCAAAGTCACTCCTCCATGTCACTCCTCCAGGTCACTCCTCCATGTCGCTACTCAAAGTCACTCCTCCATGTCACTCATCCATGTCATTCCTCCATGTCTCTCCTCCACGTCATTCCTCTATGTAACTCCTCCATGTCACTCCTCCATGTCGCTCTAACAACTCACTCCTCCATGTCACTCCACCATTTCACTCCTCCATGTCACTCCTCCAGGTCACTCCTACAGGTCGCTAATCAAAGTCACTCCTCCATGTAACTACACCAACTCACTCCTCAATGTCACTCTTCTATGTCACTACTTCATGTCGCTCCTCCATGTCGCTACACACACTCAACCCTCCTTGTCACTCCTCCATGTCACTCATCCAAGTCACTCCTCCATTTCCCTCCTCCATGTCACTACTTCATGTCACTCCTCCATGTCGCTACTCCATGTGACTCCTCCATGTCGCTCCACCAACTCACTCCTCCACTTCGCTCCTCCATGTTGCTCTTCGATGTCACTCCTCCATGTAACTCATCTATGTACCTCCGCCATGTCACTCCACCATTTCAGTCTTCCATGTCACTCCTCCAGGTCACTCCTCCATGTCGCAACACAAACTCACTCCTCATGTCACTCCTCCATGTCAGTCCTCCATGTCACTTCTCCATGTCTCTCCTCCACGTCACTCCTCTCAGTCACTCCTCTATGTGACTCCTCCATGTCATTCAAACATGTCTCTCCTCCATGTCGCTATAACAACTCACTCCTCCATGTCACTCCACCATTTCACTACTCCATGTCACTCCTACAGGTCACTCCTCCATATCTCTACTCAAAGTCACTCCTCCATGTCACTACACCAACTCACTCCTCAAGGTCACTCCTCCATGTCACTACTTCATGTCACTCCTCCATGTCGCTACTCCATGTGACTCCTCCATTTCGCTCCACCAACTCACTCCTCCACTTTGCTCCTCCATGTTGCTCTTCCATGTCACTCCTACATGTCACTCCACCATTTCACTCCTCCATGTCACTCCTCCAGGTCACTCCTCCATGTCGCTACTCAAAGTCACTCCTCCATGTCACTACACCAACTCACTCTTCAATGTCACTCTTCCATGTCACTACTTCATGTAACTCCTCCATGTCACTCCTCCATGTAACTCATCTATGTCCCTCCGCCATGTCACTACACCAACTCAATCCTTCTTGTCACTCGTCCATGTCACTCATCCATGTCACTTCTATGTCTTCCATGTCACTCCTCCATGTCCCTCCTCCATGTCACTCCTCCACGTCGCTCCTCTATGTCACTCCTCCATGTCGCTACACCAACTCATTACTCATGTCACTCCTCCAAGTCACTCACCCATGTCACTTCTCCAAGTCACTCACCCATGGCCCTCCACGATGTCACTCCACCATATGAACCCTCCTTCCTGATCCTACCTTTCACTTCTCCAAGTCACTCCTCCATGTCCATCCTCCATGTCACTGCTCCACATCAATCCTCTATGTCACTCCTCCATGTTTCTCCTCCATGTCTCTCCTCCATGTCGCTCTAACAACTCACTCCTCAATGTCACTCCACCATTTCACTCCTCCATGTCACTCCTCCAGGTCACTCCTCCATGTCACTATTCCATGTCAGTCCTCCATGTCGCTACACCAACTCACTCTTTCATGTTACTCCTCCATGTCGCTCCACCATGTCAATCCTTTATGTCACTCCTCCAGGTCACTCCTCCATGTCGCTACTCAAAGTCACTCCTCCATGTCACTACACCAACTCACTCTTCAATGTCACTCTTCCATGTCACTACTTCATGTAACTCCTCCATGTCGCTACTCCATGTGACTCCTCTATGTCGCTCCACCAACTCAATCCTTCTTGTCACTCCTCTATGTCACTCCTCCATGTCGCTACACAAACTCACTCCTCATGTCACTCCTCCATGTCACTCCTCCATGTCACTCCTCCAAGTCACTCACCCATGTCCCTCCGCGATGTCACTCCACCATATCAACCCTCCTTAGTTATCTGCCCTGTCACTTCTCCATGTCTCTCTTCCATGTCTCTCCTCCACGTCACTCCTCTATGTCACTCCTCCATGTCAGTCCTCCATGTCACTTCTCCATGTCTCTCCTCCATGTCACTCCTCTATGTCACTCCTCCATGTGACTCCTCCATGTCACTCAAACATGTCTCTCCTCCATGTCGCTATAACAACTCACTCCTCCGTGTCACTCCACCATTTCACTACTCCATGTCACTCCTACAGGTCACTCCTCCATGTCTCTACTCAAAGTCACTCCTCCATGTAACTACTTCATGTCACTCCTCCACGTCCCTACTCCATTTTGCTTTTCCATGTCACTCCTCCATGTCACTCCTCCATGTCGTTATTCCATGTCACTCCTCAATGTCGCTACACAACTCATTACTAATGTCACTCCTCCATGTTGCTCCTCCAAGTCACTCCTCCATGTCACTCCTCCATGTCTCTCCTCCATGTCGCTATAACAACTCACTCCTCCATGTCACTACACCAACTCACTCCTCAAGATCACTCCTCCATGTCACTGCTTCATGTCACTCCTCCATGTCGCTCCACCAACTCACTCCTCCACTTCGCTCCTCCATGTTGCTCTTCCATGTAACTCCTCCATGTAACTCATCTATGTACCTCCGCCATGTCACTACACCAACTCAATCCTTCTTGTCACTCCTCCATGTCACTCATCCATGTCACTTCTATATGTCATCCATGTCACTCCTCCATGTTCCTTCTCCATGTCACTCCTCCACATCACTCCTCTATGTCACTCCTCCATGTCGCTACACAAACTCACTCCTCATGTCACTCCTCCATGTCACTCCTCCATGTCACTCCTCCAAGTCACTCACCCATGTCCCTCCGCGATGTCACTCCACCATATCAACCCTCCTTGGTTATCTGCCCTGTCACTTCTCCATGTCTCTCTTCCATGTCTCTCCTCCACGTCACTCCTCTATGTCACTCCTCCATGTCAGTCCTCCATGTCACTTCTCCATGTCTCTCCTCCATGTCACTCCTCTATGTCACTCCTCCATGTGACTCCTCCATGTCACTCAAACATGTCTCTCCTCCATGTCGCTATAACAACTCACTCCTCCGTGTCACTCCACCATTTCACTACTCCATGTCACTCCTACAGGTCACTCCTCCATGTCTCTACTCAAAGTCACTCCTCCATGTAACTACTTCATGTCACTCCTCCACGTCCCTACTCCATTTTGCTTTTCCATGTCACTCCTCCATGTCACTCCTCCATGTCGTTATTCCATGTCACTCCTCAATGTCGCTACACAACTCATTACTAATGTCACTCCTCCATGTTGCTCCTCCAAGTCACTCCTCCATGTAACTCCTACATGTAGCTACTCCATGTCACTCTTCCATGTCACTCCTCCATGTCGCTCCTCCGTGTTGCTCCCCCAAGTCATATCCATGTAACTCCTCATGTAGCTACTCCATGTCACTCATCCATGTCGCTACTCAAAGTCACTCCTCCATGTTACTACACCAACTCACTCCTCAATGTCACTCCTCCATATCACTCCTCCATGTCGCTATAACAAGTCACTCCTCCATGTCACCCCACCATTTTACTCCTCCATGTCACTCCTCCAGGTTACTCCTCCATGTCGCTACTAAAAGTCACTCCATGTCACTACACCAACTCACTCCTCAATGTCACTCCTCAATGTCAACACTTCATGTCACTCCTCCATGTCACTACACAAACTCAATCCTACTTTACACTCTATCATGTCACTCCTCCATATAGCTCCTACATGTCCCTCCTCCATGTCACTCCTCCATGTCATTCCTCCATGTCACTCCTCCATGTCGCTACTCTATGTCACTCCTCCATGTAGATCCTCAATGTCACCCCTCCGTGTCGGTACTCAAAGTCACTCCTCCATGTCGCTACACCAACTCACTCTTCCATGTCACTCCTCCATTTCACTCCACCACATCACTCCTCTACATCACTCCTCATGTCACTCCTCCATGTCAATACACCAACACAAACCTCTTTGTCCATCCTCCATGTCACTACTCCATGTCACTCCTCCATGCTGCTCCTCTGTGTTGCTCCTCCAAGTCACTCCTCCATATCCCTCCTTAATGTCATTCCACCAACTCACTCCTCCATGTCGCTACACCAGCTCACTCCTCCATGTCACTCCTCCATATCGCTACTTAATGTCATTCCTCCTTGTCACTCTTCCATGTCGCTCCTCCATGTCACTTCTCCAAGTCTTCAATATCATGTCTATCATCCGTGTGGCTCCACATTGTCACTCCTCCATATCACTCCTCTGACTCAATTCTACATGTTTTCCTCATCACTCCTCCATGTCATTCCTCCATGTCACTTCTATATGTCTTCAAAGTCACTCCTCCATGTCCCTCCTCCATGTCACTTCTATATGTCTTCAAAGTCACTCCTCCATGTCTCTCCTCCACGAAACTCCTCTATGTCACTCCTCCAGGTCACTTCTCCATGTCGCTACACCAAATTACTCCTCAATGTCACTTCTTCATGTCACTCCTCCATGTCTCTCCTCTATATCGCTCTAACAACTCACTCCTCCATGTCACTCCTCCATTTCACTCCTCCATGTCACTACACCAACTCACTCCTCAATGTCACTCCTCCATGTCACTACTTCATGTCACTCCTCCTTGTCACATCACAAACTCAATCCTCCTTCTCACTCCTCCATGTCACTCATCCATGTCATTCCTCCATGTCACTCCTTTATGTCACTCCTCCAATTCACTCCTCCATGTCACCTCTATATGTCTTCCATGTCACTCCTCCATGTCCATCCTCCATGTCACTACTCCTTGTCACTCCTCCATGTCGCTCCTCCGTGTTGCTCTTCCATGTCACTTCTCCATGTCAATCCTCCATGTCACTCCTCCAAGTCACTCACCCATGTCCCTCCGCGATATCACTCCAACATATCAACCCTCCTTGGTGATCCGCCATCTAACTTCTCCATGTCACTCTTCCATGTCTTTCCTCCACGTCACTCCTCTATGCCACTCCTCCATGTCACTCCTACATGTCACTCCTCCATGTCTCACCTCTATGTCGCTTTAACAACTCACTCCTCCATGTCACTCCTCCATGTCACTCCACCATTTCACTCCTCCATGTCACTTCTCCAGGTCACTCCTCCATGTCGCTACTCAAAGTCACTCCTCCATGTCACTACACCAACTTACTCCTCAATGTCACTCCTCCATATCACTCCTCCATTTCTCTCCTCCATGTCGCTATAACAACTCACTCCTCCATGTCACCTCTATATGTCTTCCATGTCACTCCTCCATGTCCATCCTCCATGTCCCTCCACGATGTCACTCCACCATATCAACTCTTCTTCCTGATCAACCCTGTCACTTTTCCAAGTCATTCCTCCATGTCCCTCCTCCATGTCACTACTCCATGTCACTACTCCATGTCACTCCTCCATGTCGCTCCTCCGTGTTGCTCCTCCACATCAATTTTCTATGTCACTCCTCCATATCACTCCTCCATGTCACTCCTCCCTGTCGCTATTCCATGTCAGTCCTCCATGTCGCTACACCAACTCACAATTCCATGTTACTCCTCCATGTCGCTTCTACATGTGACTCCTCCATGTCACTTCTCCATGTCGCTTCTCCACGTCACTCCTCGATGTCAATACACCAACTGGAACCTCTTTGTCCATCCTCCATGTCACTCCTCCGTGTTGCTCCTCCATGTCACTCCTCCATGTCACTCTTCCATGTCGCTACTCTATGTCACTCCTCCATGTCGCTAAACTAACTCAATCCTCCTTGTCACTCCTCCATGTCGCTCCTCCATGTTGCTCCTCCATGTCACTCCTCCATGTCACTCCTCCATGTCCCTACTCCATGTGACTCCTCCATGTCACTCCACCAACTTACTCCTCCACGTCGCTCCTCCATGTTGCTCTTCCATGTCACTCCTCCATGTAACTCATCTATGTCCCTCCGCCATGTCACTACACGAACTCAATCCTTCTTGTCACTTCTATATGTCTTCCATGTGACTCCTCCATGTCACTCCTCCATGTCACTCATCCATGTCACTTCTATATGTCTTCCATGTCACTCCTCCATGTCCCTCCTCCATGTCACTCCTCCACGTAACTCCTCTATGTCACTACTCCATGTAACACCTCCATTCAACTCCTCCATGTCGTTATTCCATGTCACTCCTCCATGTCGTTACACCAACTCATTACTCATGTCACTCCTCCATGTTGCTACTCCTTGTCAGTCATCCATGTCACTCCTACACGTAACTCCTCTATGTCACTCCTCCATGTCACACCTCCATGTCACTCCTCCATGTCGTTATTCCATGTCACTCCTCCATGTCGCTACACCAACTCATTACTCATTTCACTCCTCCATGTCGCTACTCCATGTCACTCCTCCAAGTCACTCACCCATGTCCCTCCGCCATTTCTCTCCTCCATGTCGCTATAACAACTCACTCCTCCATGTCACTACACCATTTCACTCCTCCATGTCACTCCTCCAGGTCACTCCTCCATGTCGCTACTCAAAGTCACTCCTCCATGTCACTACAACAACTCACTCCTCAATGTAACTCCTCCATATCGCTCCTCCATGTCCCTCCTCCATGTCACCCCTCCATGTCACTCCTCCATGTCACTCCTCCATGTCGCTCCTCCGTGTTGCTCCTCCGTGTTGCTCCTCCATGTCACTTCTCCAAGTCACTCACCCATGTCCCTCCACGATGTCACTCCACCATATACACCCTCCTTCCTGATAAACTCTGTCACTTCTCCAAGTCACTCCTCCATGACCCTCCTCCATGTCACTACACCCGATCAATCCTCTATGTCACTCCTCCATGTCACTCCTCCATCTCACTCCTCCATGTCGCTATTCCATGTGACTCCTCCATGTCGCTCCACCAACTCCTTCCTCCATGTTACTCCTCCATGTCAATCCTCCATGTCAATCCTTTATGTCACTCCTCCAAGTTACTCCTCCATGTCACTACACCATTTCAATCCCCCTTGTCACTCCTCCAGGTCACTCCTCCATGTCGCTACTCAAAGTCACTCCTCCATGTCACTTCTCCACATCACTCCTCTATGTCACTCCTCCATGTCACACCTCCATGTCACTCCTCCATGTCGCTACAGCAACTCATTCCTCATGTCAATCCTCCATGTCGCTACTCCATGTCACTTCTATATGTCTTCCATGTCACTGTCCCTCATCCATGTCACTCCTCCACGTAACTCCTCCATGTCATTCCTCCATGTCACTCCTCCATGTCGCTACTCTATGTCACTCCTCTATGTAGCTCCTCCATGTCACTCCTCCATGTCGCTACTCAAAGTCACTCCTCCATGTCACAAAACCAATTCACTCCTTACTGTCACTCCTCCATTTCACAACACAAACTCAACCCTCCTTGTCACTCCTCCATGTTACTCATCCATGTCATTCCTCAATGTCACTCGTTTATGTCACTTCTTCAATTCACTCCTCCATGTCACCTCTATATGTCTTACATGTCACTCCTTTATGTCAGTCCTCCATGTCACTTCTCCATGTCACTCCTCCATTTCTCTCCTTCATGTCGCTATAACAACTCACTCCTCCATTTCACTCCTCCACGTCACTCCTCTATGTCACTCCTCCATGTCACTCCTCCATGTCGCTACACCAACTCACTCTTCCATGTCAATACACCAACTCAAACCACTTTGTCCATCCTCCATGTCATTCCTCCATGTTGCTCCTCCATGTCAATCCTCCATGTCGCTACTCTATGTCACTCCTCCATGTCGCTACATCAACTTAATCCTCCTTGTCACTCCTCCATGTAGCTCCTCCATGTTGCTCCTCCATGTCACTCCTCCATGTCACTTATCCTTGTCCCTCTGCCATGTCACTCCACCATATCAATCTTCCTTGGTGATCCGCCCTGTCACTTATCCATTTCACTCTTCCATGTCTCTCCTCCACGTCACTCCTCTATGTAACTCCTCCATGTCACTCCTCCATGTCACTATAACAACTCACTCTTCCATGTCACTCCACCATTTCACTGTTCCATGTTCCTCCTCCAGGTCACTCCTCCATGTCGTTACTCAAAGTCACTCCTCCATGTCACTACACCAATTCACTCCTCCATGTCCATCCTCCATGTCACTACTCCATGTCACTCCTCCATGTCGCTCCTCTGTGTTGCTCCTCCATGTCACTTCTCCAAGTCACTCACCCATGTCCTTCCACGATGTCACTCCACCATATCAACTCACCTTCCTGATGAACCCTGTCACTTCTCCAAGTCACTCCTCCATGTCCCTCCTCCATGTCACTACTCCATGTCACTCCTCCTTGTCGCTCCTCCAGGTCACTCTTCCATGTCGCCACTCAAACTCACTCCTCCATGTCATTACACCTACTCACTCCTCCATGTCACACCTCCATGTCACTCCTCCATGTCGCTACAGCAACTCATTCCTCATGTCAATCCTCCATGTCGCTACTCCATGTCATTTCTATATGTCTTCCATGTCACTGTCCCTCATCCATGTCACTCCTCAACATAACTCCTACATTTCACTCCTCCACGTCACTCCTCTATGTCACTCCTCCATGTCGTTATTCCATGTCACTCCTCCATGTCGCTACACCAACTCATTACTCATGTTACTCCTCCATGTCGCTACTCCATGTCACTCCTCCATGTCGCTACACCAACTCAAACCTCCTTGTAACTCCTCCATGTCACTCATCCATGTCATTCCTCCATGTCACTCACTTATGTCACTCCTCCAATTCATTCCTCCATGTCATCTCTATATGTCTGCCATGTCAATCCTCCATGTCATCCTCCATGTCACTACTCCATGTCACTCCTCCATGTCGCTCCTCCGTGTTGCTCCTCCACATTAATCCTCTATGTCACTCCTCCATGTTGCTCCTCCAACTCACTCATCCATGTAACTCCTACATGTATTTACTCCATGTCACTACTCCATGTCACTCCTCCATGTAACTCCTCCATGTAGTTACTCCATGTCACTCCTCCATGTTGCTACACAAACTCACTCCTCATGTCACTCCTCCATGTCACTCCTCCAAGTCACTCACCCATGTCCCTCCGCGATGTCACTCCACCATATCAACCCTAATTAGTTATCCGCCCTGTCACTTCTCTATGTCACTCTTCCATGACTCTCCTCCATGTCACTCTTCCATGTCTCTCCTCCACGTCACTCCTCCATGTCTCTCCTCCACGTCACTCCTCCATGTCACTCATCCATGTCACTTCTCCATGTCTCTCATCCATGTCGCTCTAATAACTCACTCCTCCATGTCACTCCACCATTTCACTCCTCCATGTCACTCCTCCAGGTCACTCCTCCATGTCGCTACTCAAAGTCACTCCTCCATGTCACTCATCCATGTCATTCCTCCATGTCACTCGTTTATGTCACTCCTCCATGTCACTTCTCAATGTCTCTCCTCCATGTCGCTCTAACAACTCACTCCTCCATGTCACTCCTCCATTTCACTCCTCCATGTCACTCCTCCATGTCATTCCTCCATGTCACTCAACCATGTCATTCCTCCATGTTGCTCCTCCATGTCACTCCTCCATGTCGCTCCTCCGTGTTGCTCCTCCACATCAATTCTCTATGTCACTCCTCCATGTCACTCCTCCATGTCACTCCTAAATGTCGCTATTCCATGTGACTCCTCCATGTAGCTCCACCACCTCACTCCTCCACGTCGCTCCTCCATGTTGCTCTTCCATGTCACTCCTCCATGTCACTTCTATATATCTTCCATGTCACTCCTCCATGTCCCTCCTCTATGTCACTCCTCCATGTCATTCCTCCATGTCACTTCTCCATATCTCTCCTCCACGTCACTCCTCTATGTCACTCCTCCATGTGACTCCTCCATGTCACTCCAACATGTCTCTCCTCCATGTCGCTATAACAACTCACTCCTCCATGTCACTCCACCATTTCACTACTCCATGTCACTCCTACAGGTCTCTCCTCCATGTCGCTACTCAAAGTCACTCCTCCATGTCAATACACCAACTCACTCCTCAAGGTCACTCCTCCATGTCACTCTTCCACGTCGCTCCTCTATGTCACTCCTCCATGTCGCTACACAAACTCATTACTCATGTAACTCCTCCAAGTCACTCACCCATTTCCCTCCACGATGTCACTCCACCATATAAACCCTCCTTCCTGTTCAACCCTTTCACTGCTCCAAGTCATTCCTCCATGTCCATCCTCCATGTCACTACTCCACATCAATCCTCTATGTCACTCCTCCATGTTTCTCCTCCATGTCTCTCCTCCATGTCGCTCTAACAACTCACTCCTCAATGTCACTCCACTATTTCACTCCTCCATGTAACTCCTCCAGGTCACTCCTCCATGTCGCTTTTCCCTGTCAGTCCTCCATGTCGCTACACCAACTCACTCTTTCATGTTACTCCTCCATGTCGCTACTCCATGTGACTCCTCCATGTCGCTCCACCATGTCAATCCTTTATGTCACTCCTCCAAGTTACTCCTACATGTCACTCCACCATTTCACTCCTCCATGTCACTCCTCCAGGTCACTCCTCCATGTCACTCCTCCAAGTCACTCACCCATGTCCCTCCACGATGTCACTCCACCATATCAACCCTCCTTGGATATCCGCCCTGTCACTTCTCCATGTCACTCTTCCATATCTCTACTCCCCGTCACTCTTCCATGTCACTTCTCCATGTCTCTCCTCCATGTCGCTCTAACAACTCACTCCTCCATGTCACTCCACCATTTCATTCCTCCATGTCACTCCTCCAGGTCACTCCTCCATGTCACTACTCAAAGTCACTCCTCCATGTCGCTACACCAACTCACTCCTCAGTCACTCCTCCATATCACTCCTCCATTTCTCTCCTCCATGTCACTATAACAACTCACTCCTCCATGTCACTACACCATTTCACTCTTCCATGTCACTCCTCCAGGTCACTCCTCCATGTCGCTACTCAAAGTCACTCCTCCATGTCACTACACCAACTCACTCCTCAATGTAACTCCTCCATATCGCTCCTCCATGTCATTCCTCCATTTCACTCCACGACGTCTCTCCTCTACGTCACTCCTCATGTCACTACACTAACTCAATCCTCCTTGTCACTCCTCCATATCACTCATCCATGTCATTCCTCCATGTCACTCCTTTATGTCACTCCTCCATTTCACTTCTCCATGTCGCTATTCCAAGTTACTCCTCTATGTAGCTCCTCCATGATGCTCCTCTATGTCTATCCTCATGTCACTCCTCCATTACACGACTCCATGTCACTCCTCCATGTCACTACACCAACTCAATCCTCCTTGTCACTCCTCCATATCACTCATCCATGTCATTCCTCCATGTCACTCCTTTATGTCACTCCTCCATTTCACTTCTCCATGTCGCTATTCCAAGTTACTCCTCTATGTAGCTCCTCCATGATGCTCCTCTATGTCACTCCTCATGTCACTCCTCCATTACACTCCTCCATGTCGCTCCTTCATGTCACTTCTCCAAGTCTTCAATGTCATGTCTCTCATCCATGTAGCTCCACTAATTCATTCCTCCATGTCTCTCCTCCATGTCACTCCTCCATGTCGCTACTCTATGTCACTCCTCTACGTCACTCCTTATGTCACTACACCAACTCAATCCTCCTTGTCACTCCTCCATGTCGCTCCTCAATGTCACTTCTCCAAGTCTTCAATGTCATGTCTCTCATCCATGTCGCTCCACTAATTCATTCCTCCTTTTCACTCCTCCATATCACTCATCCATGTCATTCCTCCATGTCACTCCTTTATGTCAATCCTAAAAGTCACTCCTCCATGTCACTTCTATATGTCTTCCATGTCACTCCTCCATGTCGCTCCTCCGTGTTGCTCCTCCAAGTCACTCCTCCATGTAACTCCTCCATGTAGCTACTCCATGTCACTCCTCCATGTCGCTACACAAACTCACTCCTCATGTCACTCGTCCATGTCACTCCTCCATGTCACTCCTCCATGTCATTCCTCCATGTCGCTATTCCATGTCAGTCCTCCATGTCGCTACACCAACTCACTCTTTCATATTACTCCTCCATGTTGCTACTCCATGTGACACCTCCATGTCGCTCCACCAACTCCTTCCTCCATGTTACTCCTCCATGTCACTCCTCCATGTCACTCCTTTATGTCACTCCTCCATGTCACTCCTCCATGTCACTCCTCTAGGTCACTCATCCATGCCACTCCTCCATGTAACTCCTCCATGTCACTCCTCCAACTCACTTACCCATGTCCCTCCACGATGTCACTCCACCATATAAACCCTCCTTCCTGATCAACCCTGCCACTTCTCCAAGTCACTCCTCCATGTCCCTCCTCCATGTCATTACTCCTTGTCACTCTTCCATGTCGCTACAGCAACTCATTCCTCATGTCACTCCTCCATGTCGCTCCTCCGTGTTGCTCCTCCAAGTGACTCCTCCATGTAACTCCTCCATGTAGCTACTCCATGTCACTCCTCCATGTCCATCCTCCATGTCAATACTCCACATCAATCCTTCATGTCACTCCTCTATATCGCTCCTCCATGTCCCTCCTCCATGTCACTCCTCCATGTCATTCATCCATGTCACTCCTCCATTTATCTCCTCCATGTCGCTACTCTATATGACTCCTCCATGTCACTCCTCCATGTCACTCCTCCATGTCGCTACACAAACTCACTCCTCATGTTACTACTCTATGTCGCAAATCCATGTCAATCCTCCATGTCACTACACCAACTCATTCCTCAATGTCACTCCTCCATGTCACTACTTCTTCTCACTCCTCCATGTAACTCATCCATGTCTCCCCTCCACGTCACTCCTCTATGTCACTCCTCCATGTCACTCCTCCATGTCGCTACACCAACTCAAACCTCCTTGTCACTCCTCCATGTCGCTCTTTCATGTTGCTCCTCTATGTCACTCCTCCATTTCACTCCACGACGTCTCTCCTCTACGTCACTCCTCATGTCACTACACCAACTCAATCCTCCTTGTCACTCCTCCATATCACTCATCCATGTCATTCCTCCATGTCACTCCTTTATGTCTATCCTCCAAGTCACTCCTCCATGTCACTTCTATATGTCTTCCATTTCACTCCTCCATCTCCATCCATCATGTCACTACTCCATGTCACTCCTCCATGTCGCTCCTCTGTGTTGCTCCTACAAGTCACTCCTCCATGTAACTCCTCCATGTAGCTACTACATGTCATTCCTCCATGTCGCTACACAATCTCGCTCCTCCTGTCACACGTCCATGTCACTCGTCCATGTCACTCCTCCATGTCACTCCTCCATGTCGCTACACCAACTCACTCTTTCATGTTACTCCTCCATGTTGCTACTCCATGTGACTCCTCCATGTCGCTCCACCAACTCCTTCCTCCATGTCACTCCTCCATGTCACTCCTTTATGTCACTCCTCCAAGTTACTCCTCCATGTCACTCCTCCATGTCACTCCTCTAGGTCACTCCTCCATGCCACTCCTCCATGTAACTCCTCCATGTAGCTACTCCATGTCACTCCTCCATGTCGCTACACAAACTCACTACTCATGTCACTCCTCCATGTCACTCCTCCATGTCACTCCTCCAAGTCACTTACCCATGTCCCTCCACGATTTCACTCCACCATATAAACCCTCCTTCCTGGTCAACCCTGTCACTTCTCCAAGTCACTCCTCCATATCCCTCCTCCATGTCATTACTCCTTGTCATTCCTCCATGTCGCTACAGCAACTCATTCCTTATGTCACTCCTCCATGTCGCTCCTCCGTGTTGCTCCTCCAAGTCACTCCTCCATGTAACTCCTCCATGTAGCTACTCCATGTCACTCCTCCATGTCACTCCTCCATGTCGCTACAACAACTCATTCCTAATGTCACTCCTCCATGTCACTACTCCACATCAATCCTCTATGTAACTCCTCCATGTCACTCCTCCATGTCTCTCCTCCATGTCGCTCTAACAACTCACTCCTCCATGTCAATCCACCATTTCACTCCTCTATGTCACTCCTCCAAGTCACTCCTACATGTCGCTACTCAAAGTCACTCCTCCATGTAACTACACCAACTCACTAATCAATGTCACTCCTCCATGTCACTACTTCATGTCACTCCTCCATATCGCTACACAAACTCAACCCTCCTTTTTACTCCTCCATGTCACTCATCCATGTCATTCCTCCATGTCACTCCTTTATGTCACTCCTCCAATTCACTCCTCCATGTCACTCCTCCATGTCACTCATCCATGTCCCTCCTCCATGTCACTCCATCATATCAATCTTCCTTGGTGATCCGACCTGTCACTTCTCCATGTCACTCTTCCATGTCTCTCCTCAACGTCACTCCTCTATGTCACTCCTCCATGTCACTCATCCATGTCCCTCCTCCATGTCACTCCATCATATCAATCTTCCTTGGTGATCCGACCTCTCACTTCTCCATGTCACTCTTCCATGTCTCTCCTCCACGTCACTCCTCTATGTCACTCCTCAATGTCACTCCTCCATGTCACTACTTAATGTCACTCCTCCATGTCACAACACAAACACAACCCTCCTTTTCACTCCTCCATGTCACTCATCCATGTCAATCCTCCATGTCACTCCTTTATGTCACTCCTCCAATTCACTCCTCCATGTCACTCCTCCATGTCACTCCACCCTATCAATTTTCCTTGGTGATCCGACCTGTCACTTCTCCATGTCACTCTTCCATGTCTCTCCGCCACGTCACTCCTCTATGTCACTCCTCCATGTCACTCCTCCATGTCACTCGTTCATTTCTCTCCTCCATGTCGCTATAACAACTCACTCCTCCATGTCACTCCACCATTTCACTCCTCCATGTCACTCCTCCAGGTCACTCCTCCATGTCGCTACTCAAAGTCACTCCTCCATTTCGCTACACAAACTCACCTCTCATGTTACTACTCTATGTCACTCCTCCATGTAGCTACACAAACTCAATCCTCCTTTACACTCTTTCATGTTACTCCTCCATATCGCTCCTCCATGTCCCTTCTCCATGTCACTCCTCCATGACATTCCTCCATGTCACTCCTCCATGTATCTCCTCCATGTTGCTACTCTATGTCACTCCTCCATGTCACTCCTCCATGTCACTCCTCCATTTCGCTACACAAACTCACTCCTCATGTTACTACTCTATGTCGCTACTCCATGTCGCTCTAACAACTCACTCCTCCATGTCAGTCCACCATTTCACTCCTCCATGACACTACTCCAGGTCACTCCTCCATGTTGCTACTCAAAGTCACTCCGCCATGTCACTACACCAACTCACTCCTCAATGTCACTCCTCCATGTCACAACTTCATGTCAATCCTTCATCTTGCTACTCCTTGTGACTACAACATGTCGCTCCACCAACTCACTCTTCCACGTCGTTCCTCCATGTTGCTCTTCCATGTCACTCCTCCATGTAACTCATCTATGTCCCTCTGCTATGTCAATACACCAACTCAATCCTTCATGTCACTCCTCCATGTGACTCATCCATGTCACTTCTATATGTCTTCCATGTCACTCCTCCATGTCCCTCCTCTATGTCACTCCTCCCTTTCACACCTCCATGTCACACCTCCATGACGTTATTCCATGTCACTCCTCCATGTCGCTACACAAACTCATTACTCATGTCACTCCTCCATGTCGCTCCTCCGTGATGCTCCTCCTTGTCACTCCTCCAAGTCACTCACCCAAGTCCCTCCACGATGTCACTCCACCATATCAACCCTCCTTCCTGATCAACCCTGTCACTTCTCCAAGTCACTCCTCCATGTCTATCCTCCATGTCGCTACTCCACATCAATCCTCTATGTCACTCCTCCATGTCACTCCTCTATGTCACTCCTCCATATCGATATTCCATGTGACTCCTCCATGTCGCTGCACCAACTCCTTCCTCCATGTTACTCCTCCATGTCACTCCTCCATGTAACTCCTACATATAGCTACTCCATGTCACTACTCCAAGTCACTCCTCCATGTCGCTCCTCCGTGTTGCTCCTCCAAGTCACTCCTCCACGTAACTCCTCCATGTAACTACTCCATGTCACTCCTCCATGTCGCTAGACAAACTCACTCCTCATGTCACTCCTCCATGTCACTACTTCTTGTAACTCCTCCATGTCACTCATCCATGTCATTCCTCCATGTCACTCCTTTATGTCACTCCTCCAATACACTCCTCCATGTCACCTCTATATGTCTTCCATGTCACTCCTCCATGTCCATCCTCCATGTCACTACTCCATTTCACTACTCCATGTCGCTCCTCCGTGTTGCTCCTCCTTGTCACTCCTTCAAGTCACTCACCCATGTCCTTCCACGATGTCACTCCACCATATAAACCCTCCTTCCTGATCAACCCTGTCATTTCTCCAAGTCACTCCTCCATGTACATTCAACATGTCCCTACTCCATGTCACTCCTCCATGTCGCTCCTCCGTGTTGCTCCTCCTTGTCACTCCTCCAAGTCACTCACCCAAGTCCGTCCACGATGTCACTCCACCATATCAACCCTCCTTCCTGATCAACCCTGTCACTTTTCCAAGTCACTCCTCCATGTCCATCCTCCATGTCACTACTCCATGTCACTTCTCCATGTCGCTCCTCCGTGTTACTCCTCCTTGTCACTCCTCCAAGTCACTCACCCATATCCCTCCACGATGTCACTCCACCATATCAACCCTCCTTCCTGATCAACCCTGTCACTTCTCCAAGTCACTCCTCCATGTCCATCCTCCATGTCGCTACTCCACATCAATCCTCCATGTTGCTCTTCCATGTCACTCCTCAATGTAACTCATCTATGTCACTTCTATATGTCTTCCATG
Source organism: Sebastes schlegelii (assembly GCA_014673565.1). Taxonomy (NCBI): domain Eukaryota; kingdom Metazoa; phylum Chordata; class Actinopteri; order Perciformes; family Sebastidae; genus Sebastes; species Sebastes schlegelii. The sequence continues at coordinate 29,635,022 of CM025825.1, forward strand.
TCACTCCTCCATGTTCCTCCTCCATGTCACTCCTCCACATCACTCCTCTATGTCACTCCTCTATGTCACACCTCCATGTCAATCCTCCATGTCACTACTCCATGTCACTCCTCCCTGTTGCTCCTCCGTGTTGCTCCTCCATGTCACTCCTCCAAGTCACTCATCCATGTCCCTCCACGATGTCACTCCACCAAATCAACCCTCCTTCCTGATCAACCCTGTCACTTCTCCAAGTCACTCCTCCAGGTCCCTCCTCCATGTCACTACTCCATGTCACTCCTCCATGTCGCTCCTCCGTGTTGCTCCTCCACATCAATCCTCTATGCCACTCCTCCATGTTGCTCTTCCAAGTCACTCCTCCATGTAACTCCTACATGTAGCTACTCCATGTCACTACTCCATGTCACTCCTTCATGTCGCTCCTCCGTGTATCTCCTTCTTGTCACTCCTCCAAGTCACTCACCCATTTCCCTCCATGATGTCACTCCACCATATCAACCCTCCTTCCTGATCAACCCTGTCACTTCTCCAAGTCACTCCTCCATGTCCATCCTCCATGTCACTACTCCACATCAATCCTCCATGTCACTCATCCATGTCATTCCTCCTTGTCACTCCTTTATGTCACTCTTCCAATTCACTCCTCCATGTCACTCCTCCATGTCAATCATCCATGTCCCTCCGCCATGTTAATCCACCCTATCAATCTTCCTTGGTGATCTGACCTGTCACTTTTCCATGTCACTCTTCCATGTCTCTCCTCCATGTCGATCCTCCATGTCACTACTCCACATCAATCCTCCATGTCACTCATCAATGTCATTCCTCCTTGTCACTCCTTTATGTCACTCCTCCAATTCATTCCTCCATGTCACTCCTCCATTTCACTCATCCATGTCCCTCTGCCATGTCACTCCACCCTATCAATCTTCCTTGGTGATCCGACCTGTCACTTTTCCATGTCACTCTTCCATGTCTCTCCTCCATTTCACTCCTCCATGTCACTCCTCCAGGTCACTCCTCCATGTCGCTACTTCAAGTCACTCCTCCATGTTGCTACACAAACTCAACCCTCCTTTACACTCTTTCATGTCATTCCTCCATATCGCTCCTCCATGTCCCTCCTCCATGTCACTCCTCCATGTCATTCCTCCACGTAAATCCTCCATGTATCGCCTCCATGTCGCTACTCTATGTCACTCCTCCATGTCACTCCTCCATGTCGCTACACAAACTCACTCCTCATGTTACTACTCTGTCGCTACTCCATGTCATTCCTTCATGCCGCTACACCAACCCACTCCTCAATGTCACTCCTTCATGTCACTACTTCTTGTCACTCCTCCATGTCACTCACCCATATCATTCCTCCATGTCACTCCTTTATGTCATTCCTCCAATTCACTCCTCCATGTCACCTCTATATGTCTTCCATGTCACTCCTCCATGTCATCCTCCTTGTCACTACTCCATGTCACTCATCCATGTCGCTCCTTCGTGTTGCTCCTCCACATCAATCCTCCATTTCTCTCCTCCATGTCGCTACACCAACTCATTACTCATGTCACTCCTCAATGTCGCTACTCCATGTCAGTCCTCCATGTCACTCCTCCCTGTCACACTTCCATGTCACTCCTCCATGTCGCTACACCAACTCATTACTCATGTCACTCCTCCATGTCGCTACTCAAAGTCACTCCTCTATGTCACTACACCAACTTATTACTCATGTCACTCCTCCATGTCCCTACTCCATGTGACTCCTCCATGTCGCTCCACCAACTTACTCCTCCACGTCGCTCCTCCATGTTGCTCTTCCATGTCACTCCTCCATGTAACTCATCTATGTCCCTCCGCCATGTCACTACACCAACTCAATCCTTCTTGTCACTCCTCCATGTCACTCATCCATGTCACTTCTATATGTCTTCAATGTCACTCATCCATGTTCCTCCTCCATGTCACTCCTCCACATCACTCCTCTATGTCACTCCCCCATTTCACACCTCCATGTCACTCCTCCATGTCGCTACACCAACTCATTCCTCGTGTCACTCCTCCATGTCGCTACTCCATGTCACTCCTCTGTGTCGCTACACCAACTCAACCCTCCTTGTAACTCCTCCATGTCACTCATCCATGTCATTCCTCCATGTCACTCGTTTATGTCACTACTCCAATTCACTCCTCCATGTCATCTCTATATGTCTTCCATGTTGCTCCTCCATGTTGCTCCTCCATGTCACTACTCCATGTCACTCACCTATGTCCCTCCACGATGTCACTCCACCATATCAACCCTCCTTCCTGATAAACCCTGTCACTTCTCCATGTCCCTAACACATATAGCTACTCCATGTACTAATCCATGTCACTCCTCCATGTCGCTCCTCCGTGTTGCTCCTCCAAGTCACTCCTCCATGTAACTCCTCCATGTAGTTACTCCATGTCACTCCTCCATGTCGCTACACAAACTCACTCCTCATGTCACTCCTCCATGTCACTCCTCCATGTCACTCCTCCAAGTCACTCACCCATGTCCCTCTGTGATGTCACTCTACCATATCAACCCTCCTTGGTTATCCGCCCTGTCACTTCTCCATGTCATTCCTCCATGTCGCTATACCAAGTCACTCCTCCATGTCATTCCTCCATTTCACTCCTCCATGTATCTCCTCCATGTCGTTACTCTATGTCACTCCTCCATGTCACTCCTCCATGTCACTCCTCCATGTCGCTACACAAACTCACTCCTCATTATACTACTCTTTGTCGCAAACTCCATGTCACTCCTCCATGCCGCTACACCAACTCACTCCTCAATGTGACTCCTCCATGTCACTATTTCTTGTCACGCCTCCATGTCACTCATCCATGTCATTCCTCCATGTCACTCCTTTATGTCACAACTCCAATTCACTCCTCCATGTCACCTCTATATGTCTTCCATGTCACTTCTCCAAGTCACTCCTCCATGTCCATCCTCCATGTCACTACTCCACATCTATCCTCTATGTCACTCCTCCATGTCACTCCTCCATGTCGCTCTAACAACTCACTCCTCCATGTCACCCCACCATTTCACTCCTCCATGTCACTCCTCCAGATCACTCCTCCATGTCGCTACTCAAAGTCACTCCTCCATGTCACTACACCAACTCAAATCCTTCTTGTCACTCCTCCATGTCACTCATCCATGTCATTTCTATATGTATTCCATGTCACTTTTCCAAGTCCCTCCTCCATGTCACTCCTCCACGTCGCTCCTCTATGTCACTCCTCCAAGTCACACCTCCATGTAACTCCTCCATGTCGCTACACAAACTCATTACTCATGCCACTCCTCCATGTCGCTACTCCATGTCACTCCTCCATGTCGCTCTAACAACTCACTCCTCCATGTCACTCAACCAATTCACTCCTCCATGTCACTCCTCAAAGTCACTCCTCCATGTCACTACACAAACTCACTCCTCAATGTCACTCCTCAATGTCACTAATTCATGTCACTCCTCCATGTCGCTACACAAACTCAATCCTCCTTTAAACTCTTTCATGTCCCTTCTCCATATCGCTCCTCCATGTCCCTCCTCCATGTCACTCCTCCATGTCATTCCTCCATGTCACTCCTCCATGTATCTCCTCCATGTCGCTACTCTATGTCACTCCTCCATGTCACTCCTCCATGTCACTCCTCCATGTCGCTACACCAACTCATTACTCATGTCACTCCTCCAGGTCACTCACCCATGTCACTTCTCCAAGTCACTCACCCATGTCCCTCCACGATGTCACTCCAACATATAAACCCTCCTTCCTGATCAAACCTTTCACTTCTCCAAGTCACTCCTCCATGTCCATCCTCCATGTCACTACTCCACATCAATCCTCTATGTCACTCCTCCATGTTTCTCCTCCATGTCTCTCATCCATGTCGATCTAACAACTCACTCCTCAATGTCACTCCACCATTTCACTCCTCCATGTCACTACTTCATGTCACTCCTCCATGTCGCTACTCCATGTGACTCCTCCATGTCGCTCCACCATATCAACCCTCATTGGTTATCCGCCCTGTCACTTCTCCATGTCACTCTTCCATGTCTCTCCTCCCCGTCACTCTTCCATGTCACTCCTCCATTTCTCTCATCCATGTCACTATAAAAAACTCACTCCTCCATGTCACTACACCATTTCACTCATCCATGTCACTCCTCCAGGTCACTCCTCCATGTCGCTACTCAAAGTCACTCCTCCATGTCACTACACCAACTCACTCCTCAATGTAACTCCTCCATATCGCTCCTCCATGTCCCTCCTCCATGTCATTCCTCCATGTCACTCCTCCATGTATCTCCTCCATGTCGCTCCTCCGTGTTGATCCTCCAAGTCACTCCTCCATGTAACTCCTCCATGTAGTTACTCCATGTCACTCCTCCATGTCGCTCCTCCGTGTTGCTCCTCCACATCAATCCTCTATGTCACTCCTCCATGTCACTCCTCCAAGTCGCTATTCCATGTCAGTCCTCCATGTCGCTAAAACAACTCACTCTTCCTTGTCACTCCTCCATTTCACTCCACCTCGTCACTCCTCTACATCACTCCTCATGTCACTCCTCCATGTCAATACACCAACACAAACCTCTTTGTCCATCCTCCATGTCACTACTCCATGTCACTCCTCCATGTCGCTCCTCTGTGTTGCTCCTCCAAGTCACTCCTCCATATCCCTCCTTTATGTCATTCCACCAACTCACTCCTCCATGTCGCTACCCCAGCTCACTCCTCCATGTCACTCCTCCATATCGCTACTTAATGTCATTACTCCTTGTCACTCTTCCTTGTCGCTCCTCCATGTCACTTCTCCAAGTCTTCAATATCATGTCTCTCATCTGTGTAGCTCCACATTGTCACTCCTCCATATCACTCCTCCGACTCACTTCTACATGTTTTCCTCGTCACTCCTCCATGTCATTCCTCCATGTCACTTCTATATGTCTTCAAAGTCACTCCTCCATGTCCCTCCTCCATGTCACTTCTATATGTCTTCAAAGTCATTCCTCCATGTCTCTCATCCATGTCGCTCCTCCGTATTGCTCCTCCAAGTCACTCCTCCATGTAACTACTCCATGTCACTCCTCCATGTTGCTACACAAACTCACTCCTCATGTTACTCCTCCATGTCACTCCTCCATGTCACTCTTCCAAGTCATTCACCCATGTCCCTCCGCGATATCACTCCACCATATCAACCCTCCTTGGTGATCCGCCCTGTCACTTCTCCATATCACTCCTCCATGTCTCTCCTCCACGAAACTCCTCTATGTCACTCCTCCAGGTCACTCCTCCATGTCGCTAAACCAACTTACTCCTCAATGTCACTTCTTCATGTCACTCCTCCATGTCTCTCCTCTATATCGCTCTAACAACTCACTCCTCCATGTCACTCCTCCATTTCACTCCTCCATGTCGCTCCTCCATGTCCCTCCTCCATGTCATTCGTTTATGTTACTCCTCCAATTCACTCCTCCATGTCACTCCTCCATGTCACTCATCCATGTCCCTCCGACAAGTCACTCCACCCTATCAATCTTCCTTGGTGATCCGACCTGTCACTTCTCCATGTCACTCTTCCATGTCTCTCCTCCACGTCACTCCTCTATGTCACTCCTCCATGTCACTCATCCATGTCATTCCTCCATGTCACTCCTCCATGTCCATCCTCATGTCACTCCTCCATGTCACTCCTCCATTTCACTCCTCCAAGTCACTCACCCATGTCCCTCCGCGATGTCACTCCACCATATCAACCCTCCTTGGTTATCTGCCCTGTCACTTCTCCATGTCTCTCTTCCATGTCTCTCCTCCACGTCACTCCTCTATGTCACTCCTCCATGTCAGTCCTCCATGTCACTTCTCCATATCTCTCCTCCACGTCACTCCTCTATTTCACTCCTCCATGTGACTCCTCCATGTCACTCAAACATATCTCTCCTCCATGTCGCTATAACAACTCACTCCTCCATGTCACTCCACCATTTCACTACTCCATGTCACTCCTACAGGTCACTCCTCCATGTCGCTACTGCATGTGACTCCTCCATGTTGCTCCACCAACTCACTCCTCCACTTCGCTCCTCCATGTTGCTCTTCCATGTCACTCCTCCAAGTCACTCATCCATGTCACTACTCCATGTCACTACCCCATGTCACTCCTCCATGTTGCTCCTGTTTCTTGTTCCTCCACATCAACCCTCTATGTCACTCCTCCATGTTGTTCCTCAAAGTCACTCCTCCATGTAATTCCTACATGTAGCTACTCCATGTCACTCCTCCATGTCGCTCCTCCGTGTTGCTCCTCAAAGTCACTCCTCCATGTAACTCCTCCATGTAGCTACTTCATGTCACTCCTCCATGTCGCTACACAAAATTACTCCTCATGTTACTCCTCCATGTCACTCGCCAAGTCACTCACCCATGTCCCTCCGCGATGTCACTCCACCATATCAACCCTCCTTGGTTATCCGCCCTGTCACTTCTCCATGTCACTCTTCCATGTCTCTCCTCCCCGTCCCTCCTCCATGTCACTTCTCCATGTCTCTCCTCCATGTCACTCTAACAACTCACTCCTCCATGTCACTCCACCATTTCACTCCTCCATGTCTCTCCTCCAGGTCACTCCTCCATGTCGCTACTCAAAATCACTCCTCCATGTCACTCCACGATGTCCCTCCTCCGTGTAGCTACTCCATGTCACTTCTCCAAGTCACTCACCCATATCCCTCCACGATGTCACTCCACCATATCAACCCTCCATCCTGATCAACTCTGTCACTTCTCCAAGTCACTCCTCCATCTCCATCCTCCATGTCACTACTCCACATCAATCCTCTATGTCACTCCTCCATGTCGCTATTCCATGTGACTCCTCCATGTCGCTCCACTAACTCCTTCCTCCATGATACTCCTCCATGTCACTCCTCCATGTCAGTCTTTTATGTCACTCCTCCAAGTTACTCCTCCATGTCACTCCACCATTAAACTCCTCCATGTCACTCCACCAACTCACTCCTCCACGTCGCTCCTCCATGTCACTTCTCCATGTCTCTCCTCCATGTCGCTCTAACAACTCACTCCTCCATGTCACTCCACCATTTCACTCCTCCATGTCACTCGTCCAGGTCACTCCTCCATGTCGCTACTCCATGTCATTCCTCCATGTCACTCGTTTATATCACTTGTCCATGTCACTCTTCCATGTCTCTCCTGCACGTCACTCCTCTATGCCACTCCTCCATGTCACTCCTACATGTCACTCCTCCATGTCTCTCCACTATGTCGCTCTAACAACTCACTCCTCCATGTCACTCCTACATGTCACTCCTCCAGGTCATTCCTCCATGTCGCTACTCAAAGTCACTCCTCCATGTCACTACACCAACTTAATCCTCAATGTCACTCCTCCATATCACTCCTCCATTTCTCTCCTCCATGTCGCTATAACAACTCACTCCTCCATGTCACTCCTCCATGTCACTCCTCCATGTCGCTCCTCCGTGTTGCTCCTCGTTGTCACTCCTCCAAGTCACTCATCCATGTCACTCCTCTATGTCACTCCTCCATGTCACTCCTCTATGTCACTCGTCCATGTCACTCCTCCATGTAACTCCTCCATGTAACTCCTCCATGTCACTCCTCCATGTCACTCCTACAAGTCACTCACCCATGTTCCTCCACTATGTCACTCCACCATATCAACCCTCCGTCCTGATCAACCCTGTCACTTCTCCAAGTCACTCCTCCATGTCCCTCCTCCATGTCACTACTCCATTTCTCTCCTCCATGTCGCTATAACAACTCACTCCTCCATGTCACTCCTCCAGGTCACTCCTCCATGTCGCTACTCAAAGTCACTCCTACATGTCACTACACCAACTCACTGCTCAATGTCACTTCTCAATGTGACTACTTCATGTCACTCCTCCATGTCACTCCTCCATTTCTCTCCTCCATGTCGCTATAACAACTCACTCCTCCATGTCACTCCTCCAGGTCACTCCTCCATGTCGCTACACAAACTCACTCCTCATGTCACTCCTCCATGTCACTCATCCATGTCATTCCTCCATGTCACTCCTCCATGTCCATCCTTCATGTCACTCCTCCAAGTCACTCCTCCATGTATCTCCTCCATGTCGCTACTCTTTGTCACTCCTCCATGTCACTCCTCCATGTCGCTACACCAACTCACTCCTCAATGTCACTCCTCCATGTAACTACTTCTTGTCACTCCTCCATGTCACAACTCCAATTCACTCCTCCATGTCACCTCTATATGTCTTCCATGTCACTCCTCCATGTCCATCCTCCATGTCACTACTCTATGTCACTCCTCCATGTCGCTCCTCCGTGTTGCTCCTCCTTGTCACTCCTCCAAGTCACTCACCCATGTCCTTCCACGATGTGACTCCATCATATAAACCCTCCTTCCTGATCAACCCTGTCAATTCTCCAAGTCACTCGTCCATGTCCATCCTCCATGTCACTACTCCATGTCACTCCTCCATCTCGCTCCTCCGTGTTGCTCCTCGTCACTCCTCCAAGTCATTCACCCATGTCCCTCCACGATGTCACTCCACAATATCAACCCTCCTTCCTGATCAACCCTTTCACTTCTCCAAGTCACTCCTCCATGTCGCTATTCCACGTTAGTCCTACATGTTGCTCCTCCATGTTGCTCCTTCATGTCACTCCTCCATGTCACTCATCCATGTCACTCCTCTATGTCACTCCTCCATGTCACTGCTCTATGTCACTCGTCCATGTCACTCGTCCATGTAACTCCTCCATGTAGCAACTCCATGTCACTCCTCCATGTCGCTATACAAACTCACTCCTCATGTCATTCCTCCATGTCACTCCTCCGTGTTGCTCCTCCTTGTCACTCATCCAAGTCACTCACCCATGTCCTTCCACGATGTCACTCCATCATATCAACCCTACTTCCTGATCAACCCTGTCACTTCTCCAAGTCACTCCTCCATGTCCCTCCTCCATGTCACTACTCCATTTCTCTCTTCCATGTCGCTATAACAACTCACTCCTCCATGTCACTCCTCCAGGTCACTCCTCCATGTCGCAATTCAAAGTCACTCCTCCATGTCACTACACCAACTCACTCCTCCATGTCACTACTCCATTTCTCTCCTCCATGTCGCTATAACAACTCACTCCTCCATGTCACTCCTCCATGTCACTCCTCCATGTCACTCCTCCAAGTCACTCACCCATGTCCCTCCGCGATGTCACTCCACCATGTCAACCCTCCTTGGTTATCCGCCCTGTCACGTCTCCATGTCACTCTTCCATGTCTCTCCTCCACGTCACTCCTCTATGTCACTCCTCCATGTCAGTCCTCCATGTCACTTCTCCATGTCTCTCCTCCACGTCACTCCTCTATGTCACTCCTCCATGTGACTGCTCCATGTCACTCCTCCATGTCTCTCCTCCATGTCGCTATAACAACTCACTCCTCCATGTCACTCTTCCATGTCACTCCTCCATGTCACTCCTCCATGTCGCTACAACAACTCATTCCTTATGTCACTCCTCCATGTCACTCCTCCATGTCTCTCCTCCATGTCGCTCTAACAACTCACTCCTCCATGTCACTCCACCATTTCACTCCTCAATGTCTCCTCTATATGTCTTCCATGTCACTCCTCCATGTCCATCCTCCATGTCCCTCCACGATGTCACTCCACCATATTAACTCTTCTTCCTGATCAACCCTGTCACTTCTCCAAGTCACTCCTCCATGTCCCTCCTCCATGTCACTACTCCATGTAACTACTGCATGTCACTCCTCCATGTCGCTCCTCCGTGTTGCTCCTCCACATCAATTCTCCATGTCACTCCTCGATGTCAATACACCAACTGGAACCTCTTTGTCCATCCTCCATGTCACTCCTCCGTGTTGCTCCTTCATGTCACTCCTCCATGTCACTCCTCCATGTCGCTACTCTATGTCACTCCTCCATGTCACTCCTCCATGTCACTTCTCCTTGTCACTCCTCCATGTCGCTCCTCCATGTTGCTCCTCCATGTCACTCCTCCATGTCACTCCTCCATGTCCCTACTCCATGTGACTCCTCCATGTCGCTCCACCAACTTACTCCTCCACCTCGCTCCTCCATGTTGCTCTTCCATGTCACTCCTCCATGTAACTCATCTATGTCCCTCCGCCATGTCACTACACCAACTCAATCCTTCTTATCACTCCTCCATGTCACTTCTATATGTCTTCCATGTCACTCCTCCATGTCACTCATCCATGTCACTTCTATATGTCTACCATGTCACTCCTCCACGTAACTCCTCTATGTCACTACTCCATGTCACACCTCCACGTAACTCCTCTATGTCACCCCTCCATGTCACTCCTCCATGTCGCTACACCAACTCATTACTCATGTCACTCCTCAATGTCGCTACTCCATGTCAGTCATCCATGTCACTCCTCCACGTAACTCCTCTATGTCACTCCTCCATGTCACACCTCCATGTCACTCCTCCATGTCGTTATTCCATGTCACTCCTCCATGTCGCTACACCAACTCATTACTCATGTCACTCACCCATGTCCCTCCGCCATTTCTCTCCTCCATGTCGCTATAACAACTCACTCCTCCATGTCACTACACCATATCACTCCTCCATGTCACTCCTCCAGGTCACTCCTCCATGTCGCTACTCAAAGTCACTCCTCCATGTCACTACACCAACTGACTCCTCAATGTAACTCCTCCATATCGCTCCTCCATGTCTCTCCTCCATGTCACTCCTCGATGTCGCTCCTCCGTGTTGCTCCTCCGTGTTTATCCTCCAAGTCACTCACCCATGTCCCTCCACGATGTCACTCCACCATATTAACCCTCCTTCCTGATCAACTCTGTCACTTCTCCAAGTCACTCCTCCATGTCCCTCCTCCATGTCACTACACCCGATCAATCCTCTATGTCACTCCTCCATGTCACTCCTCCATCTCACTCCTCCATGTCGCTATTCCATGTGACTCCTCCATGTCGCTCCACCAACTCCTTCCTCCATGTTACTCCTCCATGTCAATCCTCCATGTCAGTCCTTTATGTCACTACTCCAAGTTACTCCTCCATGTCACTCCACCATTTCACTCCTCCTTATCACTCTTCCAGGTCACTCCTCCATGTCGCTACTCAAAGTCACTCCTCCATGTCACTACACCAACTCACTCCTCAAGGTCACTCCTCCATGTCACTACTTCAAGTCACTCCTCCATGTCGCTACTCCATGTGACTCCTCCATGTCGCTCCACCAACTCAATCCTTCATGTCACTCGTCCATGTCACTCATCCATGTCACTTCTATGTCTTCCATGTCACTCCTCCATGTCCCTCCTCCATGTCACTCCTCCACGTCGCTCCTCTATGTCACTCCTCCATGTCGCTACACCAACTCATTACTCATGTCACTCCTCCAAGTCACTCACCCATTGTCACTTCTCCAAGTCACTCACCCATGGCCCTCTACGATGTCACTCCACCATATAAACCCTCCTTCCTGATCCTACCTTTCACTTCTCCAAGTCACTTCTCCAAGTCACTCCTCCATGTCCGTCCTCCATGTCACTACTCCACATCAATCCTCTATGTCACTCCTCCATGTTTCTCCTCCATGTCTCTCCTCCATGTCGCTCTAACAACTCACTCCTCAATGTCACTCCACCATTTCACTCCTCCATGTCACTCCTCCAGGTCACTCCTCCATGTCACTATTCCATGTCAGTCCTCCATGTCGCTACACCAACTCACTCTTTCATGTTACTCCTCCATGTCGCTCCACCATGTCAATCCTTTATGTCACTCCTCCAAGTTACTCCTACATGTCACTCCACCATTTCACTCCTCCATGTCACTCCTCCAGGTCACTCCTCCATGTCGCAACTCAAAGTCACTCCTCCATGTCACTACACCAACTCACTCTTCAATGTCACTCTTCCATGTCACTACTTCATGTAACTCCTCCATGTCGCTACTCCATGTGACTCCTCCATGTCGCTCAGCCAACTCAATCCTTCTTCTCACTCCTCTATGTCACTCATCCATGTCACTTCTATATGTCTTCCATGTCACTCCTCCATGCCCATCCTCCATGTCACTACTCCATGTCACTCCTCCATGTTGCTCCTGTGTGTTGCTCCTCCACATCAATCCTCTATGTCACTCCTCCATGTTGCTCCTCAAAGTCACTCACTCCCATGTAACTCCTACATGTAGCTACTCCATGTGACTCCTCCATGTCGCTCTAACAACTCACTCCTCGATGTCACTCCACCATTTCACTCTTCCATGTCACTCCTCCAGGTCACTCCTCCATGTCGCAACTCAAAGTCACTCCTCCATGTCGCTACACCAACTCACTCCTCAATGTCACTCCTCCATATAACTCCTCCATTTCTCTCCTCCATGTCGCTATAACAACTCACTCCTCCATGTCACTCATCCATGTTATTCCTCCATGTCACTCCTCCATGTCCATCCCCCATATCACTCCTCCATGTCGCTCCTCCGTGTTGCTCCTCCAAGTCACTCCTCCATGTAACTCCTTCATGTCGCAACACAAACTCACTCCTCATGTCACTCCTCCATGTCACTCCTCCATATCACTCCTCCAAGTCACTCACCCATGTCCCTCCGCGATGTCACTCCACCATATAAACCCTCCTTGGTTATCCTGCCCTGTCACTTCTCCATGTCTCTCTTCCATGTCTCTCCTCCACGTCACTCCTCTATGTCACTCCTCCATGTCAGTCCTCCATGTCACTTCTCCATGTCTCTCCTCCACGTCACTCCTCTATGTCACTCCTCCATGTGACTCCTCCATGTCACTCAAACATGTCTCTCCTCCATGTCGCTATAACAACTCACTCCTCCATGTCACTCCACCATTTCACTACTCCATGTCACTCCTACAGGTCACTACTCCATGTCTCTACTCAAAGTCACTCCTCCATGACACTACACCAACTCACTCCTCAAGGTCACTCCTCCATGTCACTACTTCATGTCACTCCTCCATGTCGCTACTCCATGTGACTCCTCCATGTCGCTCCACCAACTCACTCCTCCACTTCGCTCCTCCATATTGCTCTTCCATGTCACTCCTCCATGTAACTCATCTATGTCCCTCCGCCATGTCACTACACGAACTTAATCCTTCTTGTCACTCCTCCATGTCACTTCTATATGTCTTCCATGTCACTCCTCCATGTCACTCCTCCATGTCACTCATCCATGTCACTTGTATATGTCTTCCATGTCACTCCTCCATGTCCCTCCTCCATGTCACTCCTCCACGTAACTCCTCTATGTCACTACTCCATGTAACACCTCCATTTAACTCCTCCATGTCGTTATTCCATGTCACTCCTCCATGTCGTTACACCAACTCATTACTCATGTCACTCCTCCATGTCGCTACTCCTTGTCAGTCCTCCATGTCACTCCTACACGTAACTCCTCTATGTCACTCCTCCATGTCACACCTCCATGTCACTCCTCCATGTTGTTATTCCATGTCACTCCTCCATGTCGCTACACCAACTCATTACTCATGTCACTCCACCATGTCGCTACTCCATGTCACTCCTCCAAGTCACTCACCCATGTCCCTCCGCCATTTCTCTCCTCCATGTCGCTATAACAACTCACTCCTCCATGTCACTACACCATTTCACTCCTCCATGTCACTTCTCCAGGTCACTCCTCCATGTCGCTACTCAAAGTCACTCCTCCATGTCACTACACCAACTCACTCCTCTATGTCACTCCTAAATGTCACTATTTCATGTCACCCCTCCATGTCACTCCTTCATGTCACTCCTCGATGTCGCTCCTCCGTGTTGCTCCTCCATGTCACTTCTCCAAGTCACTCCTCCATGTCGCTACACCAACTCACTCCTCAATGTCACTCCACCATATCAACCCTCCTTCCTGATAAACTCTGTCACTTCTCCAAGTCACTCCTCCATGTCCCTCCTCCATGTCACTACACCCGATCAATCCTCTATGTCACTCCTCCATGTCGCTATTCCATGTGACTCCTCCATGTCGCTCCACCAACTCCTTCCTCCATGTTACTCCTCCATGTCAATCCTCCATGTCAATCCTTTATGTCACTCCTCCAAGTTACTTCTCCATGTGACTACACCATTTCAATCCTCCTTGTCACTCCTCCATGTCACACCTCCATGTCACTCCTCCATGTCGCTACAGCAACTCATTCCTCATGTCAATCCTCCATGTCGCTACTCCATGTCACTTCTATATGTCTTCCATGTCCCTGTCCCTCATCCATGTCACTCCTCCACGTAACTCCTCCATGTCATTCCTCCATGTCACTCCTCCATGTCGCTACTCTATGTAACTCCTCTATTTAGCTCCTCCATGTCACTCCTCCATGTCGCTACTCAAAGTCACTCCTCCATGTCACAACACCAATTTACTCCTCACTGTCAATCCTCCATTTAAAAACACAAACTCAACCCTCCTTGTCACTCCTCCATGTCACTCATCCATGTCATTCCTCCATGTCACTCCTTTATGTCACTCCTCCAATTCACTCCTCCATGTCACCTCTATATGTCTTACATGTCACTCCTTTATGTCACTCCTCCATTTCAATCCTCCATGTCACTACTCATGTCACTCCTCCATGTCGCTACTCAAAGTCACTCCTCCATGTCACTTATCCATGTCATTCCTCCATTTCACTCGTTTATATCACTCCTACATGTCACTCCTCCATGTCACTCCTCCAGGTCACTACTCCATGTCGCTACTCAAAGTCACTCCTCCATATTACTACACCATCTCACTCCTCAATGTCACTCCTCCATGTCACTCCTCCAGGTCACTCCTCCATGTCGCTACTCAAAGTCACTCCTCCATGTCACTCCTCCATGTCACTCCTCCATGTCGCTACTCAAAGTCACTCCTCCATGTCACTACACCAACTCAATCCTTCTTGTCACTCCTCCTTGTCCATCATCCATGTCACTTCTATAAGTCTTCCATGTCACTCCTCCATGTCCCTCCTCCATGTCACTCCTCCATGTCGCTCTAAAAACTCACTCCTCCATGTCACTCCACCATTTCACTCCTCCATGTCACTCCTCAAAGTCACTCCTCCATGTCACTACACCAACTCACTCCTCAATGTCATTCCTAAATGTCACTACTTCATGTCACTCCTCCATGTCGCTCCTCCATGTCCCTCCTCCATGTCACTCCTCCATGTCACTCCTCCATGTCATTCCTCCATGTCACACCTCCATGTCACACCTCCATGTGACTCCTCCATGTCGCTCCACCAACTCCTTCCTCCATGTTACTCCTCCATGTCACTCCTCCATGTCACTCCTCCATGTGACTCCTCCATGTCGCTCCATCAACTCACTCCTCCATGTCACTCCTCCATTTCTCTCCTCCATGTCACTATAACAACTCACGCCTCCATTTCACTCCTCCAGGTCACTCCTCCATGTCGCTACTCAAAGTCACTCCTCCATGTCACTACAACAACTCACTCCTCAATGTCACTCCTCAATGTCACTACTTCATGTCACTCCTCCATGTCGCTACACAAACTCAATCCTCCTTTACACTCTTTCATGTCACTCCTCCATGTATCTCCTCCATGTCACTACTCTATATCACTCCTCCATGTCACTCCTCCATGTCACTCCTCCATGTCGCTATTCCATGTGACTCCTCCATGTCGCTCCATCAACTCACTCCTCCATGTCACTCCTCCATGTCACTCCATCCTATCAATCTTCCTTGGTTATCCGACCTGTCACTCCTCCTTTTCGCTCCTCCGTGTTGCTCCTCCAAGTCACTCCTCCATGTAACTCCTCCATGTAGCTACTCCATGTCACTCCTCCATGTCGCTATTCCATGTCAGTCCTCCCTGTCGCTACACCAACTCACTCTTTCATTTGACTCCTCCATGTCGCTCCTTTATGTCACTCCTCCAAGTTACTCCTCCATGTCGCTCCTCCATGTTGCACCTCCATGTCACTCCTCCATGTAACTCCTCCATGTAGCTACTCAATGTCACTCCTCCATGTCGCTACACCAACTCACTCCTCTTGACACTCCTCCATGTCACTCCTCTAAGTCACTTACCCATGTCCCTCCACGATGTCACTCCACCATATAATCCCTCCTTACTGATCAACCCTGTCACTTCTCCAAGTCACTCCTCCATGTCCCTCCTCCATGTCACTCCTCCATTTCACTCCTCCATGCCGCTCCTCCGTGTTGATCCTCCAAGTCACTCTTCCATGAAACTCCTCCATGTAGCTACTCCATGTCACTCCTCCATGTCGCTCCTCCGTGTTGCTCCTCCTTGTCAGTCCTCCAAGTCACTCACCCATGTCCCTCCACGATTTCACTCCACCATATCAACACTCCTTCCTGATCAACCCTGTCACTCCTCCATGTCGCTATTCCATGTGACTCCTCCATGTCGCTCCACCGACTCACTCCTCCATGTCACTCCTTCATGTCATTCCACCATTTCACTCCTCCATGTCACTCCTCCAGGTCACTCCTCCATGTCGCTACTCAAAGTCACTCCTCCATGTTACTACACCAACTCACTCCTCAATGTCACTCCTCCATGTCACTCCTCCATTTCTCTCCTCCATGTCGCTATAACAACTCACTCCTCCATGTCACTCCTCCAGGTCACTCCTCCATGTCACTACTTCATGTCACTCCTCCATGTCGCTACACAAAGTCAACCCTCCTTGTCACTCCTCCATGTCACTCCTCCATGTCACTCATCCATGTCACTACAACAACTCACTCCTCAATGTCACTCCTCAATGTCACTACTTCATGTCACTCCTCCATGTCTCTACACCAACTCGCTCCTCCTTTCGACTCTTTCATGTCACTCCTCCATATCGCTCCTCCATGTCCCTCCTCCATGTCACTCCTCCATGTCATTCCTCCATGTCACTCCTCCATTTATCTCCTCCATGTCGCTACTCTATATCACTCCTACATGTCACTCCTACATGTCACTCCTCCATGTCACTCCTCCATGTCATTCATCCATGTCACTCCTCCATGTATCTCCTCCATGTCGCTACTCTATGCCACTCCTCCATGTCGCTACATAAACTCACTCCTCATGTTACTACTCCATGTCGATACTCCATATCGCTCTAATAACTCACTTCTCCATGTCACTCCACCTTTTCACTCCTCCGTGTTGCTCCTCCACATCAATCCTCTATGTAACTCCTCCATGTCACTCCTCCATGTCACTCCTCCATATCTCTACCTCCATGTCGCTCTAACAACTCACTCCTCCATGTCACTCCACCATTTCACTCCTCCATGTCACTCCTCACTATCACTCCTCCATTTCACTACTACATGTCACTCCTCCATGTCACAACACAAACTCAACCCTCCTTGTCACTCCTCCATGTCACTCATCCATGTGATTACTCCATGTCACTCCTTTATGTCACTCCTCCAATTCACTCCTCCATGTCACCTCTATATGTCTTCCATGTCACTCCTCCATGTCAATCCTCCATGTCACTACTCATGTCACTCCTCCATGTCGCTCCTCTGTGTTGCTCCTCCATGTCACTCCACCATTAAATCCTTCATGTCACTCCTCCAGGTCACTCCTCCATGTCGCTACTTCATGTCACTCCTCCATGTCGCTACACAAACTCAACCCTCCTTGTCACTCCTCCATGTCACTCCTCCATGTCACTCCTCCATGTCACTCATCCATGTCCCTCCGCCATGTCACTCCATCCTATCAATCTCCCTTGGTGATCCGACCTGTCACTCCTCCATGTCGCTACTCCATGTGACTCCTCCATGTCGCTCCACCAACTCACTCCTCCACTTCGCTCCTCCATGTTGCTCTTCCACTTCACTCCTCCATGTAACTCATCTATGTCCATCCGCCATGTCACTACACCAACTCAATCCTTCTTGTCACTCCTCCATGTCACTCATCCATGTCACTTCTATGTCTTCCATGTCACTCCTCCATGTCCCTCCTCCATGTCATTCCTCCACGTCGCTCCTCTATGTCGCTCCTCCATGTCGCTCTAACAACTCACTCCTCAATGTCACTCCACCATTTCACTCCTCCATGTCACTCCTCCAGGTCACTCCTCCATGTCGCTACTCAAAGTCACTCCTCCATGTCACTTATCCATGTCATTCCTCCATGTCACTCGTTTATATCACTCCTCCATGTCACTTCTCTATGTCTCTCCTCCATGTCGCTCTAACAACTCACTCCTCCATGTCGCTACTTCATGTCACTCCTCCATGTCGCTACACAAACTTAACCCTCCTTGTCACTCCTCCATGTCACTCATCCATGTCGCTCCTCCATGTCACTCCTCCATGTCACTCATCCATGTCCCTCCGCCCTGTTACTTCTCCATGTCACTCTTCAAAGTCTCTCCTCCACGTCATTCCTCTATGTCACTCCTCCATGTCACTCCTCTATGTCACTCCTCCATGTCTCTACTCCATGTCGCTCTAACAACTCACTCCTCCATGTCACTCCACCATTTCATTCCTTCATGTCACTCCTCCAGGTCACTCCTCCATGTCGCTACTTAATGTCACTCCTCCATGTCGCTACACAAACTTAACCCTCCTTGTCACTCCTCCAAGTCACTCACCCATGTCCCCCCACAATGTCACTCCACCATATAAACCCTCCTTCCTGATCAACCCTTTCACTTCTCCAAGTCACTCCTCCATGTCTCTCCTCTATGTCGCTCTAACAACTCACTCCTCCTTGTCACTCCTCCATGTCACTCCACCATTTCACTCCTCCATGTCACTCCTCCAGGTCACTACTCCATGTCGCTACTCAAAGTCACTCCTCCATGTTACTACACCAACTCACTCCTCAATGTCACTCCTCCATGTCATTCCTCCATTTCTCTCCTTCATGTCGCTATAACAACTCACTCCTCCATGTCACTCCTCCAGGTCACTCCTCCTTGTCGCTACTAAAAGTCACTCCTCCATGTCACTCCTCCAGGTCACTCCTCCATGTCGCTACTCAAAGTCACTCCTCCATGTCACTCATCCATGTCATTCCTCCATGTCTCTCCTCCACGTCATTCCTCTATGTAACTCCTCCATGTCACTCCTCCATGTCGCTCTAACAACTCACTCCTTCATGTCACTCCACCATTTCACTCCTCCAGGTCACTCCTCCTTGTCGCTACTCAAAGTCACTCCTCCATGTCACTCCTCCAGGTCACTCCTCTATGTCGCTACTCAAAGTCACTCCTCCATGTCACTCATCCATGTCATTCCTCCATGTTGCTCCTCCATGTCACTCTTCCATGTCGCTCCTCCGTGTTGCTCCTCCACATCAATTCTCTATGTCACTCCTCAATGTCACTCCTCTATGTCACTCCTACATGTCGCTATTCCATGTGACTCCTCCATGTAGCTCCACCACCTCACTCCTCCACGTCGCTCCTCCATGTTGCTCTTCCATGTCACTCCTCCATGTCACTTCTATATATCTTCCATGTCACTCCTCCATGTCCCTCCTCTATGTCACTCCTCCATGTCATTCCTCCATGTCACTTCTCCATATCTCTCCTCCACGTCACTCCTCTATGTCACTCCTCCATGTGACTCCTCTATGTCACTCCAACATGTCTCTCCTCCATGTCACTATAACAACTCACTCCTCCATGTCACTCCACCATTTCACTACTCCATGTCACTCCTACAGGTCACTCCTCCATGTCGCTACTCAAAGTCACTCCTCCATGTCAATACACAAACTCACTCCTCAAGGTCACTCCTCCATGTCACTACTTCATGTCACTCCTCCATGTCGCTCCTCCGTGTGACACCTCCATGTCGCTCCACCAACTCACTCCTCCACTTCGCTCCTCCATGTTGCTCTTTCACGTCACTCCTCCATGTAACTCATCTATGTCCCTCCGCCATGTCACTACACCAACTCATTCCTTCTTGTCACTCCTCCATGTCACTCATTCATGTCACTTCTATGTCTTCCATGTCACTCCTCCATGTCCCTCCTCCATGTCACTCCTCCAAGTCACTCACCCATTTCCCTCCACGATGTCACTCCACCATATAAACCCTCCTTCCTGTTCAACCCTTTCACTGCTCCAAGTCATTCTTCCATGTCCATCCTCCATGTCACTACTCCACATCAATCCTCTATGTCACTCCTCCATGTTTCTCCTCCATGTCTCTCCTCCATGTCGCTCTAACAACTCACTCCTCAATGTCACTCCACTATTTCACTCCTCCATGTAACTCCTCCAGGTCACTCCTCCATGTCACTTTTCCCTGTCAGTCCTCCATGTCGCTACACCAACTCACTCTTTCATGTTACTCCTCCATGTCGCTACTCCATGTGACTCCTCCATGTCGCTCCACCATGTCAATCCTTTATGTCACTCCTCCAAGTTACTCCTACATGTCACTCCACCATTTCACTCCTCCATGTCACTCCTCCAGGTCACTCCTCCATGTTACTCCTCTAAGTCACTCACCCATGTCCCTCCGCGATGTCACTCCACCATATCAACCCTCCTTGGTTATCCGCCCTGTCACTTCTCCCTGTCACTCTTCCATGTCACTTCTCCATGTCTCTCCTCCATGTCGCTCTAACAACTCACTCCTCCATGTCACTCCACCATTTCATTCCTCCATGTCACTCCTCCAGGTCACTCCTCCATGTCGCTACTCAAAGTCACTACTCCATGTCGCTACACCAACTCACTCCTCAGTCACTCCTCCATATCACTCCTCCATTTCTCTCCTCCATGTCGCTATAACAACTCACTCCTCCATGTCACTCCTCCATTTCACTCTTCCATGTCACTCCTCCATGTCGCTACTCAAAGTCACTCCTCCATGTCACTACACCAACTCACTCCTCCATGTCTCTCCTCCATGTCACTCCTCTATGTCACTCCTCCATGTCAGTCCTCCATGTCACTTCTCCATGTCTCTCCTCCACGTCACTCCTCTATGTCACTCCTCCATGTGACTGCTCCATGTCACTCCTCCATGTCTCTCCTCCATGTCGCTATAACAACTCACTCCTCCATGTCACTCCTCCATGTCACTTCACCATTTCACTACACCAACTCACTCCTCAAGGTCACTCCTCCATGTCACTACTTCTTGTCCCTCCTCCATATCATTACTCCATATCACTCCTCCATGTCACTCCTTCATGTCGCTACAACAACTCATTCCTTATGTCACTCCTCCATGTCACTCCTCCATGTCCCTCCTCCATGTCTCTCTAACAACTCACTCCTCCATGTCACTCCACCATTTCACTCCTCCATGTCACCTTTATTTATCTTCCATGTCACTCCTCCATGTCCATCCTCCATGTCCCTCCACGATGTCACTCCACCATATCAACTCTTCTTCCTGATCAACCCTGTCACTTCTCCAAGTCACTCCTCCATTTCCCTCCTCCATGTCACTCCTCCATGTTTCTCCTCCATGTCTCTCCTCCATGTCGCTCTAACAACTCACTCCTCAATGTCACTCCACTATTTCACTCCTCCATGTCACTCCTCCATGTCACTCCTCCCTGTTGCTATTCCATGTCAGTCCTCCATGTCGCTACACCAACTCACTCTTACATGTTAATCCTCCATATCGCTACTCCATGTGACTCCTCCATGTCACTTCTCCATGTTGCTTCTCCATGTCACTCCTCGATGTCAATACACCAACTGGAACCTCTTTGTCCATCCTCCATGTCACTCCTCCGTGTTGTCCTCCATGTCACTCCTCCATGTCACTCCTCCATGTCGCTACTCTATGTCACTCCTCAAAGTCACTACTCCATGTCGCTACACCAACTCACTCCTCAGTCACTCCTCCATATCACTCCTCCATTTCTCTCCTCCATGTCGCTATAACAACTCACTCCTCCATGTCACTCCTCCATTTCACTCTTCCATGTCACTCCTCCATGTCGCTACTCAAAGTCACTCCTCCATGTCACTACACCAACTCACTCCTCCATGTCTCTCCTCCATGTCACTCCTCTATGTCACTCCTCCATGTCAGTCCTCCATGTCACTTCTCCATGTCTCTCCTCCACGTCACTCCTCTATGTCACTCCTCCATGTGACTGCTCCATGTCACTCCTCCATGTCTCTCCTCCATGTCGCTATAACAACTCACTCCTCCATGTCACTCCTCCATGTCACTTCACCATTTCACTACACCAACTCACTCCTCAAGGTCACTCCTCCATGTCACTACTTCTTGTCCCTCCTCCATATCATTACTCCATATCACTCCTCCATGTCACTCCTTCATGTCGCTACAACAACTCATTCCTTATGTCACTCCTCCATGTCACTCCTCCATGTCTCTCCTCCATGTCGCTCTAACAACTCACTCCTCCATGTCACTCCACCATTTCACTCCTCCATGTCACCTTTATTTATCTTCCATGTCACTCCTCCATGTCCATCCTCCATGTCCCTCCACGATGTCACTCCACCATATCAACTCTTCTTCCTGATCAACCCTGTCACTTCTCCAAGTCACTCCTCCATTTCCCTCCTCCATGTCACTCCTCCATGTTTCTCCTCCATGTCTCTCCTCCATGTCGCTATAACAACTCACTCCTCAATGTCACTCCACTATTTCACTCCTCCATGTCACTCCTCCATGTCACTCCTCCCTGTTGCTATTCCATGTCAGTCCTCCATGTCGCTACACCAACTCACTCTTACATGTTAATCCTCCATATCGCTACTCCATGTGACTCCTCCATGTCACTTCTCCATGTTGCTTCTCCATGTCACTCCTCGATGTCAATACACCAACTGGAACCTCTTTGTCCATCCTCCATGTCACTCCTCCGTGTTGTCCTCCATGTCACTCCTCCATGTCACTCCTCCATGTCGCTACTCTATGTCACTCCTCCATGTCGCTACACCAACTCAAACCTCCTTGTCACTCCTCCATGTCGCTCCTCTATGTTGCTCCTCCATTTCACTCCTCCATGTCACTCCTCCATGTCCCTACTCCATGTGACTCCTCCATGTTGCTCCACCAACTTACTCCTCCACGTCGCTCCTCCATATTGCTCTTCCATGTCACTCCTCCATGTAACTCATCTATGTCCCTCTGCCATGTCACTACACCAACTCAATCCTTCTTGTCAATCCTCCATATCACTTCTATATGTCTTCCATGTCACTCCTCCATGTCACTCCTCCATGTCACTCATCCATGTCACTTCTATATGTCTTCCATGTCACTCCTCCACGTAACTCCTCTATGTCACTACTCTATTGTCACACCTCCATTTAACTCCTCCATGTCGTTATTCCATGTCACTCCTCCATGTCGCTACACCAACTCATTACTCATGTCACTCCTCCATGTCGCTACTCCATGTCACTCCTCCACGTAACTCCTCTATGTCACTCCTCCATGTCACACCTCCATGTCACTCCTCCATGTCGTTATTCCATGACCCTCCTCCATGTCGCTACCCCAACTCATTACTCATGTCACTCCTCCATGTCGCTACTCCATGTCACTCCTCCAAGTCACTCACCCATGTCCCTCCGCCATTTCTCTCCTCCATGTCGCTATAACAACTCACTCCTCCATGTCACTACACCATTTCACTCCTCCATGTCACTCCTCCAGGTCACTCCTCCATGTCGCTACTCAAAGTCACTCCTCCATGTCACTACACCAACTCACTCCTCAATGTCACTCCACTATTTCACTCCTCCATGTCACTCCTCCATGTCACTCCTCCCTGTTGCTATTCCATGTCAGTCCTCCATGTCGCTACACCAACTCACTCTTACATGTTACTCCTCCATATCGCTACTCCATGTGACTCCTCCATGTCACTTCTCCATGTTGCTTCTCCATGTCACTCCTCGATGTCAATACACCAACTGGAACCTCTTTGTCCATCCTCCATGTCACTCCTCCGTGT
Organism: Sebastes schlegelii; assembly: GCA_014673565.1. Lineage (NCBI taxonomy): Eukaryota > Metazoa > Chordata > Actinopteri > Perciformes > Sebastidae > Sebastes > Sebastes schlegelii. The sequence continues at coordinate 29,659,124 of CM025825.1, forward strand.
TGTCCTCCATGTCACTCCTCCATGTCACTCCTCCATGTCGCTACTCTATGTCACTCCTCCATGTCGCTACACCAACTCAAACCTCCTTGTCACTCCTCCATGTCGCTCCTCTATGTTGCTCCTCCATTTCACTCCTCCATGTCACTCCTCCATGTCCCTACTCCATGTGACTCCTCCATGTCGCTCCACCAACTTACTCCTCCACGTCGCTCCTCCATATTGCTCTTCCATGTCACTCCTCCATGTAACTCATCTATGTCCCTCTGCCATGTCACTACACCAACTCAATCCTTCTTGTCAATCCTCCATATCACTTCTATATGTCTTCCATGTCACTCCTCCATGTCACTCCTCCATGTCACTCATCCATGTCACTTCTATATGTCTTCCATGTCACTCCTCCACGTAACTCCTCTATGTCACTACTCTATGTCACACCTCCATTTAACTCCTCCATGTCGTTATTCCATGTCACTCCTCCATGTCGCTACACCAACTCATTACTCATGTCACTCCTCCATGTCGCTACTCCATGTCACTCCTCCACGTAACTCCTCTATGTCACTACTCCATGTCACACCTCCATGTCACTCCTCCATGTCGTTATTCCATGACCCTCCTCCATGTCGCTACCCCAACTCATTACTCATGTCACTCCTCCATGTCGCTACTCCATGTCACTCCTCCAAGTCACTCACCCATGTCCCTCCGCCATTTCTCTCCTCCATGTCGCTATAACAACTCACTCCTCCATGTCACTACACCATTTCACTCCTCCATGTCACTCCTCCAGGTCACTCCTCCATGTCGCTACTCAAAGTCACTCCTCCATGTCACTACATCAACTCACTCCTCCATGTCACTCCTCGATGTCGCTCCTCCGTGTTTCTCCTCCGTGTTGCTCCTCCAAGTCACTCCTCCATGTAACTCCTCCATGTAGCTAATCGATGTCACTCCTCCATGTCACTACACAAACTCACTCCTCATGTCACTCCTCCATGTCACTCCTCCATGTCACTCCTCCAAGTCACTCACCCATGTCCCTCTGCGATGTCACTCCACCATATCAACCCTCCTTGGTTATCCGCCCTGTCACAACTCCAATTCACTCCTCCATATCACCTCTATATATCTTCCATGTCTCTTCTCCAAGTCACTCCTCCATGTCACTCCTCCATGTCACTCCTCCATGTCTCTCCTCCATTTCGCTCTAACAACTCACTCCTCCATGTCACTCCTCCATGTCCATCCTCCATGTCACTCCTCCAAATCACTCACCCATGTCCCTCCACGATGTCACTCCACCATATCAACCCTACTTCCTGATCAACCCTGTCACTGCTCCAAGTCACTCCTCCATGTCCCTCCTCCATGTCACTACTCCATGTCACTCCTCCATGTCACTCCTTCTTGTTACTCCTCCATGTCACTCATCCATGTCATTCCTCCATGTCATTCGTTTATGTCACTCCTCCAATTCACTCCTCCATGTCACCTCTATATGTCTTTCATGTCAATGCTCCATGTCCATCCTCCATGTCACTACTCCATGTCACTCCTACGTGTTGCTCCTCCTTGTTGCTCCTCCACATCAATCCTCAAAGTCACTCCTCCATGTCACTCCTCCAGGTCATTCCTCCATGTCGCTTCTCAAAGTCACTCCTCCTGGTCATTCCTCCATGTCCCTCCTCCATGTCATTCCTCAATGTCACTCCTCCATGTAACTACTTCTTCTCACTCCTGCATGTCACTCATCCATGTCATTCCTCCATGTCATTCCTTTATGTCACTCCTCCAATTCACTCCTCCATGTCATTCCTCCATGTCACTCATCCATGTCCCTCCTCCATGTCACTCCATCCTTTCAATCTTCCTTGGTGATCCGACTTGTCACTTCTCCATGTCACTCTTCCATGTCTCTCCTCCACGTCACTCCTCTATGTCACTCTTCCATGTCACTCCTCCATGTCGCTACACCAACTCAATCCTCCTTGTCACTCCTCCATGTCGCTCCTTCATGTTGCTCCTCCATGTCACTCCTCCATTGCACTCCACGACGTCTCTCCTCTACGTCACTCCTCATGTCACTACACCAATTCAATACTCCTTGTCACTCCTCCATATCACTCATTCATGTCATTCCTCCATGTCACTCCTTTATGTCAATCCTCCAAGTCACTCCTCCATTTCACTTCTATATGTCTTCCATTTCACTCCTCCATCTCCATCCATCATGTCACTACTCCATGTCACTCCTCCATGTCGCTCCTCCGTGTTGCTCCTCCAAGTCACTCCTCCATGTAACTCCTTCATGTAGCTACTCCATGTCACTCCTCCATGTGACTATACAATCTCACTCCTCATGTCACTCGTTTATGTCACTCCTCCTATTCACTCCTCCATGTCACTTCTATATGTCTTCCATGTCACTCCTCCATGTCCATCCTCAATGTCGCTACACCTACTCAGTCTTCCATGTCACTCTTCCATGTCGCTCCTCCATGTTGCTCATCCGTGTCACTCCTCCATGTCACTCATCCATGTCCCTCCGTCATGTCACTCCACCATATAAATCTTCCTTAGTTATCCGCCCTGTCACTTCTCCATGTCACTCTTCCATGTCTCTCCTCCACGTCATTCCTCTATGTCACTCCACCATATCACTCCTCCGTGTATCTTCTCCATGTCGCTACTCTATGTCACTCCTCCATGTCGCTACTCCATGTCACTACTCCATGTCGCTCTAACAACTCACTCGTCCATGTCACTCCACCATGTCACTCCTCCATGTAGCTACATAAACTCAATCCTACTTTACACTCTTTCATGTCACTCCTCCATATCGCTCCTCCACGTCATTCCTCTATGTCACTCCACTATATCACTCCTCTATGTCACTCCTCCATATAGCTACTCCATGTCACTCCTCCATGTCGCTACACAAACTCACTCCTCATGTCACTCCTACATGTCACTTCTCCAAGTCACTCACCCATGTCCCTCCGCGATGTCACTCAACCATATCAACCCTCCTTGGTTATCCACCCTGTCTCTCCTCCATGTCGCTCTGACAACTCACTCCTCCATGTCATTCCATCATTTCATTCCTCCATGTCACTCCTCCAGGTCACTCCTCCATGTCGCTACTTAATGTCACTCCTCCATGTCGCTACACAAACTCAAACCTCCTTGTCACTCCTCCATGTCACTCATCCATGTCATTCCTCATGTCACTCCTTTATGTCACTCCTCCATGTCACTCCTCCATGTCGCTCCTCCGTGTTGCTCCTCCACATCAATCCTCTATGTCACTCCTCCATGTTGCTCCTCCAAGTCATTCCTCCATGTAACTCCTACATGTAGCTACTCCATGTCACTACTCCATGTCACTCCTCCATGTCGCTCCTCCGTGTTGCTCCTCCAAGTCACTCCTCCATGTAACTCCTCCATGTAGCTACTCCATGTCACTCCTCCATGTCGCTACACAAACTCACTCCTCATGTCACTCCTCCATGTCACTCCTCCATGTCACTCCTCCAAGTCACTCACCCATGTCCCTCCGCGATGTCACTCAACCATATCAACCCTCCTTGGTTATCCACCCTGTCACTTCTCCATGTCACTTTTCCATGTCTCTCCTCCACATCACTCCTCTATGTCACTCCTCCATGTCACTCCTCCATGTCACTCCTCCATGTCTCTCCTCCATGTCGCTGTAACAACTCACTCCTCCATGTCACTCCTCCATGTCCATCCTCCATGTCACTCCTCCAAGTCACTCACCCATGTCCCTCCACGATGTCACTCCACCATATCAACCCTACTTCCTGATCAACCCTGTCACTACTCCATGTCACTCCTCCATGTCACTCCTTCTTGTTGCTCCACCATGTCACTCATCCATGTCATTCCTCCATGTCATTCGTTTATGTCACTCCTCCAATTCACTCCTCCATGTCACCTCTATATGTCTTTCATGTCACTGCTCCATGTCCATCCTCCATGTCACTACTCCATGTCACTCCTACGTGTTGCTCCTCCTTGTTGCTCCTCCACATCAATCCTCAAAGTCACTCCTCCATGTCACTCCTCCAGGTCATTCCTCCATGTCGCTTCTCAAAGTCACTCCTCCAGGTCATTCCTCCATGTCCCTCCTCCATGTCATTCCTCAATGTCACTCCTCCATGTAACTACTTCTTCTCACTCCTGCATGTCACTCATCCATGTCATTCCTCCATGTCATTCCTTTATGTCACTCCTCCAATTCACTCCTCCATGTCCATCCTCCTTGTCACTACTCCACATCAATCCTCTATGTCACTCCTCAATGTCACTCCTCCATGTCACTCCTCCATGTCGCTATTCCAAGTTACTCCTCCATGTTGCTCCTTCATATCACTCCTCCATGTCACTACTCCATGTCACTCCTCCATGTCGCTCCTCCGTGTTGCTCCTCCTTGTCACTCCTTCAAGTCACTCACCCATGTCCTTCCACGATGTCACTCCACCATATAAACCCTCCTTCCTGATCAACCCTGTCATTTCTCCAAGTCACTCCTCCATGTACATTCAACATGTCCCTACTCCATGTCACTCCTCCATGTCGCTCCTCCGTGTTGCTCCTCCTTGTCACTCCTCCAAGTCACTCACCCAAGTCCGTCCACGATGTCACTCCACCATATCAACCCTCCTTCCTGATCAACCCTGTCACTTTTCCAAGTCACTCCTCCATGTCCATCCTCCATGTCACTACTCCATGTCACTCCTCCATGTCGCTCCTCCGTGTTGCTCCTCCTTGTCACTCCTCCAAGTCACTCACCCATGTCCCTCCACGATGTCACTCCACCATATCAACCCTCCTTCCTGATCAACCCTGTCACTTCTCCAAGTCACTCCTCCATGTCCATCCTCCATGTCGCTACTCCACATCAATCCTCCATGTTGCTCTTCCATGTCACTCCTCAATGTAACTCATCTATGTAACTTCTATATGTCTTCCATGTCACTCCTCCATGTTCCTCCTCCATGTCACTCCTCCACATCACTCCTCTATGTCACTCCTCTATGTCACACCTCCATGTCAATCCTCCATATCGCTACACCAACTCATTCCTCATGTCACTCCTCCATGTCGTTACTCCATGTCACTCCTCCATGTCGCTACACCAACTCAACCCTCCTTGTAACTCCTCAATGTCACTCATCCATGTCATTCCTCCATGTCACTCGTTTATGTCACTCCTCCAATTCACTCCTCCATGTCATCTCTATATGTCTTCCATGTCACTCCTCCATGTCCATCCTCCATGTCACTACTCCATGTCACTCCTCCCTGTTGCTCCTCCGTGTTGCTCCTCCATGTCACTCCTCCAAGTCACTCACCCATGTCCCTCCACGATGTCACTCCACCAAATCAACCCTCCTTCCTGATCAACCCTGTCACTTCTCTAAGTCACTCCTCCATGTCGCTCCTCCGTGTTGCTCCTCCACATCAATCCTCTATGCCACTCCTAAATGTTGCTCTTCCAAGTCAATCCTCCATGTAACTCCTACATGTAGCTACTACATGTCACTACTCCATGTCACTCCTTCATGTCGCTCCTCCGTGTATCTCCTCCTTGTCACTCCTCCAAGTCACTCACCCATGTCCCTCCACGATGTCACTCCACCATATCAACCCTCCTTCCTGATCAACCCTGTCACTTCTCCAAGTCACTCCTCCTTGTCCATCGTCCATGTCACTACTCCACATCAATCCTCCATGTCACTCATCCATATCATTCCTCCTTGTCACTCCTTTATGTCACTCTTCCAATTCACTCCTCCATGTCACTCCTCCATGTCACTCCTCCATGTCGCTATTCCAAGTTACTCCTCCATGTTGCTCCTCCATATAACTCCTCCATGTCACTACTCCATGTCACTCCTCCATGTCGCTCCTCTGTGTTGCTCCTCCTTGTCACTCCTTCAAGTCACTCACCCATGTCCTTCCACGATGTCACTCCACCATATAAACCCTCCTTCCTGATCAACCCTGTCATTTCTCCAAGTCACTCCTCCATGTACATTCAACATGTCCCTACTCCATGTCACTCCTCCATGTCGCTCCTCCGTGTTGCTCCTCCTTGTCACTCCTCCAAGTCACTCACCCAAGTCCGTCCACGATGTCACTCCACCATATCAACCCTCCTTCCTGATCAACCCTGTCACTTTTCCAAGTCACTCCTCCATGTCCATCCTCCATGTCACTACTCCATGTCACTCCTCCATGTCGCTCCTCCGTGTTGCTCCTCCTTGTCACTCCTCCAAGTCACTCACCCATGTCCCTCCACGATGTCACTCCACCATATCAACCCTCCTTCCTGATCAACCCTGTCACTTCTCCAAGTCACTCCTCCATGTCCATCCTCCATGTCGCTACTCCCCATCAATCCTCCATGTTGCTCTTCCATGTCACTCCTCAATGTAACTCATCTATGTAACTTCTATATGTCTTCCATGTCACTCCTCCATGTTCCTCCTCCATGTCACTCCTCCACATCACTCCTCTATGTCACTCCTCTATGTCACACCTCCATGTCAATCCTCCATATCGCTACACCAACTCATTCCTCATGTCACTCCTCCATGTCGTTACTCCATGTCACTCCTCCATGTCGCTACACCAACTCAACCCTCCTTGTAACTCCTCCATGTCAATCATCCATGTCCCTCCGCCATGTTAATCCACCCTATCAATCTTCCTTGGTGATCCGACCTGTCACTTTTCCATGTCACTCTTCCATGTCTCTCCTCCATGTCCATCATCTATGTCACTACTCCACATCAATCCTCCATGTCACTCATCCATGTCATTCCTCCTTGTCACTCCTTTATGTCACTCCTCCAATTCACTCCTCCATGTCACTCCTCCATGTCACTCATCCATGTCCCTCCGCCATGTCACTCCACCCTATCAGTCTTCCTTGGTGATCCGACCTGTCACTTTTCCATGTCACTCTTCCATGTCTCTCCTCCATTTCACTCCTCCATGTCACTCCTCCAGGTCACTCCTCCATGTCGCTACTTCAAGTCACTCCTCCATGTCGCTACACAAACTCAACCCTCCTTTACACTCTTTCATGTCATTCCTCCATATCGCTCCTCCATGTCCCTCCTCCATGTCACTCCTCCATGTCATTCCTCCACGTCCATCCTCCATGTATCGCCTCCATGTCACTCATCCATGTCATTTGTATATGTATTCCATGTCACTCCTCCATGTCCCTCCTCCATGTCACTCCTCCACGTCGCTCCTCTATGTCACTCCTCCAAGTCACACCTCCATGTAACTCCTCCATGTCGCTACACCAACTCATTACTCATGTCACTCCTCCATGTCGCTACTCCATGTCACTCCTCCATGTCGCTCTAACAACTCACTCCTCCATGTCACTCCACCATTTCACTCCTCCATGTCACTCCTCAAAGTCACTCCTCCATGTCACGACACAAACTCACTCCTCAATGTCACTCCTCAATGTCACTAATTCATGTCACTCCTCCATATCGCTACACAAACTCAATCCTCCTTTAAACTCTTTCATGTCACTTCTCCATATCGCTCCTCCATGTCCCTCCTCCATGTCACTCCTCCATGTCATTCCTCCATGTCGCTCCTCCATGTCACTCCTCCATGTCGCTACACCAACTCACTCCTCAATGTCACTCCTCCATGTCAATACTTCTTGTCACTCCTCCATGTCATTCCTCCATGTCACTCCTTTATGTCAGTCCTCCAATTCATTCCTCCATGTCACCTCTATATGTCTTCCATGTAACTCCTCCATGTCCATCCTCTATGTCGCTACTCCATGTCACTCCTCCATGTCGCTATACCAACTCACTCCTCCATGTCATTCCTCCATTTCACTCCTCCATGTATCTCCTCCATGTCGCTACTCTATGTCACTCCTCCATGTCACTCCTCCATGTCACTCCTCCATGTCGCTACACAAACTCAATCCTCATTATACTACTCTATGTCGCTACTCCATGTCACTCCTCCATGTCGCTACACCAACTCACTCCTCAATGTCACTCCTCCAAGTCACACCTCCATGTCACTCCTCCATGTCGCTACACCAACTCATTACTCATGTCACTCCTCCATTTCGCTACTCCATGTCACTCCTCCATGTCGCTACACCAACTCACTCCTCAATGTCATTCCTCCATGTCAATACTTCTTGTCACTCCTCCATGTCATTCCTCCATGTCACTCCTTTATGTCAGTCCTCCAATTCATTCCTCCATGTCACCTCTATTTGTCTTCCATGTCACTCCTCCATGTCCATCCTCTATGTCGCTACTCCATGTCACTCCTCCATGTCGCTATACCAACTCACTCCTCCATGTCATTCCTCCATTTCACTCCTCCATGTATCTCCTCCATGTCGCTACTCTATGTCACTCCTCCATGTCACTCCTCCATGTCACTCCTCCATGTCGCTACACAAACTCAATCCTCATTATACTACTCTATGTCGCTACTCCATGTCACTCCTCCATGTCGCTACACCAACTCACTCCTCAATGTCACTCCTCCAAGTCACACCTCCATGTCACTCCTCCATGTCGCTACACCAACTCATTACTCATGTCACTCCTCCATGTCGCTACTCCATGTCACTCCTCCATGTCGCTACACCAACTCACTCCTCAATGTCATTCCTCCATGTCAATACTTCTTGTCACTCCTCCATGTCATTCCTCCATGTCACTCCTTTTTGTCAGTCCTCCAATTCATTCCTCCATGTCACCTCTATATGTCTTCCATGTCACTCCTCCATGTCCATCCTCTATGTTGCTACTCCATGTCACTCCTCCATGTCGCTATACAACTCACTCATCCATGTCATTCCTCCATTTCACTCCATTTATCTCCTCCATGTCGCTACTCTATGTCACTCCTCCATGTCGCTACACAAACTCACTCCTCATTATACTACTCTATGTCGCTACTCCATGTCACTCCTCCATGTCGCTACACCAACTCACTCCTCAATGTCACTCCTCCAAGTCACACCTCCATGTCACTCCTCCATGTCGCTACACCAACTCATTACTCATGTCACTCCTCCATGTCGCTACTCCATGTCACTCCTCCATGTCGCTACACCAACTCACTCCTCCGTGTTGCTCCTCCACTTCAATCCTCTATGTCACTCCTCCATGTTGCTCCTCCATGTCACTCCTCCATGTAACTCCTACATGTAGCTACTCCATGTCACTACTCCATGTCACTCCTCCATGTCCCTCCTCCGTGTTGCTCCTCCAAATCACTCCTCCATGTAACTCCTCCATGTAGCTACTCCATGTCACTCCTCCATGTCGCTACACAAACTCACTCCTAATGTAATCCTCCAAGTCACTCTTCCGTATTGCTCCTCCACATCAATTCTCTATGTCTCTCCTCCATGTCACTCATCCATGTAACTCCTCCATGACGCTATTCCATGTCAGTCCTCCATGTCGCTACACCAACTCAAACCTCTTTGTCCATCCTCCATGTCACTCCTCCGTGTTGCTCCTCCATGTCACTCCTCCAGGTCACTCCTCCTTTCGCTACTCAAAGTCACTCCTCCATGTTACAACACCAACTCACTCCTCAATGTCACTCCTCCATGTCACTCCTCCATTTCTCTCCTCCATGTCGCTATAACAACTCACTCCTCCATGTCACTCCTCCAGGTCACTCCTCCATGTCGCCACTCAAAGTCAGTCCTCCATGTCACTCATCCATGTCGCTACTCCATGTGACTCCTCCATGTCGCTCCACCAACTCTCTACTCCTCATCGCTCCTACATATTGCTCTTCCATGTCACTCCTCCATGTAACTCATCTTTGTCCCTCCGCCATATCACTACACCAACTCAATCCTTCCTGTCACTCCACCATTTCACTCCTCCATGTCACTCCTCCATGTCACTCCTCCATGTCACTCTTCCATGTCTCTCCTCCACGACACTACTCTATGTCACTCCTCCATGTCACTCCTCCATGTCACTTCTCCATGTCTCTCCTCCATGTCGCTCTAACAATTCACTCCTCCATGTCACTCCTCAATGTCACTCCTCCAGGTCACTCCTCCATGTCGCTACTCAAAGTCACTCCTTCATGTCACTACACCAACTCACTCCTCAATGTCACTTTTCAATGTCACCACTTCATGTCACTCCTCCATGTCGCTACTCCATTTCTCTCCTCCATGTCGCTATAACAACTCACTCCTTCATGTCACTACACCAACTCACTCCTCAATGTCACTCCACAATGTCACCACTTCATGTCACTCCTCCATGTCGCTACACAAACTCAAACATCCTTTACACTCTTTCATGTCAATCCTCTATATCGCTCCTCCATGTCCCTCCTCCATGTCACTCCTCCATGTAATTTCTCCAAGTCAATCCTCCATGTATCTCCTCCATGTCGCTACTCTATGTCACTCCTCCATGTAACTCCTCCATGTAAATACTCCATGTCACTCCTCCATGTTGCGCCTCCGTGATGCTCCTCCACATCAACCCTCTATGTCACTCCTCCATGTCACTCCTCCATGTTGCTATTCCATGTCAGTCCTCCATGTCACTACACCAACTCACTCCTTTACGTCACTCCTCATATCACTCCTCCATGTCGCTACATCAACTCAACCCTCCTTGTAACTCCTCCATGTCACTCATCCATGTCATTCCTCCATGTCACTCGTTTATGTCACTCCTCCAATTCACTCCTCCATGTCATCTCTATATGTCTTCCATGTCACTCCTCCATGTCCATCCTCCATGTCACTACTCCAGGTCACTCCTCCAAGTTGCTCCTCCGTGTTGCTCCTCCATGTCACTCCTCCAAGTCACTCATCCATGACCCTCCACGATGTCACTCCACCATATCAACCCTCCTTCCTGATCAACCCTGTCACTTCTCCATGTCACTCCTACATGTCACTCCTCCATGTCGCTCCTTCGTGTTGCTCCTCCACATCAATCCTCTATGTCACTCCTCCATGTTGCTCCTCAAAGTCACTCCTCCATGTAACTCCTACATGTAGCTCCTCCAAGTCACTACTCCATGTCACTCCTCCATGTCGCTCCTCTGTGTTGCTCCTCCAAGTCAATCCTCCATGTAACTCCTCCATGTAGCTACTATATTTCACTCCTCCATGTCGCTACATAAACTCTCTCCTCATGTCACTCCTCCATGTCACTCCTCCATGTTACTCATCCAAGTCACTCCTCCATGTCCCTCCTCCATGTCACTACTCCATGTCACTCCTCCATGTCGCTCCTCCTTGTTGCTCCTCCTTGTCACTCCTCCATGTCGCTATTCCAAGTTACTCCTCCATGTTGCTCCTTCATATCACTCCTCCATGTCACTACTCCATGTCACTCCTCCATGTCGCTCCTCCGTGTTGCTCCTCCTTGTCACTCCTTCAAGTCACTCACCCATGTCCTTCCACGATGTCACTCCACCATATAAACCCTCCTTCCTGATCAACCCTGTCATTTCTCCAAGTCACTCCTCCATGTACATTCAACATGTCCCTACTCCATGTCACTCCTCCATGTCGCTCCTCCGTGTTGCTCCTCCTTGTCACTCCTCCAAGTCACTCACCCAAGTCCGTCCACGATGTCACTCCACCATATCAACCCTCCTTCCTGATCAACCCTGTCACTTTTCCAAGTCACTCCTCCATGTCCATCCTCCATGTCACTACTCCATGTCACTCCTCCATGTCGCTCCTCCGTGTTGCTCCTCCTTGTCACTCCTCCAAGTCACTCACCCATGTCCCTCCACGATGTCACTCCACCATATCAACCCTCCTTCCTGATCAACCCTGTCACTTCTCCAAGTCACTCCTCCATGTCCATCCTCCATGTCGCTACTCCACATCAATCCTCCATGTTGCTCTTCCATGTCACTCCTCAATGTAACTCATCTATGTAACTTCTATATGTCTTCCATGTCACTCCTCCATGTTCCTCCTCCATGTCACTCCTCCACATCACTCCTCTATGTCACTCCTCTATGTCACACCTCCATGTCAATCCTCCATATCGCTACACCAACTCATTCCTCATGTCACTCCTCCATGTCGTTACTCCATGTCACTCCTCCATGTCGCTACACCAACTCAACCCTCCTTGTAACTCCTCAATGTCACTCATCCATGTCATTCCTCCATGTCACTCGTTTATGTCACTCCTCCAATTCACTCCTCCATGTCATCTCTATATGTCTTCCATGTCACTCCTCCATGTCCATCCTCCATGTCACTACTCCATGTCACTCCTCCCTGTTGCTCCTCCGTGTTGCTCCTCCATGTCACTCCTCCAAGTCACTCACCCATGTCCCTCCACGATGTCACTCCACCAAATCAACCCTCCTTCCTGATCAACCCTGTCACTTCTCTAAGTCACTCCTCCATGTCGCTCCTCCGTGTTGCTCCTCCACATCAATCCTCTATGCCACTCCTAAATGTTGCTCTTCCAAGTCAATCCTCCATGTAACTCCTACATGTAGCTACTACATGTCACTACTCCATGTCACTCCTTCATGTCGCTCCTCCGTGTATCTCCTCCTTGTCACTCCTCCAAGTCACTCACCCATGTCCCTCCACGATGTCACTCCACCATATCAACCCTCCTTCCTGATCAACCCTGTCACTTCTCCAAGTCACTCCTCCTTGTCCATCGTCCATGTCACTACTCCACATCAATCCTCCATGTCACTCATCCATGTCATTCCTCCTTGTCACTCCTTTATGTCACTCTTCCAATTCACTCCTCCATGTCACTCCTCCATGTCACTCCTCCATGTCGCTATTCCAAGTTACTCCTCCATGTTGCTCCTCCATATAACTCCTCCATGTCACTACTCCATGTCACTCCTCCATGTCGCTCCTCTGTGTTGCTCCTCCTTGTCACTCCTTCAAGTCACTCACCCATGTCCTTCCACGATGTCACTCCACCATATAAACCCTCCTTCCTGATCAACCCTGTCATTTCTCCAAGTCACTCCTCCATGTACATTCAACATGTCCCTACTCCATGTCACTCCTCCATGTCGCTCCTCCGTGTTGCTCCTCCTTGTCACTCCTCCAAGTCACTCACCCAAGTCCGTCCACGATGTCACTCCACCATATCAACCCTCCTTCCTGATCAACCCTGTCACTTTTCCAAGTCACTCCTCCATGTCCATCCTCCATGTCACTACTCCATGTCACTCCTCCATGTCGCTCCTCCGTGTTGCTCCTCCTTGTCACTCCTCCAAGTCACTCACCCATGTCCCTCCACGATGTCACTCCACCATATCAACCCTCCTTCCTGATCAACCCTGTCACTTCTCCAAGTCACTCCTCCATGTCCATCCTCCATGTCGCTACTCCCCATCAATCCTCCATGTTGCTCTTCCATGTCACTCCTCAATGTAACTCATCTATGTAACTTCTATATGTCTTCCATGTCACTCCTCCATGTTCCTCCTCCATGTCACTCCTCCACATCACTCCTCTATGTCACTCCTCTATGTCACACCTCCATGTCAATCCTCCATATCGCTACACCAACTCATTCCTCATGTCACTCCTCCATGTCGTTACTCCATGTCACTCCTCCATGTCGCTACACCAACTCAACCCTCCTTGTAACTCCTCCATGTCAATCATCCATGTCCCTCCGCCATGTTAATCCACCCTATCAATCTTCCTTGGTGATCCGACCTGTCACTTTTCCATGTCACTCTTCCATGTCTCTCCTCCATGTCCATCATCTATGTCACTACTCCACATCAATCCTCCATGTCACTCATCCATGTCATTCCTCCTTGTCACTCCTTTATGTCACTCCTCCAATTCACTCCTCCATGTCACTCCTCCATGTCACTCATCCATGTCCCTCCGCCATGTCACTCCACCCTATCAGTCTTCCTTGGTGATCCGACCTGTCACTTTTCCATGTCACTCTTCCATGTCTCTCCTCCATTTCACTCCTCCATGTCACTCCTCCAGGTCACTCCTCCATGTCGCTACTTCAAGTCACTCCTCCATGTCGCTACACAAACTCAACCCTCCTTTACACTCTTTCATGTCATTCCTCCATATCGCTCCTCCATGTCCCTCCTCCATGTCACTCCTCCATGTCATTCCTCCACGTCCATCCTCCATGTATCGCCTCCATGTCACTCATCCATGTCATTTGTATATGTATTCCATGTCACTCCTCCATGTCCCTCCTCCATGTCACTCCTCCACGTCGCTCCTCTATGTCACTCCTCCAAGTCACACCTCCATGTAACTCCTCCATGTCGCTACACCAACTCATTACTCATGTCACTCCTCCATGTCGCTACTCCATGTCACTCCTCCATGTCGCTCTAACAACTCACTCCTCCATGTCACTCCACCATTTCACTCCTCCATGTCACTCCTCAAAGTCACTCCTCCATGTCACGACACAAACTCACTCCTCAATGTCACTCCTCAATGTCACTAATTCATGTCACTCCTCCATATCGCTACACAAACTCAATCCTCCTTTAAACTCTTTCATGTCACTTCTCCATATCGCTCCTCCATGTCCCTCCTCCATGTCACTCCTCCATGTCATTCCTCCATGTCGCTCCTCCATGTCACTCCTCCATGTCGCTACACCAACTCACTCCTCAATGTCACTCCTCCATGTCAATACTTCTTGTCACTCCTCCATGTCATTCCTCCATGTCACTCCTTTATGTCAGTCCTCCAATTCATTCCTCCATGTCACCTCTATATGTCTTCCATGTAACTCCTCCATGTCCATCCTCTATGTCGCTACTCCATGTCACTCCTCCATGTCGCTATACCAACTCACTCCTCCATGTCATTCCTCCATTTCACTCCTCCATGTATCTCCTCCATGTCGCTACTCTATGTCACTCCTCCATGTCACTCCTCCATGTCACTCCTCCATGTCGCTACACAAACTCAATCCTCATTATACTACTCTATGTCGCTACTCCATGTCACTCCTCCATGTCGCTACACCAACTCACTCCTCAATGTCACTCCTCCAAGTCACACCTCCATGTCACTCCTCCATGTCGCTACACCAACTCATTACTCATGTCACTCCTCCATTTCGCTACTCCATGTCACTCCTCCATGTCGCTACACCAACTCACTCCTCAATGTCATTCCTCCATGTCAATACTTCTTGTCACTCCTCCATGTCATTCCTCCATGTCACTCCTTTATGTCAGTCCTCCAATTCATTCCTCCATGTCACCTCTATTTGTCTTCCATGTCACTCCTCCATGTCCATCCTCTATGTCGCTACTCCATGTCACTCCTCCATGTCGCTATACCAACTCACTCCTCCATGTCATTCCTCCATTTCACTCCTCCATGTATCTCCTCCATGTCGCTACTCTATGTCACTCCTCCATGTCACTCCTCCATGTCACTCCTCCATGTCGCTACACAAACTCAATCCTCATTATACTACTCTATGTCGCTACTCCATGTCACTCCTCCATGTCGCTACACCAACTCACTCCTCAATGTCACTCCTCCAAGTCACACCTCCATGTCACTCCTCCATGTCGCTACACCAACTCATTACTCATGTCACTCCTCCATGTCGCTACTCCATGTCACTCCTCCATGTCGCTACACCAACTCACTCCTCAATGTCATTCCTCCATGTCAATACTTCTTGTCACTCCTCCATGTCATTCCTCCATGTCACTCCTTTTTGTCAGTCCTCCAATTCATTCCTCCATGTCACCTCTATATGTCTTCCATGTCACTCCTCCATGTCCATCCTCTATGTTGCTACTCCATGTCACTCCTCCATGTCGCTATACCAACTCACTCCTCCATGTCATTCCTCCATTTCAATCCTCCATGTATCTCCTCCATGTCGCTACTCTATGTCACTCCTCCATGTCGCTACACAAACTCACTCCTCATTATACTACTCTCTGTCGCTACTCCATGTCACTCCTCCATGTCGCTACACCAACTCACTCCTCAATGTCACTCCTCCAAGTCACACCTCCATGTCAGTCCTCCATGTCGCTACACCAACTCATTACTCATGTCACTCCTCCATGTCGCTACTCCATGTCACTCCTCCATGTCGCTACACCAACTCACTCCTCCGTGTTGCTCCTCCACTTCAATCCTCTATGTCACTCCTCCATGTTGCTCCTCCATGTCACTCCTCCATGTAACTCCTACATGTAGCTACTCCATGTCACTACTCCATGTCACTCCTCCATGTCCCTCCTCCGTGTTGCTCCTCCAAATCACTCCTCCATGTAACTCCTCCATGTAGCTACTCCATGTCACTCCTCCATGTCGCTACACAAACTCACTCCTAATGTAATCCTCCAAGTCACTCTTCCGTATTGCTCCTCCACATCAATTCTCTATGTCTCTCCTCCATGTCACTCATCCATGTAACTCCTCCATGACGCTATTCCATGTCAGTCCTCCATGTCGCTACACCAACTCAAACCTCTTTGTCCATCCTCCATGTCACTCCTCCGTGTTGCTCCTCCATGTCACTCCTCCAGGTCACTCCTCCTTTCGCTACTCAAAGTCACTCCTCCATGTTACAACACCAACTCACTCCTCAATGTCACTCCTCCATGTCACTCCTCCATTTCTCTCCTCCATGTCGCTATAACAACTCACTCCTCCATGTCACTCCTCCAGGTCACTCCTCCATGTCGCCACTCAAAGTCAGTCCTCCATGTCACTCATCCATGTCGCTACTCCATGTGACTCCTCCATGTCGCTCCACCAACTCTCTACTCCTCATCGCTCCTACATATTGCTCTTCCATGTCACTCCTCCATGTAACTCATCTTTGTCCCTCCGCCATATCACTACACCAACTCAATCCTTCCTGTCACTCCACCATTTCACTCCTCCATGTCACTCCTCCATGTCACTCCTCCATGTCACTCTTCCATGTCTCTCCTCCACGACACTACTCTATGTCACTCCTCCATGTCACTCCTCCATGTCACTTCTCCATGTCTCTCCTCCATGTCGCTCTAACAATTCACTCCTCCATGTCACTCCTCAATGTCACTCCTCCAGGTCACTCCTCCATGTCGCTACTCAAAGTCACTCCTTCATGTCACTACACCAACTCACTCCTCAATGTCACTTTTCAATGTCACCACTTCATGTCACTCCTCCATGTCGCTACTCCATTTCTCTCCTCCATGTCGCTATAACAACTCACTCCTTCATGTCACTACACCAACTCACTCCTCAATGTCACTCCACAATGTCACCACTTCATGTCACTCCTCCATGTCGCTACACAAACTCAAACATCCTTTACACTCTTTCATGTCAATCCTCTATATCGCTCCTCCATGTCCCTCCTCCATGTCACTCCTCCATGTAATTTCTCCAAGTCAATCCTCCATGTATCTCCTCCATGTCGCTACTCTATGTCACTCCTCCATGTAACTCCTCCATGTAAATACTCCATGTCACTCCTCCATGTTGCGCCTCCGTGATGCTCCTCCACATCAACCCTCTATGTCACTCCTCCATGTCACTCCTCCATGTTGCTATTCCATGTCAGTCCTCCATGTCACTACACCAACTCACTCCTTTACGTCACTCCTCATATCACTCCTCCATGTCGCTACATCAACTCAACCCTCCTTGTAACTCCTCCATGTCACTCATCCATGTCATTCCTCCATGTCACTCGTTTATGTCACTCCTCCAATTCACTCCTCCATGTCATCTCTATATGTCTTCCATGTCACTCCTCCATGTCCATCCTCCATGTCACTACTCCAGGTCACTCCTCCAAGTTGCTCCTCCGTGTTGCTCCTCCATGTCACTCCTCCAAGTCACTCATCCATGACCCTCCACGATGTCACTCCACCATATCAACCCTCCTTCCTGATCAACCCTGTCACTTCTCCATGTCACTCCTACATGTCACTCCTCCATGTCGCTCCTTCGTGTTGCTCCTCCACATCAATCCTCTATGTCACTCCTCCATGTTGCTCCTCAAAGTCACTCCTCCATGTAACTCCTACATGTAGCTCCTCCAAGTCACTACTCCATGTCACTCCTCCATGTCGCTCCTCTGTGTTGCTCCTCCAAGTCAATCCTCCATGTAACTCCTCCATGTAGCTACTATATTTCACTCCTCCATGTCGCTACATAAACTCTCTCCTCATGTCACTCCTCCATGTCACTCCTCCATGTTACTCATCCAAGTCACTCCTCCATGTCCCTCCTCCATGTCACTACTCCATGTCACTCCTCCATGTCGCTCCTCCTTGTTGCTCCTCCTTGTCACTCCTCCAAGTCACTCACTCATGTCCCTCCACGATGTCACTCCACCATATCAATCCTCCTTCCTGATCAAACCTGTCACTTCTCCAAGTCACTCCTCCATGTCCATCCTTCATGTCACTACTCCATGTCACTCCTCCAAGTCGCTATTCCATGTGACTCCTCAATGTCGCTCCTCCATGTCAATCCTTTAGGTCACTCCTCCAAGTTACTCCTCCATGTCACTCCACCATTTCACTCCTCCATATCACTACTCCATGTCACTCCTCCATGTCACTCCTCCATGTCGCTCCTCCGTGTTGCTCCTCCACTTCAATCCTCTATGTCACTCCTCCATGTTGCTCCTCCATGTAACTCCTACATGTAGCTACTCCATGTCACTACTCCATGTCACTCCTCCATGTCCCTCCTCCGTGTTGCTCCTCCAAATCACTCCTCCATGTAACTCCTCCATGTAGCTACTCCATGTCACTCCTCCATGTCGCTACAAAAACTCACTCCTAATGTAATCCTCCAAGTCACTCTTCCGTATTGCTCCTCCACATCAATTCTCTATGTCACTCCTCCATGTCACTCCTCCATGTAACTCCTCCATGATGCTATTCCATGTCAGTCCTCCATGTCGCTACACCAACTCAAACCTCTTTGTCCATCCTCCATGTCACTCCTCCGTGTTGCTCATCCATGTCACTCCTCTAGGTCACTCCTCCTTTCGCTACTCAAAGTCACTCCTCCATGTTACAACACCAATTCACTCCTCAATGTCACTCCTCCATGTCACTCCTCCATTTCTCTCCTCCATGTCGCTATAACAACTCACTCCTCCATGTCACTCCTCCAGGTCACTCCTCCATGTCGCTACTCAAAGTCAGTCCTCCATGTCACTCCTCCATGTCGCTAATCCATGTGACTCCTCCATGTCACTACTTCATATCACTCATCCATGTCGCTACTCCATGTGACTCCTCCATGTCGCTCCACCAACCCTCTACTCCACGTAGCTCCTACATATTGCTCTTCCATGTCACTCCTCCATGTAACTCATCTTTGTCCTTCCGCCATGTCACTACACCAACTCAATCCTTCTTGTCACTCCTCCATGTCACTCATCCATGTCACTTCTCCATGTCTCTCCTCCATGTCACTCTAATAACTCGCTCCTCCATGTCACTCCACCATTTCACTCCTCCATGTCACTCCTCCAGGTCACTCCTCCATGTCGCTACTCAAAGTCACTCCTCCATGTTACTACACCAACTCACTCCTCAATGTCACTCCTCCATATCACTCCTCCATTTCTCTCCTACATGTCGCTATAACAATTTACTCCTCCATGTCACTCCACTATTTCACTCCTCCATGTCACTCCTCCAGGTCACTCCTCCATGTCGCTACTCAAAATCACTCCTCCATGTCACTACACCAACTCACTTCTCAATGTCACTCCTCAATGTCACTCCTCCGTGTCGCTGCACAAACTCACTCCTCCTTTACACTCTTTCATGTCACTCCTCCATATCGCTCCTCCATGTCACTCCTCCATGTATCTCCTCCATGTCGCTACTCTATGTCACTCCTCCATGTCACCCCTCCATGTCATTCCTCTAGTTCACTCCTCCATATCGCTCCTCCATGTCACTCCTCCATGTATCTCCTCCATGTCGCTACTCTATGTCACTCCTCCATGTCACTCCTCAATGTCACTCCTCCATGTCGCTACACAAACTCACTCCTCCTTTACACTCTTTCATGTCACTCCTCCATATCGCACCTCCATGTCACTCCTCCATGTCACTCCTCTAGGTCACTCCTCCATGCCACTCCTCCATGTAACTCCTCCATGTAGCTACTCCATGTCACTCCTCCATGTCGCTACACAAACTCACTCCTCATGTCACTCCTCCATGTCATTCCTCCATGTCACTCCTCCATGTATCTCCTCCATGTCGCTACTCTATGTCACTCCTCCATGTCATCCCTCCATGTCACTCCTCCATGTCACTCCTCTAGATCACTCCTCCATGCCACTCCTCCATGTAACTCCTCCATGTAGCTACTCCATGTCACTACTTGATTTCTTTCCTCCATGTCGCTATAACAACTCACTCCTCCATGTAGCTACACCAACTCACTCCTCAATGTCACTCCTCCATGTCAATACTTCTTGTCACTCCTCCAATTCACTCCTCCATGTCACCTCTATATGTCTTCCATGTCACTCCTCCATGTCCATCCTCCATGTCACTACTCCATGTCACTCCTCCATGTCGCTCCTCCGTGTTGCTCCTACTTGTAACTCCTCCAAGTCACTCACCCATGTCCCTCCATGATTTCACTCCACCATATAAACACTCCTTCCTGATCAACCCTGTCACTTCTCCAAGTCACTCCTCCATGTCCCTCCTCCATGCCACTCCTCCATGTCGCTTCTCCGTGTTGCTCCTCCACATCAATCCTCTATGTAACTCCTCCATGTTGATCCTCCATGTAGCTACTCCATGTCACTCCTCCATGTCACTCCTCCATGTCATTCCTCCATTTCACTCCTCCAAGTCACTCCTCCATGTCCCTCCTCATGTCACTCCTCCATGTCACTCCTCCATTTCAATCCTCCAAGTCACTCCTCCATGTCCCTCCTCCAAGTCACTCCTCCATGTACCTCCTCCATGTCACTACACCATGTTGTTCCTCCATGTTACTCCTCCTTTTACTCCTCCACGTCCCTCCGCCATGTCACTCCACTCTATCAATCTTCCTTGGTGATCCGACATGTCACTTCTCCATGTCAATCTTCCATGTCTCTCCTCCATGTCGCTCTAACAACTCACTCCTCCATGTCACTCCACCATTTCACTCCTCCATGTCACTCCTCCAGGTCACTCCTCCATGTCGCTATGCAAAGTCACTCCTCCATGTCGCTACATCAACTCACTCCTCCATGTCACTCCTCCATATCGCTACTCCATGTCATTCCTCCTTGTCACTCTTCCATGTCATTCCTCCATGTCAATCCTTTATGTCACTCCTCCAATTCACTCCTCCATGTCACCTCTATATGTCTTCCATGTCACTCCTCAATGTCACTCCTCCATGTCCATCCTCCATGTCAATACTCCATGTCTCTCTTCCTTGTCGCTCCTCTGTGTTGCTCCTCCTTGTCACTCCTCCAAGTCACTCACCCATGTCCCTCCATGATGTCACTCCACCATATCAACCCTCCTTCCTGATCAATCCTGTCACTTCTCCAAGTCACTCCTCTATGTCACTCCTCCATGTCACTCCTCCATGTCACTCATCCATGTCCCTCCGCCATGTCACTCCACCCTATAAATCTTCCATGTCTCTCCTCTAAGTCACTCCTCCATGTAACTCCTACATGTAGCTACTCCGTGTTGCTCCTCCAAGTCACTCCTCCATGTAACTCCTCCATGTAGCTACTCCATGTCACTCCTCCATGTCACTCTTCCATGTCTCTCCTCCACGACACTCCTCTATGTCACTCCTCCATGTCACTCCTCCATGTCACTTCTCCATGTCTCTCCTCCATGTCGCTCTAACAATTCACTCCTCCATGTCACTCCTCAATGTCACTCCTCCAGGTCACTCCTCCATGTCGCTACTCAAAGTCACTCCTTCATGTCACTACACCAACTCACTCCTCAATGTCACTCCACAATGTCACCACTTCATGTCACTCCTCCATGTCGCTACACAAACTCAAACATCCTTTACACTCTTTCATGTCAATCCTCTATATCGCTCCTCCATGTCCCTCCTCCATGTCACTCCTCCATGTAATTTCTCCAAGTCAATCCTCCATGTATCTCCTCCATGTCGCTACTCTATGTCACTCCTCCATGTAACTCCTCCATGTAGCTACTCCATGTCACTCCTCCATGTTGCGCCTCCGTGATGCTCCTCCACATCAACCCTCTATGTCACTCCTCCATGTCACTCCTCCATGTTGCTATTCCATGTCAATTCTCCATGTCACTACACCAACTCACTCCTTTACGTCACTCCTCATGTCACTCCTCCATGTCGCTACATCAACTCAACCCTCCTTGTAACTCCTCCATGTCACTCATCCATGTCATTCCTCCATGTCACTCGTTTATGTCACTCCTCCAATTCACTCCTCCATGTCATCTCTATATGTCTTCCATGTCACTCCTCCATGTCCATCCTCCATGTCACTACTCCAGGTCACTCCTCCAAGTTGCTCCTCCGTGTTGCTCCTCCATGTCACTCCTCCAAGTCACTCATCCATGACCCTCCACGATGTCACTCCACCATATCAACCCTCCTTCCTGATCAACCCTGTCACTTCTCCATGTCACTCCTCTATGTCACTCCTCCATGTCGCTCCTTCGTGTTGCTCCTCCACATCAATCCTCTATGTCACTCCTCCATGTTGCTCCTCAAAGTCACTCCTCCATGTAACTCCTACATGTAGCTCCTCCAAGTCACTACTCCATGTCACTCCTCCATGTCGCTCCTCTGTGTTGCTCCTCCAAGTCAATCCTCCATGTAACTCCTCCATGTAGCTACTATATTTCACTCCTCCATGTCGCTACATAAACTCTCTCCTCATGTCACTCCTCCATGTCACTCCTCCATGTTACTCATCCAAGTCACTCCTCCATGTCCCTCCTCCATGTCACTACTCCATGTCACTCCTCCATGTCGCTCCTCCTTGTTGCTCCTCCTTGTCACTCCTCCAAGTCACTCACTCATGTCCCTCCACGATGTCACTCCACCATATCAATCCTCCTTCCTGATCAAACCTGTCACTTCTCCAAGTCACTCCTCCATGTCCATCCTTCATGTCACTACTCCATGTCACTCCTCCAAGTCGCTATTCCATGTGACTCCTCCATGTCACTTCTCCGTGTCTCTCCTCCATGTCGCTCTAACAACTCACTTCTCCATGTAACTCCTCCAGGTCAGTCCTCCATGTCGCTACTCAAAGTCACTCCTCCATGTTACTACACCAACTCACTCCTCAATGTCACTCCTCCATATCACTCCTCCATTTCTCTCCTCCATGTCACTATAACAACTCACTCCTCCATTTCACTCCAACATTTCACACCTCCATGTTACTCCTCCAGGTCACTCCTCCATGTCGCTACTCAAAGTCACTCCTCCATGTCACTACACCAACTCACTCCTCAATGTAACTCCTCCATATCGCTCCTCCATGTCCCTCCTTCATGTCATTCCTCCATGTCACTCTTCCATGTCTCTCCTCCACGTCACTCCTCTATGTCACTCCTCCATGTCAGTCCTCCATGTCACTTCTCCATGTCTCTCCTCCACGTCACTCCTCCATGTCACTCCTCCATGTCACTCCTCCATGTCGCTACAACAACTCATTCCTTATGTCACTCCTCCATGTCACTCCTCCATGTCTCTCCTCCATGTCGCTCTAACAACTCACTCCTCCATGTCACTCCACCATTTCACTCCTCCATGTCACCTCTATTTATCTTCCAAGTCACTCCTCCATTTCCCTCCTCCATGTCACTACTCCATGTCACTACTCCATGACACTCCTCCATGTCGCTCCTCCGTGTTGCTCCTCCACATCAATTCTCTATGTCACTCCTCCATGTCACTCCTCCATGTCACTCCTCCCTGTTGCTATTCCATGTCAGTCCTCCATGTCGCTACACCAACTCACTCTTCCATGTTACTCCTCCATATCGCTACTCCATGTGACTCCTCCATGTCACTTCTCCATGTCGCTTCTCCATGTCACTCCTCGATGTCAATACACCAACTGGAACCTCTTTGTCCATCCTCCATGTCACTCCTCCGTGTTGTCCTCCATGTCACTCCTCCATGTCACTCCTCCATGTCGCTACTCTATGTCACTCCTCCATGTCGCTACACCAACTCAAACCTCCTTGTCAGTCCTCCATGTCGCTCCTCTATGTTGCTCCTCCATTTCACTCCTCCATGTCACTCCTCCATGTCCCTACTCCATGTGACTCCTCCATGTCGCTCCACCAACTTACTCCTCCACGTCGCTCCTCCATATTGCTCTTCCATGTCACTCCTCCATGTAACTCATCTGTGTCCCTCTGCCATGTCACTACACCAACTCAATCCTTCTTGTTAATCCTCCATATCACTTCTATATGTCTTCCATGTCACTCCTCCATGTCACTCCTCCATGTCACTCATCCATGTCACTTCTATATGTCTTCCATGTCACTCCTCCACGTAACTCCTCTATGTCACTACTCCATGTCACACCTCCATTTAACTCCTCCATGTCGTTATTCCATGTCACTCCTCCATGTCGCTACACCAACTCATTACTCATGTCACTCCTCCATGTCGCTACTCCATGTCAATCCTCCACGTAACTCCTCTATGTCACTCCTCCATGTCACACCTCCATGTCACTCCTCCATGTCGTTATTCCATGACCCTCCTCCATGTCGCTACCCCAACTCATTACTCATGTCACTCCTCCATGTCGCTACTCCATGTCACTCCTCCAAGTCACTCACCCATGTCCCTCCGCCATTTCTCTCCTCCATGTCGCTATAACAACTCACTCCTCCATGTCACTACACCATTTCACTCCTCCATGTCACTCCTCTTGGTCACTCCTCGATGTCGCTACTCAAAGTCACTCCTCCATGTCACTACACCAACTCACTCCTCCATGTCACTCCTCGATGTCGCTCCTCCGTGTTGCTCCTCCGTGTTGCTCCTCCGTGTTGCTCCTCCATGTCACTTCACAAACTCACTCCTCATGTCACTCCTCCATGTCACTCCTCCATGTCACTCCAACATGTCTCTCCTCCATGTCGCTATAACAACTCACTCCTCCATGTCACTCCACCATTTCACTACTCCATGTGACTCCTACAGGTCACTCCTCCATGTTGCTACTCAAAGTCACTCCTCCATGTTACTACACCAACTCACTCCTCCATGTCACTCCTCCATGTCACTCCTCCATGTCGCTACAACCACTCATTCCTTATGTCACTCCTCCATGTCGCTCCTCCGTGTTTCTCCTCCAAGTCACTCCTCCATGTAACTCCTCCATGTAGCTACTCCATTTCACTCCTCCATGTCGCTCCTCCGTGATACTCCTCCACATCAATCCTCTATGTCACTCCTCCATGTCACTCCTACATGTTGCTATTCCATATCAGTCCTCCATGTCGCTACACCAACTCATTACTCATGTCACTCCTCCAAGTCACTCACCCATGTCACTCCTCCTAGTCACTCACCCATGTCCCTCCACGATGTCACTCCACCATATAAACCCTCCTTCCTGATCAACCCTTTCACTTCTCCAAGTCACTCCTCCATGTCCATCATCCATGTCACTACTCCACATCAATCCTCTATGTAACTCCTCCATGTTTCTCCTCCATGTCTCATCTCCATGTCACTCTAACATCTCACTCCTCAATGTCACTCCACCATTTCACTCCTCCATGTCACTCCTCCAGGTCACTCCTCCATGTCGCTATTCCTGGTCAGTCCTCCATGTCACTCCTCCATGTCACACCTCCATGTCACTCCTCCATGTCACTACACCAACTCATTACTCATGTCATTCCTCCATGTCGCTACTTAATGTCACTCCTCCATGTCACTACACAAACTCAAACCTCCTTGTCAATCCTCCATGTCACTCATCCATGTCATTCCTCATGTCACTCCTTTATGTCACTCCTCCAATTCACTCCTCCATGTCACTCCTCCATGTCACTACTCCATGTCACACCTCCATGTCGCTCCTCCGTGTTGCTCCTCCACATCAATCCTCTATGTCACTCCTCCATGTTGCTCCTCCAAGTCATTCCTCCATGTAACTCCTACATGTAGCTACTCCATGTCACTACTCCATGTCAGTCCTCCATGTCGCTCCTCCATGTTGCTCCTCCAAGTCACTCCTCCATGTAACTCCTCCATGTAGCTACTCCATGTCACTCCTCCATTTCACTCCACCACGTCTCTCCTCTACGTCACTCCTCATGTCACTACACCAACTCAATCCTCCTTGTCACTCCTCCATATCACTCATCCATGTCATTCTTCCATGTCACTCCTTTATGTCACTCCTCCATTTCACTTCTCCATGTCGCTATTCCAAGTTACTCCTCTATGTAGCTCCTCTATGATGCTCCTCTATGTCACTCCTCATGTCACTCCTCCATTACACGACTCCATGTCACTCCTCCATGTCACTACACCAACTCAATCCTCCTTGTCACTCCTCCATGTCGCTCCTCCATGTCACTTCTCCAAGTCTTCAATGTCATGTCTCTCATCTATGTCGCTCCACTAATTCATTCCTCCATGTCACTCCTCCATGTCACTCCTCCATGTCGCTACTCTATGTCACTCCTCTACGTCACTCCTCATGTCACTACACCAACTCAATCCTCCTTGTCACTCCTCCATGTCGCTCCTCCATGTCACTTCTCCAAGTCTTCAATGTCATGTCTCTCATCCATGTCGCTCCACTAATTCATTCCTCCTTTTCACTCCTCCATATCACTCATCCATGTCATTCCTCCATGTCACTCCTTTATGTCAATCCTAAAAGTCACTCCTCCATGTCACTTCTATATGTCTTCCATGTCACTCCTACGTGTTGCTCCTCCTTGTTGCTCCTCCACATCAATCCTCAAAGTCACTCTTCCATGTCACTCCTCCAGGTCATTCCTCCATGTCGCTTCTCAAAGTCACTCCTCCAGGTCATTCCTCCATGTCCCTCCTCCATGTCATTCCTCAATGTCACTCCTCCATGTCGCTCCTCCGTGTTGCTCCTCCAAGTCAATCCTCCATGTAACTCCTCCATGTAGCTACTCCATGTCAATCCTCCATGTCACTCCTCCATGTCGCTCCTCCGTGTTGATCCTCCAAGTCACTCCTCCATGTCCATCCTCCATGTCACTACTCCACATCAATCCTCTATGTCACTCCTCCATGTCACTCCTTCATGTCGCTATTCCATGTGACTCCTCCATGTCGCTCCACCAACTCACTCCTCAATTTGACTCCTCCATGTCACTATTTCTTGTCACTCCTCCATATCACTCCTCCGACTCACTTCTACATGTTTTCCTCGTCACTCCTCCATGTCATTCCTCCATGTCACTTCTATATGTCTTCAAAGTCACTCCTCCATGTCCCTCCTCCATGTCACTTCTATATGTCTTCAAAGTCATTCCTCCATGTCTCTCCTCCATGTCGCTCCTCCGTATTGCTCCTCCAAGTCACTCCTCCATGTAACTCCTCCATGTAACTACTCCATGTCACTCCTCCATTTTGCTACACAAACTATCTCCTCATGTCACTCCTCCATGTCACTCCTCCATGTCACTCCTCCAAGTCATTCACCCATGTCCCTCCGCGATATCACTCCACCATATCAACCCTCCTTGGTGATCCGCCCTGTCACTTCTCCATATCACTCCTCCATGTCTCTCCTCCACGAAACTCCTCTATGTCACTACTCCAGGTCACTCCTCCATGTCGCTAAACCAACTTACTCCTCAATGTCACTTCTTCATGTCACTCCTCCATGTCTCTCCTCTATATCGCTCTAACAACTCACTCCTCCATGTCACTCCTCCATTTCACTCCTCCATGTCGCTCCTCCATGTCCCTCCTCCATGTCATTCCTTTATGTTGTCCCTCCGCGATATCACTCCACCATATCAACCCTCCTTGGTGATCCGCCCTGTCACTTCTCCATATCACTCCTCCATGTCTCTCCTCCACGAAACTCCTCTATGTCACTACTCCAGGTCACTCCTCCATGTCGCTAAACCAACTTACTCCTCAATGTCACTTCTTCATGTCACTCCTCCATGTCTCTCCTTTATATCGCTCTAACAACTCACTCCTCCATGTCACTCCTCCAATTCACTCCTCCATGTCACTCCACGATGTCCCTCCTCCGTGTAGCTACTCCATGTCACTTGTCCAAGTCACT
Organism: Sebastes schlegelii; assembly: GCA_014673565.1. Lineage (NCBI taxonomy): Eukaryota > Metazoa > Chordata > Actinopteri > Perciformes > Sebastidae > Sebastes > Sebastes schlegelii. The sequence goes on from CM025825.1 coordinate 29,687,474, forward strand.
CACCCATATCCCTCCACGATGTCACTCCACCATATCAACCCTCCTTCCTGATCAACTCTGTAACTTCTCCAAGTCACTCCTCCATCTCCATCCTCCATGTCACTACTCCACATCAATCCTCTATGTCACTCCTCCATGTCGCTATTCCATGTGACTCCTTCATGTCGCTCCACTAACTCCTTCCTCCATGATACTCCTCCATGTCACTCCACCATTTAACTCCTCCATGTCACTCCACCAACTCACTCCTCCACGTCGCTCCTCCATGTAACTCATCTATGTCCCACCGCCATGTCCATGTCACTCCTCCATGTCAATCCTTCATTTTTCTACTCCATGTCGCTATAACAACTCACTCCTCCATGTCACTCCACCATTTCACTCCTCCATGTCACTCCACCATGTCACTCCTCCATGTCGCTACTCAAAGTCACTCCTCCATGTAACTACACCAACTCACCCCTCAATGTCACTCCTCCATGTCACTAATTCTTGTAACTCCTCCATGTCAATCCTTTATGTCACTCCTCCAATTCACTCCTCCATGTCACCTCTATATGTCTTCCATGTCACTCCTCCATGTCCATCCTCCATGTCACTACTCCATGTCTCTCCTCCATGTCGCTCCTCTGTGTTGCTCCTCCTTGTCACTCCTCCAAGTCACTCACCCATGTCCCTCCACTATGTCACTCCACCATATCAACCCTCCTTCCTGATCAATCCTGTCACTTCTCCAGGTCACTCCTCCATGTCACTCCTCCATGTTACTCCTCCATGTCTCTACTCCATGTCGCTCTAAAAACTCACTCCTCCATGTCACTCCACCATGTCACTCCACCATGTCACTCCTCCATGTCGCTACTCAAAGTCACTCCTCCATGTAACTACACCAACTCACCCCTCAATGTCATTCCTCCATGTCACTCCTTTATGTCACTCCTCCAATTCACTCCTCCATGTCACTCCACCCTATCAATCTTCCTTGGTGATCCGACCTGTCACTTCTCCAAGTCCCTCCTCCATGTCACTCCTCCATGTCACTCCTTCATTTCTCTCCTCCATGTCGCTATAACAACTCACTCCTCCATGTAACTCCACCATTTCACTCCTCTATGTCACTCCTCCAGGTCACTCCTCCATTTCGCTACTCAAAGTCACTCCTCCATGTCGCTCCACCAACTCACTCCTCCATGTCACTCCTCCATGTCGCTCCTCCGTGTTGCTCCTCCACATCAATCCTCTATGTCACTCCTCCATGTCACTCCTCCAAGTCGCTATTCCATGTCAGTCCTCCAGGTCGCTACAACAACTCACTCTTCCTTGTCACTCCTCCATTTCACTCCACCACGTCACTCCTCTACATCACTCCTCATGTCACTCCTCCATGTCAATACACCAACACAAACCTCTTTGTCCATCCTCCATGTCGCTCCTCTGTGTTGCTCCTCCAAGTCACTCCTCCATATCCCTCCTTTATGTCATTCCACCAACTCACTCCTCCATGTCGCTACCCCAACTCACTCCTCCATGTCACTCCTCCATATCGCTACTGAATGTCATTACTCCTTTCACTCTTCCTTGTCGCTCCTCCATGTCACTTCTCCAAGTCTTCAATATCATGTCTCTCATCTGTGTAGCTCCACATTGTCACTCCTCCATATCACTCCTCCGACTCACTTCTACATGTTTTCCTCGTCACTCCTCCATGTCATTCCTCCATGTCACTTCTATATGTCTTCAAAGTCACTCCTCCATGTCCCTCCTCCATGTCACTTCTATATGTCTTCAAAGTCATTCCTCCATGTCTCTCCTCCATGTCGCTCCTCCGTATTGCTCCTCCAAGTCACTCCTCCATGTAACTCCTCCATGTAACTACTCCATGTCAAACCTCCATGTTGCTACACAAACTCACTCCTCATGTCACTCCTCCATGTCACTCCTCCATGTCACTCCTCCAAGTCATTCACCCATGTCCCTCCGCGATATCACTCCACCATATCAACCCTCCTTGGTGATCCGCCCTGTCACTTCTCCATATCACTCCTCCATGTCTCTCCTCAACGAAACTCCTCTATGTCACTCCTCCAGGTCACTCCTCCATGTCGCTAAACCAACTTACTCCTCAATGTCACTTCTTCATGTCACTCCTCCATGTCGCTCCTCCGTGTTGCTCCTCCTTGTCACTCCTCCAAGTCACTCATCCATGTCACTCCTCTATGTCACTCCTCCATGTCACTCCTCTATGTCACTCGTCCATGTCACTCGTCCATGTAACTCCTCCATGTAGCTACTCCATGTCACTCCTCCATGTCGCTATACAAACTCACTCCTCATGTCACTCCTCCATGTCACTCCTCCATGTCACTCCTACAAGTCACTCACCCATGTCCCTCCACTATGTCACTCCACCATATCAACCCTACGTCCTGATCAACCCTGTCACTTCTCCAAGTCACTCCTCTATGTCCCTCCTCCATGTCACTACTCCATTTCTCTCCTCCATGTCGCTATAACAACTCACTCCTCCATGTCACTCCTCCAGGTCACTCCTCCATGTCGCTACTCAAAGTCACTCCTACATGTCACTACACCAACTCACTGCTCAATGTCACTTCTCAATGTTACTACTTCATGTCACTCCTCCATGTCACTCCTCCATTTCTCTCCTCCATGTCGCTATAACAACTCACTCCTCCATGTCACTCCTCCAGGTCACTCCTCCATGTCGCTACACAAACTCACTCCTCATGTCACTCCTCCATGTCACTCATCCATGTCATTCCTCCATGTCACTCCTCCATGTCCATCCTCCATGTCACTCCTCCAAGTCACTCCTCCATGTATCTCCTCCATGTCGCTACTCTTTGTCACTCCTCCATGTCACTCCTCCATGTCGCTACACCAACTCACTCCTCAATGTCACTCCTCAATGTCACTACTTCATGTCACTCCTCCATGTCATTCCTCCATGTCACTCCTCCATGTATATCCTCCATGTCGCTACTCTTTGTCACTTCTCCATGTCACTCCTCCATGTCGCTACACTAACTCACTCCTCAATGTCACTCCTCCATGTAACTACTTCTTGTCACTCCTCCATGTCACAACTCCAATTCACTCCTCCATGTCACCTCTATATGTCTTCCATGTCACTCCTCCATGTCCATCCTCCATGTCACTACTCTATGTCACTCCTCCATGTCGCTCCTCCGTGTTGTTCCTCCTTGTCACTCCTCCAAGTCACTCACCCATGTCCTTCCACGATGTCACTCCATCATATAAACCCTCCTTCCTGATCAACCCTGTCAATTCTCCAAGTCACTCGTCCATGTCCATCCTCCATGTCACTACTCCATGTCACTCCTCCATATCGCTCCTCCGTGTTGCTCCTCCTTGTCACTCCTCCAAGTCACTCACCCATGTCCCTCCACGATGTCACTCCTCAATATCAACCCTCCTTCCTGATCAACCCTGTCACTTCTCCAAGTCACTCCTCCATGTCGCTATTCCACGTTAGTCCTCTATGTTGCTCCTCCATGTTGCTCCTCCATGTCACTCCTCCATGTCACTCATCCATGTCACTCCTCTATGTCACTCCTCCATGTCACTGCTCTATGTCACTCGTCCATGTCACTCGTCCATGTAACTCCTCCATGTAGCTACCCCATGTCACTCCTCCATGTCGCTATACAAACTCACTCCTCATGTCATTCCTCCATGTCACTCCTCCGTGTTGCTCCTCCTTGTCACTCCTCCAAGTCACTCACCCATGTCCTTCCACGATGTCACTCCATCATATAAACCCTCCTTCCTGATCAACCCTGTCAATTCTCCAAGTCACTCGTCCATGTCCATCCTCCATGTCACTACTCCATGTCACTCCTCCATCTCGCTCCTCCGTGTTGCTCCTCGTCACTCCTCCAAGTCACTCACCCATGTCCCTCCACGATGTCACTCCACAATATCAACCCTCCTTCCTGATCAACCCTGTCACTTCTCCAAGTCACTCCTCCATGTCGCTATTCCATGTTAGTCCTCCATGTTGCTCCTCCATGTTGCTCCTCCATGTCACTCCTCCATGTCACTCATCCATGTCACTCCTCTATGTCACTCCTCCATGTCACTGCTCTATGTCACTCGTCCATGTCACTCGTCCATGTAACTCCTCCATGTAGCTACTCCATGTCACTCCTCCATGTCGCTATACAAACTCACTCCTCATGTCATTCCTCCATGTCACTCCTCCGTGTTGCTCCTCCTTGTCACTCATCCAAGTCACTCACCCATGTCCTTCCACGATGTCACTCCATCATATCAACCCTACTTCCTGATCAACCCTGTCACTTCTCCAAGTCACTCCTCCATGTCCCTCCTCCATGTCACTACTCCATTTCTCTCCTCCATGTACGCTATAACAACTCACTCCTCCATGTCACTCCTCCAGGTCACTCCTCCATGTCGCTACTCAAAGTCACTCCTCCATGTCACTACACCAACTCACTCCTCCATGTCACTACTCCATTTCTCTCCTCCATGTCGCTATAACAACTCACTCCTCCATGTCACTCCTCCATGTCACTCCTCCATGTCACTCCTCCAAGTCACTCACCCATGTCCCTCCGCGATGTCACTCCACCATGTCAACCCTCCTTGGTTATCCGCCCTGTCACGTCTCCATGTCACTCTTCCATGTCTCTCCTCCACGTCACTCCTCTATGTCACTCCTCCATGTCAGTCCTCCATGTCACTTCTCCATGTCTCTCCTCCACGTCACTCCTCTATGTCACTCCTCCATGTGACTGCTCCATGTCACTCCTCCATGTCTCTCCTCCATGTCGCTATAACAACTCACTCCTCCATGTCACTCCTCCATGTCACTCCTCCATGTCGCTACAACAACTCATTCCTTATGTCACTCCTCCATGTCACTCCTCCATGTCTCTCCTCCATGTCGCTCTAACAACTTACTCCTCCATGTCACTCCACCATTTCACTCCACGATGTCACTCCACCATATCAACTCTTCTTCCTGATCAACCCTGTCACTTCTCCAAGTCACTCCTCCATGTCCCTCCTCCATGTCACTACTCCATGTAACTACTCCATGTCACTCCTCCATGTCGCTCCTCCGTGTTGCTCCTCCACATCAATTTTCCATGTCACTCCTCGATGTCAATACACCAACTGGAACCTCTTTGTCCATCCTCCATGTCACTCCTCCGTGTTACTCCTTCATGTCACTCCTCCATGTCACTCCTCCATGTCGCTACTCTATGTCACTCCTCCATGTCACTCCTTCATGTCACTTCTCCTTGTCACTCCTCCATGTCGCTCCTCCATGTTGCTCCTCCATGTCACTCCTCCATGTCACTCCTCCATGTCCCTACTCCATGTGACTCCTCCATGTCGCTCCACCAACTTACTCCTCCACCTCGCTCCTCCATGTTGCTCTTCCATGTCACTCCTCCATGTAACTCATCTATGTCCCTCCGCCATGTCACTACACCAACTCAATCCTTCTTGTCACTCCTCCATGTCACTTCTATATGTCTTCCATGTCACTCCTCCATGTCACTCATCCATGTCACTTCTATATGTCTACCATGTCACTCCTCCACGTAACTCCTCTATGTCACTACTCCATGTCACACCTCCACGTAACTCTTCTATGTCACTCCTCCATGTCACTCCTCCATGTCGCTACATCAACTCATTACTCATGTCACTCCTCCATGTCACTCCTCTATGTCACTCCTCCATGTCACACCTCCATGTCACTCCTCCATGTCGTTATTCCATGTCACTCCTCCAAGTCACTCACCCATGTCCCTCCGCCATTTCTCTCCTCCATGTCGCTATAACAACTCACTCCTCCATGTCACTACACCATATCACTCCTCCATGTCACTCCTCCAGGTCACTCCTCCATGTCGCTACTCAAAGTCACTCCTCCATGTCACTACACCAACTGACTCCTCAATGTAACTCCTCCATATCGCTCCTCCATGTCCCTCCTCCATGTCATTCCTCCATGTCACTCCTCCATGTCACCCCTCCATGTCACTCCTCCATGTCACTCCTCGATGTCGCTCCTCCGTGTTGCTCCTCCGTGTTTATCCTCCAAGTCACTCACCCATGTCCCTCCACGATGTCACTCCACCATATTAACCCTCCTTCCTGATCAACTCTGTCACTTCTCCAAGTCACTCCTCCATGTCCCTCCTCCATGTCACTACACCCGATCAATCCTCTATGTCACTCCTCCATGTCACTCCTCCATCTCACTCCTCCATGACGCTATTCCATGTGACTCCTCCATGTCGCTCCACCAACTCCTTCCTCCATGTTACTCCTCCATGTCAATCCTCCATGTCAGTCCTTTATGTCACTACTCCAAGTTACTCCTCCATGTCACTCCACCATTTCACTCCTCCTTGTCACTCTTCCAGGTCACTCCTCATTGTCGCTACTCAAAGTCACTCCTCCATGTCACTTCTCCACATCACTCCTCTTTGTCACTCCTCCATGTCACACCTCCATGTCACTCATCCATGTCGCTACAGCAACTCATTGCTCATGTCAATCCTCCATGTCGCTACTCCATGTCACTTCTATATGTCTTCCATGTCACTGTCCACGTAATTCCTCCATTTCACTCCTCCACATTACTCCTCTATGTCACTCCTCCATGTCACACCTCCATGTCACTCCTCCATGTCGTTATTCCATGTCACTCCTCCATGTCGCTACACCAACTCATTACTCATGTCACTCCTCCATGTCGCTACACCAACTCAACCCTCCTCGTAACTCCTCCATGTCACTCATCCATGTCACCTCTATATGTCTTCCATGTCACTCCTCCATGTCCATCCTCCATGTCACTACTCCATGTGACTCCTCCATGTTGCTCCTCCGTGTTGCTCCTCCATGTCACTCCTCCAAGTCACTCACCCATGTCCCTCCACGATGTCACTCCACCATATCAACCCTCCTTCCTGATCAACCCTGTCACTTCTCCAAGTCACTCCTCCATGTCCCTCCTCCATGTCACTACTCCATGTCACTCCTCCATGTCTCTCTACCATGACGCTCCTCCGTGTTGCTCCTCCACATCAATCCTCTATGTCACTCCTCCATGTTGCTCCTCAAAGTCACTCCTCCATGTAACTCCTACATGTAGCTACTCCATGTCACTACTCCTTGTCACTCCTCCATGTCGCTCCTCCGTGTTGCTCCTCAAAGTCACTCCTCCATATAACTCCTCCATGTCACTCCTCCATGTCCCTCCTCCATGTCATTCCTCTACGTCGCTCCTCTATTTCACTCCTCCATGTCGCTACACCAACTCATTACTCATGTCACTCCTCCAAGTCACTCACCCATGTCACTTCTCCAAGTCACTCACCCATGTCCCTCCACGATGTCACTTCACCAAATAAACCCTCCTTCTTGATCAACCCTTTCACTTCTCCAAGTCAGTCCTCCATGTCCATCCTCCATGTCACTACTCCACATCAATCCTCTATGTCACTCCTCCATGTTTCTCCTCTATGTCTCTCCTCCATGTCGCTCTAACAACTCACTCCTCAATGTCACTCCACCATTTCACTCCTCCATGTCACTCCTCCAGGTCACTCCTCCATGTCGCTACTCAAATTCACTCCTCCATGTCACTCATCCACGTCATTCCTCCATGTCACTCGTTTATATCACTCCTCCATGTCACTTCTCTATGTCTCTCCTCCATGTCGCTCTAACAACTCACTCCTCCATGTCACTCCACCATTTCACTCCTCCATGTCACTCCTCCAGGTCACTCCTCCATGTCACTCAACCATGTCATTCCTCCATGTCACTCCTCCATGTCGCTCCTCCATGTTGCTCCTCCATGTCACTCCTCCATGTCACTCATCCATGTCCCTCCGCCCTGTTACTTCTCCATGTCACTCTTCCATGTCTCTCCTCCACGTCATTCCTCTATGTCACTCCTCCATGTCACTCCTCTATGTCACTCCTCCATGTCTCTACTCCATGTCGCTCTAACAACTCACTCCTCCATGTCACTCCACCTTTTCATTCCTTCATGTCACTCCTCCAGGTCACTCCTCCATGTCACTCATCCATGTCGCTCCTTCATGTTGCTCCTCCAAGTCAGTCCTCCATGTAACTCCTCCATGTAGCTACTCCATGTCACTACTCCATGTCGCTACACAAACTCACTCCTCATGTCATTCTTCCATGTCACTCCTCCAAGTCACTCACCCATGTCCCTCCGCGATGTCACTCCACCTTATCAAACCTCCTTTTTGATCCGCCCTGTCACTTCTCCATGTCACTCCTCCATGTCTCTCCTCCACGTCACTCCTCTATGTCACTTCTCCATGTCACTCCTACATGTCACTCCTCCATGTCTCTCCTCTATGTCGCTACACAAACTCAACCCTCCTTGTCACTCCTCCATGTCACTCCACCATTTCACTCCTCCATGTCACTCCTCCAGGTCACTACTCCATGTTGTTACTAAAAAGTCACTCCTCCATGTTACTACACCAACTCACTCCTCAATGTCACTCCTCCATGTCATTCCTCCATTTCTCTCCTTCATGTCGCTATAACAACTCACTCCTCCATGTCACTCCTCCAGGTCACTCCTCCAATTCGCTACTCAAAGTCACTCCTCCATGTCACTCCTCCAGGTCACTCCTCCATGTCGCTACTCAAAGTCACTCCTCAATGTCACTCATCCATGTCATTCCTCCATGTCTCTCCTTCACGTCATTCCTCTATGTAACTCCTCCATGTCACTCCTCCATGTCACTCTAACAACTCACTCCTCCATGTCACTCCACCATTTCACTCCTCCATGTCACTCCTCCAGGTCACTCCTCCAGGTCGCTACTTAAAGTCACTCCTCCATGTAACTACACCAACTCAATCCTCAATGTCACTCTTCTATGTCACTACCTCATGTCGCTCCTCCATGTCGCTACACAAACTCAACCCTCCTTGTCACTCCTCCATGTCACTCATCCAAGTCACTCCTCCATTTCCCTCCTCCATGTCACTACTCCATGTCACTCCTCCATGTGACTCCATCGTATTGCTCCTCCACATCAATTCTCTATGTCACTCCTCCATGTCACTCCTACATGTCGCTATTCCATGTGACTCCTCCATGTCGCTCCACCAACTCACTCCTCCACGTCGCTCCTCCATGTTGCTCTTCCATTTCACTCCTCCACGTCACTCCTCTATGTCACTCCTCCATGTCACACCTCCATGTCACTCCTCCATGTCGTAATTCCATGTCACTCCTCCATGTCGCTACACCAACTCACTCTTCCATGTCAATACACCAACTCAAACCTCTTTGTCCATCCTCCATGTCATTCCTCCATGTTGCTCATCCATGTCACTCCTCCATGTCGCTACTCTATGTCACTCCTCCATGTCGCTACACCAACTCAATCCTCCTTGTCACTCCTCCATGTCGCTCCTCCATGTTGCTCCTCCATGTCACTCCTCCATGTCACTCATCCATGTCCCTCTGCCATGTCACTCCACCATATCAATCTTCCTTGGTGATCCGCCCTGTCACTTATCCATGTTACTCCTCCATGTCACTCCTCCATGTCGTTACTCAAAGTCACTCCTCCATGTCACTACACCAATACACTCCTCCATGTCCATCCTCAATGTCACTATTCCATGTCACTCCTCCATGTCGCTCCTCTGTGTTGCTCCTCCATGTCTCTCCTCCAAGTCACTCCTCTATGTCACTCCTCCATGTCAGTCCTCCATGTCACTTCTCCATGTCTCTCCTCCACGTCACTCCTCTATGTCACTCCTCCATGTGACTCCTCCATGTCACTCAAACATGTCTCTCCTCCATGTCGCTATAGCAACTCACTCCTCCATGTCACTCCACCATTTCACTACTCCATGTCACTCCTACGGGTCACTCCTCCATGTCTCTACTCAAAGTCACTCCTCCATGTCACTACACCAACTCACTCCTCAAGGTCACTCCTCCATGTCACTACTTCAAGTCACTCCTCCATGTAGCTACTCCATGTGACTCCTCCATGTCGCTCCACCAACTCACTCCTCCACTTCGCTCCTCCATGTTGCTCTTCCATGTCACTCCTCCATGTAACTCATCTATGTCCCTCCGCCATGTCACTACACCAACTCAATCCTTCATGTCACTCGTCCATGTCACTCATCCATGTCACTTCTATGTCTTCCATGTCACTCCTCCATGTCCCTCCTCCATGTCACTCCTCCACGTCGCTCCTCTATGTCACTCCTCCATGTCGCTACACCAACTCATTACTCATGTCACTCCTCCAAGTCACTCACCCATGTCACTTCTCCAAGTCACTCACCCATGGCCCTCCACGATGTCACTCCACCATATAAACCCTCCTTCCTGATCCTACCTTTCACTTCTCCAAGTCACTCCTCCATGTCCATCCTCCATGTCACTACTCCACATCAATCCTCTATGTCACTCCTCCATGTTTCTCCTCCATGTCTCTCCTCCATGTCGCTCTAACAACTCACTCCTCAATGTCACTCCACCATTTCACTCCTCCATGTCACTCCTCCAGGTCACTCCTCCATGTCACTATTCCATGTCAGTCCTCCATGTCGCTACACCAACTCACTCTTTCATGTTACTCCTCCATGTCGCTCCACCATGTCAATCCTTTATGTCACTTCTCCAAGTTACTCCTACATGTCACTCCACCATTTCACTCCTCCATGTCACTCCTCCAGGTCACTCCTCCATGTCGCTACTCAAAGTCACTCCTCCATGTCACTATACCAACTCACTCTTCAATGTCACTCTTCCATGTCACTACTTCATGTAACTCCTCCATGTCGCTACTCCATGTGACTCCTCCATGTTGCTCCACCAACTCAATCCTTCTTGTCACTCCTCTATGTCACTCATCCATGTCACTTCTATATGTCTTCCATGTCACTCCTCCATGTCCATCCTCCATGTCACTACTCCATGTCACTCCTCCATGTTGCTCCTGTGTGTTGCTCCTCCACATCAATCCTCTATGTCACTCCTCCATGTTGCTCCTCAAAGTCACTCCTCCATGTAACTCCTACATGTAGCTACTCCATGTCACTCCTCCATGTCGCTCCCCCGTGTTGCTCCTCAAAGTCACTCCTCCATGTAACTCCTCCATGTAGCTACTTCATGTCACTCCTTCATGTCGCTACTCCATGTGACTCCTCCATGTCGCTCTAACAACTCACTCCTCGATGTCACTCCACCATTTCACTCTTCCATGTCACTCCTCCAGGTCACTCCTCCATGTCGCTACTCAAAGTCACTCCTCCATGTCGCTACACCAACTCACTCCTCAATGTCACTCCTCCATATCACTCCTCCATTTCTCTCCTCCATGTCGCTATAACAACTCACTCCTCCATGTCACTCATCCATGTTATTCCTCCATGTCACTCCTCCATGTCCATCCCCCATATCACTCCTCCATGTCGCTCCTCCGTGTTGCTCCTCCAAGTCACTCCTCCATGTAACTCCTTCATGTCGCAACACAAACTCACTCCTCATGTCACTCCTCCATGTCACTCCTCCATATCACTCCTCCATATAAACCCTCCTTGGTTATCTGCCCTGTCACTTCTCCATGTCTCTGTTCCATGTCTCTCCTCCACATCACTCCTCTATGTCACTCCTCCATGTCAGTCCTCCATGTCACTTCTCCATGTCTCTCCTCCACGTCAATCCTCTATGTCACTCCTCCATGTGACTCCTCCATGTATCTCAAACATGTCACTCCTCCATGTCGCTATAACAACTCACTCCTCAATGTCACTCCACCATTTCACTACTCCATGTCACTCCTACAGGTCACTACTCCATGTCTCTACTCACAGTCACTCCTCCATGTCACTACACCAACTCACTCCTCAAGGTCACTCCTCCATGTCACTACTTCATGTCACTCCTCCATGTCGCTACTCCATGTGACTCCTCCATGTCGCTCCACCAACTCACTCCTCCACTTCGCTCCTCCATATTGCTCTTCCATGTCACTCCTCCATGTAACTCATCTATGTCCCTCCGCCATGTCACTACATGAACTCAATCCTTCTTGTCACTCCTCCATGTCACTTCTATATGTCTTCCATGTCACTCCTCCATGTCACTCCTCCATGTCACTCATCCATGTCACTTCTATATGTCTTCCATGTCACTCCTCCATGTCCCTCCTCCATGTCACTCCTCCACGTAACTCCTCTATGTCACTACTCCATGTAACACCTCCATTTAACTCCTCCATGTCGTTATTCCATGTCACTCCTCCATGTCATTACACCAACTCATTACTCATGTCACTCCTCCATGTCGCTACTCCTTGTCAGTTCTCCATGTCACTCCTACACGTAACTCCTCTATGTCACTCTTCCATGTCACTCCTCCATGTCGTTATTCCCTGTCACTCCTCCATGTCGCTACACCAACTCATTACTCATGTCACTCCACCATGTCGCTACTCCATGTCACTCCTCCAAGTCACTCACCCATTTCCCTCCGCCATTTCTCTCCTCCATGTCGCTATAACAACTCACTCCTCCATGTCACTACACCATTTCACTCCTCCATGTCACTCCTCCAGGTCACTCCTCCATGTCGCTACTCAAAGTCACTCCTCCATGTCACTACACCAACTCACTCCTCAATGTCACTCCTAAATGTAACTACTTCATGTCACCCCTCCATGTCACTCCTCCATGTCACTCCTCGATGTCGCTCCTCCGTGTTGCTCCTCCATGTCACTTCTCCAAGTCACTCCTCCATGTCGCTACACCAACTCACTCCTCAATGTCACTCCACCATATCAACCTTCCTTCCTGATAAACTCTGTCACTTCTCCAAGTCACTCCTCCATGTCCCTCCTCCATGTCACTACACCCGATCAATCCTCCATGTCACTCCTCCATCTCACTCCTCCATGTCGCTATTCCATGTGACTCCTCCATGTCGCTCCACCAACTCCTTCCTCCATGTTACTCCTCCATGTCAATCCTCCATGTCAGTCCTTTATGTCACTCCTCCAAGTTACTCCTCCATGTCACTACACCATTTCAATCCTCCTTGTCACTCCTCCAGGTCACTCCTCCATGTCGCTACTCAAAGTCACTCCTCCATGTCACTACACCAACTCAATCCTTCTTGTCACTCCTCCTTGTCCATCATCCATGTCACTTCTATAAGTCTTCCATGTCACTCCTCCATGTCCCTCCTCCATGTCACTCCTCCATGTCACTCTAAAAACTCACTCCTCCATGTCACTCCACCATTTCACTCCTCCATGTCACTCCTCCATGTCACACCTCCATGTCACTCCTCCATGTCGCTACAGCAACTCATTCCTCATGTCAATCCTCCATGTCGCCACTCCATATCACTTCTATATGTCTTCCATGTCACTGTCCCTCATCCATGTCACTCCTCCACGTAACTCCTCCATGTCATTCCTCCATGTCACTCCTCCATGTCGCTACTCTATGTAACTCCTCTATGTAGCTCCTCCATGTCACTCCTCCATGTCGCTACTCAAAGTCACTCCTCCATGTCACAACACCAATTTACTCCTCACTGTCAATCCTCCATTTAAAAACACAAACTCAACCCTCCTTGTCAATCCTCCATGTCACTCATCCATGTCAATCCTCCATGTCACTACTCATGTCACTCCTCCATGTCGCTACTCAAAGTCACTCCTCCATGTCACTTATCCATGTCATTCCTCCATGTCACTTGTTTATATCACTCCTACATGTCACTCCTCCATGTCTCTCCTCTTTGTCGCTCTAACAACTCACTCCTCCTTGTCACTCCTCCATGTCACTCCACCATTTCACTCCTCCATGTCACTCCTCCAGGTCACTACTCCATGTCGCTACTCAAAGTCACTCCTCCATGTTACTACACCATCTCACTCCTCAATGTCACTCCTCCATGTCACTCCTCCAGGTCACTCCTCCATGTCGCTACTCAAAGTCACTCCTCCATGTCACTCCTCCAGGTCACTCCTCCATGTCGCTATTCAAAGTCATTCCTCTATGTAACTTCTCCATGTCACTCCTCCATGTCGCTACTCAAAGTCACTCCTCCATGTCACTACACCAACTCAATCCTTCTTGTCACTCCTCCTTGTCCATCATCCATGTCACTTCAATAAGTCTTCCATGTCACTCCTCCATGTCCCTCCTCCATGTCACTCCTCCATGTCACTCTAAAAACTCACTCCTCCATGTCACTCCACCATTTCACTCCTCCATGTCACTCCTCAAAGTCACTCCTCCATGTCACTACACCAAATCACTCCTCAATGTCACTCCTAAATGTCACTACTTCATGTCACTCCTCCATGTCGCTACACAAACTAAATCCTCTTTTATACTCTTTCATGTCACTCCTCCATATCGCTCCTCCATGTCCCTCCTCCATGTCACTCCTCCATGTCATTCCTCCATGTCACACCTCCATGTGACTCCTCCATGTCGCTCCACCAACTCCTTCCTCCATGTTACTCCTCCATGTCACTCCTCCATGTCACTCCTCCATGTGACTCCTCCATGTCGCTCCATCAACTCACTCCTCCATGTCACTCCTCCATTTATCTCCTCCATGTCACTATAACAACTCACGCCTCCATTTCACTCCTCCAGGTCACTCCTCCATGTCGCTACTCAAAGTCACTCCTCCATGTCACTACAACAACTCACTCCTCAATGTCACTCCTCAATGTCACTACTTCATGTCACTCCTCCATGTCGCTACACAAACTCAATCCTCCTTTACACTCTTTCATGTCACTCCTCCATGTATCTCCTCCATGTCGCGACTCCATATCACTCCTCCATGTCACTCCTCCATGTCACTCCTCCATGTCGCTATTCCATGTGACTCCTCCATGTCGCTCCATCAACTCACTCCTCCATGTCACTCCTCCATGTCACTCCATCCTATCAATCTTCCTTGGTTATCCGACCTGTCACTCCTCCTTTTCGCTCCTCCGTGTTGCTCCTCCAAGTCACTCCTCCATGTAACTCCTCCATGTAGCTACTCCATGTCACTCCTCCATGTCGCTATTCCATGTCAGTCCTCCCTGTCGCTACACCAACTCACTCTTTCATTTGACTCCTCCATGTCGCTCCACCAACTCCTTCCTCCATGTTACTCCTCCATGTCACTCCTCCATGTCACTCCTTTATGTCACTCCTCCAAGTTACTCCTCCATGTCGCTCCTCCATGTTGCACCTCCATGTCACTCCTCCATGTAACTCCTCCATGTAGCTACTCAATGTCACTCCTCCATGTCGCTACACCAACTCACTCCTCTTGACACTCTTCCATGTCACTCCTCTAAGTCACTTACCCATGTCCCTCCACGATGTCACTCCACCATATAATCCCTCCTTACTGATCAACCCTGTCACTTCTCCAAGTCACTCCTCCATGTCCCTCCTCCATGTCACTCCTCCATTTCACTCCTCCATGCCGCTCCTCCGTGTTGATCCTCCAAGTCACTCTTCCATGAAACTCCTCCATGTAGCTACTCCATGTCACTCCTCCATGTCGCTCCTCCGTGTTGCTCCTCCTTGTCAGTCCTCCAAGTCACTCACCCATGTCCCTCCACGATTTCACTCCACCATATCAACACTCCTTCCTGATCAACCCTGTCACTCCTCCATGTCGCTATTCCATGTGACTCCTCCATGTCGCTCCACCGACTCACTCCTCCATGTCACTCCTTCATGTCACTCCACCATTTCACTCCTCCATGTAACTCCTCCAGGTCACTCCTCCATGTCGCTACTCAAAGTCACTCCTCCATGTTACTACACCAACTCACTCCTCAATGTCACTCCTCCATGTCACTCCTCCATTTCTCTCCTCCATGTCGCTATAACAACTCACTCCTCCATGTCACTCCTCCAGGTCACTCCTCCATGTCACTACTTCATGTCACTCCTCCATGTCGCCACACAAAGTCAACCCTCCTTGTCACTCCTCCATGTCACTCCTCAATGTCACTCCTCAATGTGACTACTTCATTTCACTCCTCCATGTCTCTACACAAACTCGATCCTCCTTTAGACTCTTTCATGTCACTCCTCCATATCGCTCCTCCATGTCCCTCCTCCATGTCACTCCTCCATGTCATTCCTCCATGTCACTCCTCCATTTATCTCCTCCATGTCGCTACTCTATATCACTCTACATGTCACTCCTCCATGTCACTCCTCCATGTCACTCCTCCATGTCATTCATCCATGTCACTCCTCCATGTATCTCCTCCATGTCGCTACTCTATGCCACTCCTCCATGTCGCTACATAAACTCACTCCTCATGTTACTACTCCATGTCGATACTCCATATCGCTTAACAACTCACTTCTCCATGTCACTCCACCTTTTCACTCCTCCGTGTTGCTCCTCCACATCAATCCTCTATGTAACTCCTCCATGTCACTCCTCCATGTCACTCCTCCATATCTCTCCTCCATGTCGCTCTAACAACTCACTCCTCCATGTCACTCCACCATTTCACTCCTCCATGTCACTCCTCACTATCACTCCTCCATTTCACTACTACATGTCACTCCTCCATGTCACAACACAAACTCAACCCTCCTTGTCACTCCTCCATGTCACTCATCCATGTGAAAACTCCATGTCACTCCTTTATGTCACTCCTCCAATTCACTCCTCCATGTCACCTCTATATGTCTTCCATGTCACTCCTCCATGTCAATCCTCCATGTCACTACTCATGTCACTCCTCCATGTCGCTCCTCTGTGTTGCTCCTCCATGTCACTCCACCATTAAATCCTTCATGTCACTCCTCCAGGTCACTCCTCCATGTCGCTACTTCATGTCACTCCTCCATGTCGCTACACAAACTCAACCCTCCTTGTCACTCCTCCATGTCACTCCTCCATGTCACTCCTCCATGTCACTCATCCATGTCCCTCCGCCATGTCACTCCATCCTATCAATCTCCCTTGGTGATCCGACCTGTCACTCCTCCATGTCACTCCTCCATGTCATTCCTCCATGTCACTCCTCCATTTATCTCCTCCATGTCGCTACTCTATATCACTCCTACATGTCACTCCTCCATGTCACTCCTCCATGTTATTCATCCATGTCACTCCTCCATGTATCTCCTCCATGTCGCTACTCTATGCCACTCCTCCATGTCGCTACATAAACTCACTCCTCATGTTACTACTCCATGTCGATACTCCATATCGCTCTAACAACTCACTTCTCCATGTCACTCCACCTTTTCACTCCTCTGTGTTGCTCCTCCACATCAATCCTCTATGTAACTCCTCCATGTCACTCCTCCATGTCACTCCTCCATATCTCTCCTCCATGTCGCTCTAACAATTCACTCCTCCATGTCACTCCACCATTTCACTCCTCCATGTCACTCCTCACTATCACTCCTCCATTTCACTACTACATGTCACTCCTCCATGTCACAACACAAACTCAACCCTCCTTGTCACTCCTCCATGTCACTCATCCATGTGATTACTCCATGTCACTCCTTTATGTCACTCCTCCAATTCACTCCTCCATGTCACCTCTATATGTCTTCCATGTCACTCCTCCATGTCAATCCTCCATGTCACTACTCATGTCACTCCTCCATGTCGCTCCTCTGTGTTGCTCCTCCATGTCACTCCACCATTAAATCCTTCATGTCACTCCTCCAGGTCACTCCTCCATGTCGCTACTTCATGTCACTCCTCCATGTCGCTACACAAACTCAACCCTCCTTGTCACTCCTCCATTTCTCTCCTCCATGTCGCGATAACAACTCACTCCTCCATGTCACTCCTCCAGGTCACTCCTCCATGTCGCTACTCAAAGTCAATCCTCCATGTCACTACGACAACTCACTCCTCAATGTCACTCCTCCATGTCGCAACACAAACTCCATCCTCCTTTACACTCTTTCATGTCACTCCTCCATATCGCTCCTCCATGTCCCTCCTCCATGTCACTCCTCCATGTCATTCCTCCATGTCACTCCTCCATGTCACTCATCCATGTCTCCCCTCCACGTCACTCCTCTATGTCACTCCTCCATGTCACTCCTCCGTGTCGCTCCACCAACTCAATCCTCCTTGTCACTCCTCCATGTCGCTCCATCATGTTGCTCCTCCATTTCACTCCTTCATTTCACTCCACGACGTCTCTCCTCTACGTCACTCCTCATGTCATTACACCAACTCAATCCTCCTTGTCACTCCTCCATATCACTCATCCATGTCATTCCTCCATGTCACTCCTTTATGTCACTCCTCCATGTCACTCCTCCATGTCGCTATTCCAAGTTACTCCTCTATGTAGCTCCTCTATGATGCTCCTCCATGTCACTCCTCCATTTCACTCATCCATGTCACTCCTCTATGTCACTCCTCCATGTCACTCCTCTATGTCACTTGTCCATGTCACTCGTCCATGTCGCTATACAAACTCACTCCTCATGTTACTCCTCCATGTCACTCCTCCATTTCACTCCTCCAAGTCACTCACCCATGTCCCTCAATGATGTCACTCCACCATATCAACCCTCCTACCTGATCAACCCTGTCACTTCTCCAAGTCATGTCCCTCAGCCATGTCACTACTCCATGTCGCTATTCCATGTCAGTCCTCCATGTCGCTACACCAACTCACTCTTTCATGTTACTCCTCCATGTTGCTACTCCATGTGACACCTCCATGTCGCTCCACCAACTCCTTCCTCCATGTTACTCCTCCATGTCACTCCTCCATGTCACTCCTTTATGTCACTCCTCCATGTCACTCCTCCATGTCACTCCTCTAGGTCACTCATCCATGCCACTCCTCCATGTAACTCCTCCATGTCACTCCTCCAACTCACTTACCCATGTCCCTCCACGATGTCACTCCACCATATAAACCCTCCTTCCTGATCAACCCTGTCACTTCTCCAAGTCACTCCTCCATAACCCTCCTCCATGTCATTACTCCTTGTCATTCCTCCATGTCGCTACAGCAACTCATTCCTCATGTCACTCCTCCATGTCGCTCCTCCGTGTTGCTCCTCCACGTCACTCCTCCATGTAACTCCTCCATGTAGCTACTCCATGTCACTCCTCCATGTCGCTACAACAACTCATTCCTAATGTCACTCCTCCATGTCACTACTCCACATCAATCCTCTATGTAACTCCTCCATGTCACTCCTCCATGTCTCTCCTCCATGTCGCTCTAACAACTCACTCCTCCATGTCAATCCACCATTTCACTCCTCTATGTCACTCCTCCAGGTCACTCCTCCATGTCGCTACTCAAAGTCACTCCTCCATGTAACTACACCAACTCACTAATCAATGTCACTCCTCCATGTCGCTACTTCATGTCACTCCTCCATATCGCTACACAAACTCAACCCTCCTAGTTACTCCTCCATGTCACTCATCCATGTCATTCCTCCATGTCACTCCTTTATGTCACTCCTCCAATTCACTACTCCATGTCACTCATTCATGTCCCTCCTCCATGTCACTCCATCATATCAATCTTCCTTGATGATCCGACCTGTCACTTCTCGATGTTACTCTTCCATGTCTCTCCTCCACGTCACTCCTCTATGTCACTCCTCCATGTCACTCCTCCATGTCTCTCCTCCATGTTACTCTAACAACTCACTCCTCCATGTCACTCCACCATTTCGCTCCTCCATGTCACTCCTCCAGGTCACTCCTCCATGTCGCCACTCAAAGTCACTCCTCTATGTCACTACACCAACTCACTCCTCAATGTCACTCCTCCATGTCACTACTTAATGTCACTCTTCCATGTCACAACACAAACACAACCCTCCTTTTCACTCCTCCATGTCACTCATCCATGTCAATCCTCCATGTCACTCCTTTATTTCACTCCTCCAATTCCCTCCTCCATGTCACTCCACCCTATCAATTTTCCTTGGTGATCCGACCTGTCACTTCTCCATGTCACACTTCCATGTCTCTCCTCCACGTCACTCCTCTATGTCACTCCTCCATGTCACTCCTCCATGTCACTCGTTCATTTCTCTCCTCCATGTCGCTATAACAACTCACTCCTCCATGTCACTCCACCATTTCACTCCTCCATGTCACTCCTCCAGGTCACTCCACCATGTCGCTACTCAAAGTCACTCCTCCATGTCACTACACCAACTCACTCCTCGATGTCACTCCTCAATGTCACTACTTCATGTCACTCCTCCATGTAGCTACACAAACTCATCCTCCTTTACACTCTTTCATGTCACTCCTCCATATCGCTCCTCCATGTCCCTTCTCCATGTCACTCCTCCATGACATTCCTCCATGTCACTCCTCCATGTATCTCCTCCATGTTGCTACTCTATGTCACTCCTCCATGTCACTCCTCCATTTCGCTACACAAACTCACTCCTCATGTTACTACTCAATGTCGCTACTCCATGTCGCTCTAACAACTCACTCCTCCATGTCACTAGACCAACTCACTCCTCAATTTCACTCCTCCATGTCACAACTTCATGTCAATCCTTCATCTTGCTACTCCTTGTGACTACTCCATGTCGCTCCACCAACTCACTCTTCCACGTCGTTCCTCCATGTTGCTCTTCCATGTCACTCCTCCATGTAACTCACCTATGTCCCTCTGCTATGTCAATACACCAACTCAATCCTCCATGTAACTCCTCCATGTCGTTATTCCATGTCACTTCTCCATGTCGCTACACCAACTCACTCCTCAATGTCACTCCTCCATGTCACTACTTCTTGTCACTCCTCCATGTCACTCATCCATATAATTCCTCCATGTCACTCCTTTATGTCACTCCTCCAATTCACTCCTCCATGTCACCTCTATATGTCTTCCATGTCACTCCTCCATGTCCATCCTCCATGTCACTACTTAATGTCACTCCTCCATGTCGCTCCTCCGTGTTGCTCCTCCTTGTCACTCCTTCAAGTCACTCACCCATGTCCTTCCACGATGTCAATCCACCATATAAACCCTCCTTCCTGATCAACCCTGTCATTTCTCCAAGTCACTCCTCCATGTACATTCTCAATGTGACTCCTCAATGTCACTCCTCCATGTCACTCCTCCATGTCGCTACACAAACTCAACCCTCCTTTACACTCTTTCATGTCACTCCTCCATATCGCTCCTCCATGTCCCTCCTCCATGTCACTCCTCCATGTCATTCCTCCATTTCACTCCTCCATGTATCTCCTCCATGTCCCTACTCTATGTCACTCCTCCATGTCACTCCTTCATGTCGCTACACAAACTCACTCCTCATGTTACTACTCTATTTCGCTACTCAATGTCACTCCTCCATGTCACTACTTCTTGTCACTCCTCCATGTCACCTCTATATGTCTTCCATGTCACTCCTCCATGTCCATCCTCCATGTCACTACTCCATGTCACTCCTCAATGTCGCTCCTCCATGTCGCTACACCACCTCACTCCTCAATGTCACTCCTCCATGTCATTACTTCTTGTCATTCCTCCATGTCACCTCTATATGTCTTCCATGTCACTCCTCCATGTCCATCCTCCATGTCACTACTCCATGTCAATCCTCCATGTCGCTCCTCCGTGTTGCTCCTCCTTGTCACTCCTCCAAGTCACTTACGCATGTCCCTCCACGATTTCACTACACCATATCAACCCTCCTTCCTGATCAACCCTGTCACTTCTCCAAGTCACTCCTCCATGTCTATCCTCCATGTCGCTACTCCACATCAATCCTCTATGTCACTCCTCCATGTCACTCCTCTATGTCACTCCTCCATATCGATATTCCATGTGACTCCTCCATGTCGCTCCACCAACTCCTTCCTCCATGTCACTCCTCCATGTAAATCCTTTATGTCACTCCTCCAAGTTACTCCTCCATGTCACTCCACCATTTCACTCCTCCATGTCACTCCTCCAGGTCACTCCTCCTTGTCGCTACTCAAAGTCACTCCTCCATGTCACTACACCAACTCACTCCTCAATGTCCCTCCTCCATGTCACTACTTCATGTCACTCCTCCATGTTGCTCCACTCACTCACTCCTCCACGTCGCTCCTCCATGTCACCCCTCCATGTCACTCCTCCATGTCGGTACACAAACTCACTCTTCATGTTACTACTCTATGTCGCTACTCCATGTCACTCCTCCGTGTCGCTACACCAACTCACTCCTCAATGTCACTCCTCCATGTCACTACTTCTTGTCACTCCTCCATGTCACTCATCCATATCATTCCTCCATGTCACTCCTTTATGTCACTCCTCCAATTCACTCCTCCATGTCACCTCTATATGTCTTCCATGTCACTCCTCCATGTCCATCCTCCATGTCACTACTTAATGTCACTCCTCCATGTCGCTCCTCCGTGTTGCTCCTCCTTGTCACTCCTTCAAGTCACTCACCCATGTCCTTCCACGATGTCACTCCACCATATAAACCCTCCTTCCTGATCTACCCTGTCATTTCTCCAAGTCACTCCTCCATGTACATTCTCCATGTCCCTACTCCATGTCACTCCTCCATGTCGCTCCTCCGTGTTGCTCCTCCTTGTCACTCCTCCAAGTCACTCACCCAAGTCCGTCCACGATGTCACTCCGCCATATCAACCCTCCTTCCTGATCAACCCTGTCATTTCTACATATCTCTCCTCCATGTAATTCCTCCATGTCACTCCTCCATGTATCTCCTCCATGTCGCTACTCTATGTCACTCCTCCATGTCACTCCTCCATGTCACTCCTCCATGTCGCTACACAAACTCACTCCTCATGTTATTACTCTATGTCGCTACTCCATGTCACTCCTCCATGTCGCTACACCAACTCACTCCTAAATGTCACTCCTCCATGTCACTACTTCTTGTCACTCCTCCATGTCACTCATCTATGTCATTCCTCCATGTCACTCCTTTATGTCACAACTCCAATTCACTCCTCCATGTCCATCCTCCATGTCACTCATCCATGTCATTCCTCTATGTCACTCCTTTATGTCACTCCTCCAATTCACTCCTCCATGTCCATCCTCCATGTCACTTATCCACATCAATCCTATATGTCACTCCTCCATGTCACTCCTCCATGTCACTCTCCCATGTCGCTATTCCAAGTTACTCCTCCATGTTGCTCATCCATGTTGCTCCTCCATGTCACTCCTCCATGTCACTCATCCATGTCACTCCTCTATGTCACTCCTCCATGTCACTCCTCTATGTCACTCGTCCATGTCACTCCTCCATGTAACTCCTCCATGTAGCTCCTCCATGTCACTCCTCCATGTCGCTATACAAACTCACTCCTCATGTCACTCCTCCATGTCCCTCCTCCATTTCACTCCTCCAAGTCACTCATCCATGTCCGTCCGCGATGTCACTCCACCATATCAACCCTCCTTGGTTATCCGCCCTGTCAGTGCTCCATGTCACTCTTCCATGTCTCTTCTCCACGTCACTCCTCTATGCCACTCCTCCATGTCACTCTCCCATGTCGCTATTCCAAGTTACTCCTCCATGTTGCTCATCCATGTTGCTCCTCCATGTCACTCCTCCATGTCACTCATCCATGTCACTCCTCTATGTCACTCCTCCATGTCACTCCTCTATGTCACTCGTCCATGTCACTCCTCCATGTAACTCCTCCATGTAGCTACTCCATGTCCTCCTCCATGTCACTCCTCCATGTCACACCTCCATGTCACACCTCATGTCACTCCTCCTCCTGTCACTACACCAACTCAACCCCTCCTTGTAACTCCTCCATGTCACTCATCCATGTCACTCCTCTATGTCACTCCTCCATGTCACTCCTCTATGTCACTCGTCCATGTCACTCCTCCATGTAACTCCTCCATTGTAGCTACTCCATGTTCCTCCTCCATGTCACTCCTCCATGTCACACCTCCATGTCACTCCTCCTGTTCCTCCTCCATGTCACTCCTCCATGTCACACCTCCATGTCACTCCTCCATGTCACTACACCCAACTCACCTCTCCTTGTAACTCCTCCATGTCACTCATCCATGTAATTCCTCCATGTCACTCGATTATGTCACTCCTCCATGTCCACTCCTCCATGTCCATCCCCCCATGTCACTACTCCATGTCACTCCTCCATGTTGCTCCTCCGTGTTGCTCCTCCTTGTCACTCCTCCAAGTCAATCACCCATGTCCCTCGATTATGTCACTCCCCATATCAACCCTCCTTCCTGATCAACCCTGTCACTTCTCCAAGTCACTCCTCCATGTCCCTCCTCCGTGTTGCTCCTCCACATCAATCCTCTATGTCACTCCTCCATGTTGCTCCTCTAAGTCACTCCTCCATATAACTCCTACATGTAGCTACTCCATGTCACTACTCCATGTCACTCCTCCATGTCGCTCCTCTTTGTTGCTCCTCCATGTCACTCCTCCAAGTCACTCATCCATGTCCCTCCGCCATGTCACTCCTCCATGTCTCTCCTCCACGAAACTCCTCTATGTCACTCCTCCATGTCACTCCTACATGTCACTCCTCCATGTCTCTCCTCTATATCGCTCTAACAACTCACTCCTCCATGTCACTCCTCCATGTCACGCCACCATTTCACTCCTCCATATAACTCCTCCAGGTCACTCCTCCATGTCGCTACATCAACTTACTCCTCAATGTTACTCCTTCATGTCACTCCTCCATTTCTCTCCTCTATGTCGCTATAACAACTCACTCCTCCATGTCTTTCCTCCATGTCACTCTTCCATGTATCTCCTCCATGTCGCTACTCTATGTCACTCCTCCATGTCACTCCTCCATGTCACTCCTCCATGTCGCTACACAAACTCACTCCTCATGTTACTACTCTATGTCGCTACTCAATGTCACTCCTCCATGTCGCTACACCACCTCACTCCTCAATGTCACTCCTCCATGTCATTACTTCTTGTCACTCCTCCATGTCACTCATCCATGTCATTCCTCCATGTCACTCCTTTATGTCACAACTCCAATTCACTCCTCCATGTCACCTCTATATGTCTTCCATGTCACTCCTCCAGGTCACTCCTCCATGTTGCTATACCAACTTACACCTCAATGTCACTCCTTCATGTCACTCCTCCATTTCTCTCCTCCATGTCGCTATAACAACTCACTCCTCCATGTCACTCCTCCAGGTAACTCCTCCATGTCGCTACTCAAAGTCACTCCTCCATGTCACTACAGAACTCACTCCTCAATGTCACTCCTCAATGTCACTCCTCCATGTCGCTCCTCCGTGTTGCTCCTCCTTGTCACTCCTCCAAGTCACTCACGCATGTCCCTCCACGATTTCACTCCACCATATAAACACTCCTTCCTGATCAACCCTGTCACTTCTCCAAGTCACTCCTCCATGTATCTCTTCCATGTCCCTACTCTATGTCACTCCTCCAAGTCACTCCTTCTTGTCGCTACACAAACTCACTCCTCATGTTACTACTCTATGTCGCTACTCAATGTCACTCCTCCATGTCGCTACACCACCTCACTCCTCAATGTCACTCCTCCATGTCATTACTTCTTGTCACTCCTCCATGTCACTCATCCATGTCATTCCTCCATGTCACTCCTTTATGTCACAACTCCAAGTCACTCCTCCATGTCTGTCCTCCATGTCACTACTCCACATCAATCCTCTATGTCACTCCTCCATGTCACTCCTCCATGTCACTCTAACAACTCACTCCTCCATGTCACTCCTCCAGGTCATTCCTCCATGTCGCTACTCAAAGTCACTCCTCCATGTCACTACACCAACTCAATCCTTCTTGTCACTCCTCCATGTCCCTCCTCCATGTCACTCCTCCACGTCGCTCCTCTATGTCACTCCTCCATGTCACACCTCCATGTCACTCCTCCATGTCGCTACACCACCTCATTACTCATGTCACTCCTCCATGTCGCTACTACATGTCACTCCTCCATGTCGCTCTAACAACTCACTCCTCCATGTCACTCCACCATTTCACTCCTCCATGTCACTCCTCAAAGTCACTCCTCCATGTCACTACACCAACTCACTCCTCAATGTTACTCCTCAATGTCACTCTTTCATGTCTCTCCTCGATATCGCTCCTCCATGTCCTTCCTCCATGTCACTCCTCCATGTCATTCCTCCATGTCACTCCTCCATGTATCTCCTCCATGTCGCTACTCTATGTCTCTCCTCCATGTCACTCCTCCATGTCACTCCTCCATGTCGCTACACAAACTCACTCTTCAATGTCACTCCTCCATGTCAATACTTCTTGTCACTCCTTTATGTCAGTCCTCCAATTCACTCCTCCATGTCACCTCTATATGTCTTCCATGTCACTCCTCCATGTCCATCCTCCATGTCACTACTCCATGTCACTCCTCCATGTTGCTCTTCCGTGTTGCTCCTCCTTGTCACTCCTCCAAGTCACTCAACCATGTCCTTCCACGATGTCACTCCACCATATAAACCCTCCTTCCTGATCAACCCTGTCACTTCTCCAAGTCACTCCTCCATGTACATCCTCCATGTCCCTACTCCATGTCACTCCTCCATGTCGCTCCTCCGTGTTGCTCCTCCTTGTCACTCCTCCAAGTCACTCACCCATGTCCTTCCACGATGTCACTCCACCATATAAACCCTCCTTCCTGATCAACCCTGTCACTTCTCCAAGTCACTTCCCCATGTCCATCCTCCATGTCATTACTCCACATCAATCCTCTATGTCACTCCTTCATGTCACTCCTCCATGTCACTCCTCCAATGTCGCTATTCCATGTGACTCCTCCATGTCGCTCCACCAACTCCTTCCTCCATGTTACTCCTCCATGTCACTCCTCCAGGTCTCTCGTCCATGTCGCTACTCAAAGGTACTCCTTCATGTCACTACACCAACTCACTCCTCAATGTCACTCCTCCATGTTGCTCTTCCATGTCACTCCTCCATGTAACTCATCTATGTCCCTCCGCCATGTCACTACACCAACTCAATCTTTCTTGTCACTCCTCCATGTCACTCATCCATGTCACTTCTATATGTCTTCCTTGTCACTCCTCCATGTTCCTCCTCCATGTCACTCCTCCACATCACTCCTCTATGTCACTCCTCCATGTCACACCTCCATGTCACTCCTCCATGTCGCTACACCAACTCATTCCTCATGTCAATCCTCCATGTCACTACTCCATGTCACTCCTCCATGTCGCTACACCAACTCAACTCTGCTTGTAACTCCTCCATGTCACTCATTTATGTCATTCCTCCATGTCAATCGTTTATGTCACTCCTCCAATTCACTCCTCCATGTCACCTCTATATGTCTTCCATGTCACTCCTCCATGTCCATCCTCCATGTCACTACTCTATGTCACTCCTCCATGTTGCTCCTCCGTGTTGCTCCTCCATGTCACTCCTCCAAGTCACTCAACCATGTTCCTCCGCGAAGTCACTCCACCATATCAACCCTCCTTCCTGATCAACCCTGTTACTTCTCCAAGTCACTCCTCCATGTCCCCCCTCTATGTCACTACTCCATGTCACTCCTCCATTTCGCTCCTCCGTGTTGCTCCTCCACATCAATCTTCTATGTAACTCCTCCATGTTGCTCCTCCAAGTAACTACTCCATGTAACTCCTACATGTAGCTACTCCATGTCACTACTCCATGTCACTCCTCCATGTCGCTCCTCCGTGTTGCTCCTCCAAGTCACTCCTCCATGTAACTCCTCCATGTTGCTACTCCATGTCACTCCTCCATGTCGCTCTTCCGTGTTGCTCCTCCATGTCACTCCTCCATGTAACTCCTCTATGTCACTCCTCCAAGTCACTCCTCTATGTCACTCCTCCATGTCACTCTTCCATGTAACTCCTCCATGTCGCTACAAAAACTCACTCCTCATGTTACTCCTCCATGTCACTCCTACATTTCACTCCTCCACGTCACTCATCCATGTCCCTCTGCCATGCAACTCTACCATATCAACCGTCCTTGCTGATCAACCCTGTCACATCTACAAGTAAATCCTCTATGTCCCTCCTCCATGTCTCTCCTCTATGTCGCTCTAACAACTCACTCCTCCATGTCACACCTCCATGTAACTCCACCATTTCACTCCTCCATGTCGCTACTCAAAGTCCCTCATCCATGTTACTACACCAACTCACTCCTCAATGTCACTCCTCCATCTCACTCCTCCATTTCTCTCCTCCATGTCGCTATAACAACTCACTCCTCCATGTCACTCTTCAATGTCAGTACTTCAAGTCACTCCTCCATGTCGCTACACAAACTCAATACTCCTTTACACTCTTTTATGTCCCTCCTCCATGTCACTCCTCCATGTCACTCCTCCATGTCACTCCTACAGGTCACTCCTCCATGTCGCTACTCAAAGTCACTCCTCCATGTCACTACACTAACTCACTCCTCAATGTCACTCCTCCATGTCACTACTTCATGTCACTCCTCCATGTCACAACACAAACTCAACCCTCCTTGTCACTCCTCCATGTCACTCATCCATGTCATTCCTTCTTTTCACTCCTTTATGTCACTCTTCCAATTCACTCCTCCATGTCACTCCTCCATGTCACTCATCCATGTTACTCATCAATGTCCCTCCGCCATGTCACTACACCCTATCAATCTTCCTTGGTGATACGACCTGTCACTTTTCCATGTCACTCTTCCATGTCTCTCCTCCATGTCCCTCCTCCATGTAGCTACTCCATGTCACTCCTCCACGTCACTCCTCCAGGTCACTCCTCCATGTCGCAACTCATAGTCACTCATCCATGTAACGACACCAACTCACTCCTCAATGTCACTCCTCCATGTCACTACTTCATGTCACTCCTCCATGTCGCTACACAAACTCAACCCTCCTTGTCACTCCTCTATGTCATTCATCCATGTCATTCCTCCATGTCACTCCTTTATGTCACTCCTCCAATTCACTCCTAAATGTCACTCCTCCATGTCACTCATCCATGTCCCTCCGCCAT
Organism: Sebastes schlegelii; assembly: GCA_014673565.1. Classification (NCBI taxonomy): domain Eukaryota; kingdom Metazoa; phylum Chordata; class Actinopteri; order Perciformes; family Sebastidae; genus Sebastes; species Sebastes schlegelii. The sequence continues at coordinate 29,716,588 of CM025825.1, forward strand.
GTCACTCCACCCTATCAATCTTCCTTGGTGATCCGACCTGTCACTTCTCCATGTCACAACACAAACTCAACCCTCCTTGTCACTCCTCCATGTCACTCATGCATGTCAATCCTCCATGTCACTACTCCATGTCGCTCCTCCATGTTGCTCCTCCATGTCACTCCTCCATGTCACTCATCCATGTCACTCCTCTATGTCACTCCTCCATGTCACTCCTCTATGTCACTCGTCCATGTCACTCCTCCATGTAACTCCTCCATGTAGCTACTCCATGTCACTCCTCCATGTCGCTACACAAACTCACTCCTCCATGTCACTCCTCAATGTCAGTACTTCATGTCACTCTTCCATGTCGCTGCACAAACTCAATCCTCCTTTCCACTCTTTCATGTCCCTCCTCCATGTCACTCATCCATGTTACTCATCCATGTCCCTCCGCCATGTCACTACACCCTATCAATCTTCCTTGGTGATCCGACCTGTCACTTTTCCATGTCAGTCTTCCATGTCTCTCCTCCATGTCCCTCCTCCATGTCACTACTCCATGTCACTCCTCCATGTCGCTCCTCCGTGTTGCTCTTCCAAGTCAATCCTCTATGTCACTCCTCCATGTAACTCCTACATGTAGATACTCCATGTCACTACTCCATTTCACTCCTCCATGTCGCTCCTCCATGTTGCTCCTCCAAGTCACTCCTACATGTAACTCCTACATGTAGCTACTCCATGTCACTCCTCCATGTCACTCCTCCAGGTCACTCCTCCAGGTCGCAACTCAAAGTCACTCATCCATGTAACTACACCAACTCACTCCTCAATGTCACTCCTCCATGTCACTACTTCATGTCACTCCTCCATGTCGCTACACAAACTCAACTCTCCTTGTCACTCCTATATGTCATTCATCCATGTCATTCCTCCATGTCACTCCTTTATGTAACTCCTCCAATTCACTCCTAAATGTCACTCCTCCATGTCCCTCCGCCATGTCACTCCACCCTATCAATTTTCCTTGGTGATCCGACCTGTCACTTCTCCATGTCACAACACAAACTCAACCCTCCTTGTCACTCCTCCATGTCACTCATCCATGTTAATCCTCCATGTTACTCCTTTATGTCACTCCTCCAATTCACTCACCATGTCACCTCTATATGTCTTCCATGTCACTCCTCCATGTCCATCCTCCATGTCACTACTCCATGTCACTGCTCTGTGTTGCTCCTCCATGTCACTTCTCCAAGTCACTCACCCATGTCCCTCCACGATGTCACTCCACCATGTCACTCCTCCATATCGCTCCTCCGTTTTGCTCCTCCACATCAATTCTCTACGTCACTCCTCCATGTCACTCCTCCATGTCGCTATTCCATGTCAGTCCTCCATGTCGCTACACCAACTCACTCTTCCATGTTACTCCTCCATGTCGCTACTCCATGTGACTCCTCCATGTCAATACACCAACTCAAACCTCTTTGTCCATCCTCCATGTCGCTACACCAACTCACTCTTCAATGTCACTTCTCCATATCGCTTCTCCATGTCACTCCTCTATGTCAATACACCAACTCAAACCTCTTTGTCCATCCTCCATGTCACTCCTCCGTGTTGCTCCTCCATGTCACTCCTCCATGTCGCTACTCTATGAGACTCCTCCATGTCGCTCCACCAACTCCTTCCTCGATGTTACTCCTCCATGTCACTCCTCCATGTCAATCCTTTATGTCACTCCTCCATGTCAATCCTTTATATCACTCCTCCAATTAACTCCTCCATGTCGCTCCTCCATGTTGCTCCTCCATGTCACTCTTCCATGTCACTCATCCGTGTCACTCCTCTATGTCACTCCTCCATGTCACTCCTCTATGTCACTCGTCCATGTCACTCCTCCATGTCACTCCTCCATTTCACTCCTCCAAGTCACTCATCCATGTCCCTCCGCCATGTCACTCCACCATATCAACCCTCCTTCCTGATAAACCCTGTCACATCTCCAAGTCACTCCTCCATGTCCCTCCTCCATGTCACTACTCCTTGTCGCTAATCCATGTCAGTCCTCCATGTCGCTACACCAACTCACTCTTCCATGTCACTCCTCCTCGTCGCTCTTCCATGTTGCTCCTCCATGTCACTCCTCCATGTCACTCATCCATGTCCCTCCGCCATGTCACTCCACCATATCAATCTTCCTTGGTGATCCGCCCTGTCACTTCTCCATGTCACTCTTCCATGTCTCTCCTCCACGTCATTCCTCTATATCACTCCTCCATGTCTCTCCTCCATGTCGCTCTAACAACTCACTCCTCCATGTCACTCCACCATTTCACTCCTCCATGTCACTCCTCCAGGTCACTACTCAAAGTCACTCCTCCATGTAACTACACCAACTCACTCCTCAATGTCACTCCTCCATGTCACTACTTCATGGTACTCCTCCATGTCGCTACACAAACTCAACTCTCCTTGTCACTCCTCCATGTCACTCCACCATTTCACTCCTCCATGTCACTACTTCATGTCACTCCTCCATGTCGCAACTCCATGTGACTCCTCCAAGTCGCTCCACCAACTCACTCCTCCACGTTGATCCTCCATGTTGCTCATCCATATCACTCCTCCATGTAACTCATCTATGTCCCTCCGCCATGTCAATACACCAACTCAATCCTTCTTGTCACTCCTCTATGTCACTCCTCCATGTCACACCTCCATGTCATTCCTCCATGTCACTCCTCATGTCACTCCTCCATGTCACTCCTCCATGTCACTGTTCCAAGTCACTCACCCATGTCCCTCCACGATGTCACTCCACCATATCAACCCTCCTTGGTTATCCGCCCTGTCACTTCTCCATGTCACTCATTCATGTCTCTCCTCCACGTCACTCCTCCATGTCACTCCTCCATGTCACTCCTCCATGTCTCTCCTCCATGTTGCTCTAACAACTCACTCCTCCATGTCACTCCACCATTTCACTCCTCCATGTCACTCCTCCAGGTCACTCCTCCATGTCGCTATCTCAAAGACACGCCTCCATGTTACTACACCAACTCACACCTCAGGGTTACTCCCCATGTCACTACTTCATGTCATTCCTCCCTGTCGCTACACAAACTCAATCATACTATACAATCTTTCATGTCACTCATCCATATCACTCCTCCATGTCACTCCTCCATGTCACTCCTCCATGTCACTCCTCCATGTCACTCCTCCAAGTTACTCCTAAATGTCGCTACTCCATGTGACTCCTCCATGTTGCTCCACCAACTCACTCCTCCATGTTGCTCCTCCATGTTGCTCCTCCAATTCACTCCTCCAATTCACCTCTATATGTCTTCCATGTCACTCCTCCATGTCACTTTTCCATGTCACTCCTCCATGTCGCTCCTCCGTGCTGCTCCTCCACATCAATCCTCTATGTCACTCCTCCATGTAACTCCTAAATGTAGTTACTCCATGTCACTACTCCATGTCACTCCTCCATGTCGCTCCTCCGTGTTACTCCTCCAAGTCACTCCTCCCGGTCCATCCTCCATGTCATTACTCCACATCAATCCTTTATGTCACTCCTCCATGTCACTCCACCATTTCACTCCTCCATGTAACTCCTCCAGGTCACTCCTCCATGTCGCTATTCCATTTCAGTCCTCCATGTCGCTACACCAACTCACTCTTTCATGTTACTCCTCCATGTCGCTACTCCATGTGACTCCTCCATGTTGCTCCACCAACTCCTTCCTCCATGTTACTCCTCCATGTCACTCCTCCATGTTGCTATTCTATGTCACTCCTCCATGTATCTCCTCCATGTCGCTACTCTATGTCACTTCTCTAAAGTCACTCCTCCATGTCCATCCTCCATGTCACTACTCCACATCAATCTTCTATGTCCCTCCGCCATGTCACTCCACCCTATCAATATTCTTTGGTGATCCGCCCTGTAACTTCTCCATGTCACTCTTCCATGTTACTCCTCCATGTCGCTACTCCATTTGACTCCTCCATGTCAATACACCAACTCAAACCTCTTTGTCCATCCTCCATGTCGCTACACCAACTCACTCTTCCATGTCACTTCTCCATGTCGCTTCTCCATGTCACTCCTCCATGTCAATACACCAACTCAAACCTCTTTGTCCATCCTCCATGTCACTCCTCCGTGTTGCTCCTCCATGTCACTCCTCCATGTCGCTACTCTATGGGACTCCTCCATGTCGCTCCACCAACTCCTTCCTCCATGTTACTCCTCCATGTCACTCATCCATGTCACTCCTCTATGTCACTCCTCCATGTCACTCCTCTCTGTCACTCCTCCATGTCACTCCTCCATGTCACTCCTCCAGGTCACTCCTCCATGTCGCTACTCAAAGTCACTCCTCCATGTCACTCCTCCATGTCGCTATTCCAATTTACTCCTCCATGTTGCTCCTCCATGTTGCTCCTCCATGTCAATCCTCTGTGTCACTCATCCATATCACTCCTCCAAGTCACTCACCCATGTCCCTCCGCGATGTCATCTACCATATCAACCCTCCTTTGTTATCCGCCCTGTCACTTCTCCATGTCACTCTTCCATGTCTCTCCTCCAATTCACTCCTCCATGTCACTTCTATATGTCTTCCATGTCACTCCTCCATGTCCATCCTCCATGTCGCTACACCTACTCACTCTTCCATGTCACTCCTCCATGTCGCTCCTCCGTGTTACTCCTCCTTGTCACTCCTCCAAGTCACTCACCCATGTCCCTACACGATGTCACTCCACCATATCAACCCTTCTTCCTGATCAACCCTATCACTTCTCCAAGTCACTCCTCCATGTCCCTCCTCCATGTCACTACTCCATGTCACTACTCCATGTCGCTCCTCCGTGTTGCTCCTCCACATCAATCCTCTATGTAACTCCTCCATGTTGCTCCTCCAAGTCACTCCTCCATGTAACTCCTACATGTAGCTACTCCATTACACTACTCCATGTCACTCCTCCATGTCGCTCCTCCGTGTTGCTCCTCCAAGTCACTCCTCCATGTAACTCCTCCATGTAGCTACTCCATGTCACTCCTCCATGTCGCTACCCAAACTCACTCCTCATGTCACTCCTCCATGTCACTCATCCATGTCACTCCTCCAAGTCACTCATCCATGTCCCTCCGCCATGTCACTCCACCATATCAATCTTCCTTGGTGATCCGCCCTGTCACTTCTCCTTGTCACTCCTCCATGTCTCTCCTCCACGAAATTTCTCTATGTCACTCCTCCATGTCACTCCTCCATGCCTCTCCTCTATATCGCTCTAACAACTCACTCCTCCATGTCACTCCTCCATGTCACTCCACCATTTCACTCCTCCATGTCACTCCTCCAGGTCACTCCTCCATGTCGCTACACCAACTCACTCCTCAATGTCACTCCTCCATGTCACTACTTCTTGTCACTCCTCCATGTCACTCATCCATGTCATTCCTCCATGTCACTCCTTTATGTCACAACTCCAATTCACTCCTCCATGTCCATCATCCATGTCACTACTCCATATCAAACCTTTATGTCACTCTAATAACTCACTCCTCCATGTCACCCCACCATTTCACTCCTCCATGTCACTCCTCCAGGTCACTCCTCCATGTGGCTACTCAAAATCACTCCTCCATGTCACGACACCAACTCAATCCTCCATGTCACTACTTCATGTCACTCCTCCATGTCGCTATTCCATGTGACCACTCCATGTAGCTCCACCAACTCACTCCTCCACGTCGCTCCTCCATGTTGCTCTTCCATGTCACTCCTCCATGTAACTCATCTATGTCCCTCCGCCATGTCACTACACCAACTAAATCCATCTTGTCACTCCTCCATGTCACTCGTCCATGTCACTTCTATATGTCTTCCATGTCACTCCTCCATGTTCCTCCTCCATGTCACTCCTCCACATCACTCCTCTATGTCACTCCTCCATGTTACACCTCCATGTCACTCCTCCATGTCGCTACACCAACTCATTCCTCATGTCACTCCTCCATGTCGCTACTCCATGTCACTCCTCCATGTCGCTACCCAAACTCACTCCTCATGTCACTCCTCCATGTCACTCATCCATGTCACTCCTCCAAGTCACTCATCCATGTCCCTCCGCCATGTCACTCCACCATATCAATCTTCCTTGGTGATCCGCCCTGTCACTTCTCCTTGTCACTCCTCCATGTCTCTCCTCCACGAAATTTCTCTATGTCACTCCTCCATGTCACTCCTCCATGCCTCTCCTCTATATCGCTCTAACAACTCACTCCTCCATGTCACTCCTCCATGTCACTCCACCATTTCACTCCTCCATGTCACTCCTCCAGGTCACTCCTCCATGTCGCTACACCAACTCACTCCTCAATGTCACTCCTTCAGGTCACTCCTCCAAGTCGCTACTCAAAGTCACTCCTCCATGTCACTACACCAACTCACTCCTCAATGTCACTCCTCAATGTCACTACTTCATGTCACTCCTCCATGTCGCTACTCAAACTCAACCCTCCTTTACACTCTTTCATGTCACTCAACCATATCGCTCCTCCATGTCCCTCCTCTATGTCACTCCTCCATGTCATTCCTCCATGTCACTCCTCCATGTATCTCCTCCATGTCGCTACTCCATGTCACTCCTCCATGTCGCTACACCAACTCACTCCTCCTTGTCACTCCTCCATGTCACTCATCCATGTCATTCCTCCATGTCACTCCTTTATGTCTCAACTCCAATTCACTCCTCCATGTCCATCCTCCATGTCACTACTCCATATCAAACCTTTATGTCACTCTAACAACTCACTCCTCCATGTCACCCCACCATTTCACTCCTCCATGTCACTCCTCCAGGTCACTCCTCCATGTGGCTACTCAAAATCACTCCTCCATGTCACGACACCAACTCAATCCTCCATGTCACTACTTCATGTCACTCCTCCATGTCGCTATTCCATGTGACCACTCCATGTAGCTCCACCAACTCACTCCTCCACGTCGCTCCTCCATGTTGCTCTTCCATGTCACTCCTCCATGTAACTCATCTATGTCCCTCCGCCATGTCACTACACCAACTAAATCCTTCTTGTCACTCCTCCATGTCACTCATCCATGTCACTTCTATATGTCTTCCATGTCACTCCTCCATGTTCCTCCTCCATGTCACTCCTCCACATCACTCCTCTATGTCACTCCTCCATGTTACACCTCCATGTCACTCCTCCATGTCGCTACACCAACTCATTCCTCATGTCACTCCTCCATGTCGCTACTCCATGTCACTCCTCAATGTCACTCGTTTATGTCACTCCTCCAGTTCACTCCTCCATGTCATCTCTATATGTCTTCCATGTCACTCCTCCATGTCCATCCTCCATGTCACTACTCCATGTCACTCCTCCATGTTGCTCCTCCGTGTTGCTCCTCCATGTCACTCCTCCAAGTCACTCACCCATGTCCCTACACGATGTCACTCCACCATATCAACCCTCCTTCCTGATCAACCGTGTCACTCCTCCATGTAACTCCTACATGTAGCTACTCCATGTCACTACTCCATGTACCTCCTCCATGTCGCTCCTCCGTGTTGCTCCTCGAAGTCACTCCTCCATGTAACTCCTCCATGTAGCTACTCCATGTCACTCCTCCATGTCGCTACACAAACTCACTCCTCATGTCACTCCTCCATGTCACTCCTCCAAGTCACTCATCCTTGTCCCTCCGCCATGTCACTCCACCATATCAATCTTCCCAGGTGATCCCCCTGTCACTTCTCCATGTCACTCCTCCATGTCTCTCCTCCACAAAATTTCTCTATGTCATTCCTCCATGTCACTCCTACATGTCACTCCTCCATGTCTCTCCTCTATATCGCTCTAACAACTCACTCCTCCATGTCATTCCAACATTTAACTCCTCTATGTCACTCCTCCAGGTCACTCCTCCATGTCGCTACTCAAAGTCACTCCTCAATGTCACTACACCAACTCACTCCTCCATGTCACTCCTCCATGTCACTCCTACATGTCACTCCTCCATGTCTCTCCTCTATATCGCTCTAACAACTCACTCCTCCATGTCACTTCTCCATGTCACTCCACCATTTCACTCCTCCATGTCACTCCTCCAGGTCACTCCTCCATGTCGCTACACCAACTTACTCCTCAATGTCGCTACTCCATGTGACTCCTCCATGTTGCTCCACCAACTCACTCCTCCATGTTGCTCCTCCATGTTGCTCCTCCAATTCACTCCTCCAATTCACCTCTATATGTCTTCCATGTCACTCCTCCATGTCACTTTTCCATGTCACTCCTCCATGTCGCTCCTCCGTGCTGCTCCTCCACATCAATCCTCTATGTCACTCCTCCATGTAACTCCTAAATGTAGTTACTCCATGTCACTACTCCATGTCACTCCTCCATGTCGCTCCTCCGTGTTACTCCTCCAAGTCACTCCTCCCGGTCCATCCTCCATGTCATTACTCCACATCAATCCTTTATGTCACTCCTCCATGTCACTCCACCATTTCACTCCTCCATGTAACTCCTCCAGGTCACTCCTCCATGTCGCTATTCCATTTCAGTCCTCCATGTCGCTACACCAACTCACTCTTTCATGTTACTCCTCCATGTCGCTACTCCATGTGACTCCTCCATGTTGCTCCACCAACTCCTTCCTCCATGTTACTCCTCCATGTCACTCCTCCATGTTGCTATTCTATGTCACTCCTCCATGTATCTCCTCCATGTCGCTACTCTATGTCACTTCTCTAAAGTCACTCCTCCATGTCCATCCTCCATGTCACTACTCCACATCAATCTTCTATGTCCCTCCGCCATGTCACTCCACCCTATCAATATTCTTTGGTGATCCGCCCTGTAACTTCTCCATGTCACTCTTCCATGTTACTCCTCCATGTCGCTACTCCATTTGACTCCTCCATGTCAATACACCAACTCAAACCTCTTTGTCCATCCTCCATGTCGCTACACCAACTCACTCTTCCATGTCACTTCTCCATGTCGCTTCTCCATGTCACTCCTCCATGTCAATACACCAACTCAAACCTCTTTGTCCATCCTCCATGTCACTCCTCCGTGTTGCTCCTCCATGTCACTCCTCCATGTCGCTACTCTATGGGACTCCTCCATGTCGCTCCACCAACTCCTTCCTCCATGTTACTCCTCCATGTCACTCATCCATGTCACTCCTCTATGTCACTCCTCCATGTCACTCCTCTCTGTCACTCCTCCATGTCACTCCTCCATGTCACTCCTCCAGGTCACTCCTCCATGTCGCTACTCAAAGTCACTCCTCCATGTCACTCCTCCATGTCGCTATTCCAATTTACTCCTCCATGTTGCTCCTCCATGTTGCTCCTCCATGTCAATCCTCTGTGTCACTCATCCATATCACTCCTCCAAGTCACTCACCCATGTCCCTCCGCGATGTCATCTACCATATCAACCCTCCTTTGTTATCCGCCCTGTCACTTCTCCATGTCACTCTTCCATGTCTCTCCTCCAATTCACTCCTCCATGTCACTTCTATATGTCTTCCATGTCACTCCTCCATGTCCATCCTCCATGTCGCTACACCTACTCACTCTTCCATGTCACTCCTCCATGTCGCTCCTCCGTGTTACTCCTCCTTGTCACTCCTCCAAGTCACTCACCCATGTCCCTACACGATGTCACTCCACCATATCAACCCTTCTTCCTGATCAACCCTATCACTTCTCCAAGTCACTCCTCCATGTCCCTCCTCCATGTCACTACTCCATGTCACTACTCCATGTCGCTCCTCCGTGTTGCTCCTCCACATCAATCCTCTATGTAACTCCTCCATGTTGCTCCTCCAAGTCACTCCTCCATGTAACTCCTACATGTAGCTACTCCATTACACTACTCCATGTCACTCCTCCATGTCGCTCCTCCGTGTTGCTCCTCCAAGTCACTCCTCCATGTAACTCCTCCATGTAGCTACTCCATGTCACTCCTCCATGTCGCTACCCAAACTCACTCCTCATGTCACTCCTCCATGTCACTCATCCATGTCACTCCTCCAAGTCACTCATCCATGTCCCTCTGCCATGTCACTCCACCATATCAATCTTCCTTGGTGATCCGCCCTGTCACTTCTCCTTGTCACTCCTCCATGTCTCTCCTCCACGAAATTTCTCTATGTCACTCCTCCATGTCACTCCTCCATGCCTCTCCTCTATATCGCTCTAACAACTCACTCCTCCATGTCACTCATCCATGTCACTCCACCATTTCACTCCTCCATGTCACTCCTCCAGGTCACTCCTCCATGTCGCTACACCAACTCACTCCTCAATGTCACTCCTTCAGGTCACTCCTCCAAGTCGCTACTCAAAGTCACTCCTCCATGTCACTACACCAACTCACTCCTCAATGTCACTCCTCAATGTCACTACTTCATGTCACTCCTCCATGTCGCTACTCAAACTCAACCCTCCTTTACACTCTTTCATGTCACTCAACCATATCGCTCCTCCATGTCCCTCCTCCATGTCACTCCTCCATGTCATTCCTCCATGTCACTCCTCCATGTATCTCCTCCATGTCGCTACTCCATGTCACTCCTCCATGTCGCTACACCAACTCACTCCTCAATGTCACTCCTCCATGTCACTACTTCTTGTCACTCCTCCATGTCACTCATCCATGTCATTCCTCCATGTCACTCCTTTATGTCACAACTCCAATTCACTCCTCCATGTCCATCATCCATGTCACTACTCCATATCAAACCTTTATGTCACTCTAATAACTCACTCCTCCATGTCACCCCACCATTTCACTCCTCCATGTCACTCCTCCAGGTCACTCCTCCATGTGGCTACTCAAAATCACTCCTCCATGTCACGACACCAACTCAATCCTCCATGTCACTACTTCATGTCACTCCTCCATGTCGCTATTCCATGTGACCACTCCATGTAGCTCCACCAACTCACTCCTCCACGTCGCTCCTCCATGTTGCTCTTCCATGTCACTCCTCCATGTAACTCATCTATGTCCCTCCGCCATGTCACTACACCAACTAAATCCATCTTGTCACTCCTCCATGTCACTTGTCCATGACACTTCTATATGTCTTCCATGTCACTCCTCCATGTTCCTCCTCCATGTCACTCCTCCACATCACTCCTCTATGTCACTCCTCCATGTTACACCTCCATGTCACTCCTCCATGTCGCTACACCAACTCATTCCTCATGTCACTCCTCCATGTCGCTACTACATGTCACTCCTCCATGTCGCTACCCCAAACTCACTCCTCATGTCACTCCTCCATGTCACTCATCCATGTCACTCCTCCAAGTCACTCATCCATGTCCCTCCGCCATGTCACTCCACCATATCAATCTTCCTTGGTGATCCGCCCTGTCACTTCTCCTTGTCACTCCTCCATGTCTCTCCTCCACGAAATTTCTCTATGTCACTCCTCCATGTCACTCCTCCATGCCTCTCCTCTATATCGCTCTAACAACTCACTCCTCCATGTCACTCCTCCATGTCACTCCACCATTTCACTCCTCCATGTCACTCCTCCAGGTCACTCCTCCATGTCGCTACACCAACTCACTCCTCAATGTCACTCCTTCAGGTCACTCCTCCAAGTCGCTACTCAAAGTCACTCCTCCATGTCACTACACCAACTCACTCCTCAATGTCACTCCTCAATGTCACTACTTCATGTCACTCCTCCATGTCGCTACTCAAACTCAACCCTCCTTTACACTCTTTCATGTCGCTACACCAACTCACTCCTCAATGTCACTCCTCCATGTCACTACTTCTTGTCACTCCTCCATGTCACTCATCCATGTCATTCCTCCATGTCACTCCTTTATGTCTCAACTCCAATTCACTCCTCCATGTCCATCCTCCATGTCACTACTCCATATCAAACCTTTATGTCACTCTAACAACTCACTCCTCCATGTCACCCCACCATTTCACTCCTCCATGTCACTCCTCCAGGTCACTCCTCCATGTGGCTACTCAAAATCACTCCTCCATGTCACGACACCAACTCAATCCTCCATGTCACTACTTCATGTCACTCCTCCATGTCGCTATTCCATGTGACCACTCCATGTAGCTCCACCAACTCACTCCTCCACGTCGCTCCTCCATGTTGCTCTTCCATGTCACTCCTCCATGTAACTCATCTATGTCCCTCCGCCATGTCACTACACCAACTAAATCCTTCTTGTCACTCCTCCATGTCACTCATCCATGTCACTTCTATATGTCTTCCATGTCACTCCTCCATGTTCCTCCTCCATGTCACTCCTCCACATCACTCCTCTATGTCACTCCTCCATGTTACACCTCCATGTCACTCCTCCATGTCGCTACACCAACTCATTCCTCATGTCACTCCTCCATGTCGCTACTCCATGTCACTCCTCAATGTCACTCGTTTATGTCACTCCTCCAGTTCACTCCTCCATGTCATCTCTATATGTCTTCCATGTCACTCCTCCATGTCCATCCTCCATGTCACTACTCCATGTCACTCCTCCATGTTGCTCCTCCGTGTTGCTCCTCCATGTCACTCCTCCAAGTCACTCACCCATGTCCCTACACGATGTCACTCCACCATATCAACCCTCCTTCCTGATCAACCGTGTCACTCCTCCATGTAACTCCTACATGTAGCTACTCCATGTCACTACTCCATGTACCTCCTCCATGTCGCTCCTCCGTGTTGCTCCTCGAAGTCACTCCTCCATGTAACTCCTCCATGTAGCTACTCCATGTCACTCCTCCATGTCGCTACACAAACTCACTCCTCATGTTACTCCTCCATGTCACTCCTCCAAGTCACTCATCCTTGTCCCTCCGCCATGTCACTCCACCATATCAATCTTCCCAGGTGATCCCCCTGTCACTTCTCCATGTCACTCCTCCATGTCTCTCCTCCACAAAATTTCTCTATGTCATTCCTCCATGTCACTCCTACATGTCACTCCTCCATGTCTCTCCTCTATATCGCTCTAACAACTCACTCCTCCATGTCATTCCAACATTTAACTCCTCTATGTCACTCCTCCAGGTCACTCCTCCATGTCGCTACTCAAAGTCACTCCTCAATGTCACTACACCAACTCACTCCTCTATGTCACTCCTCCATGTCACTCCTACATGTCACTCCTCCATGTCTCTCCTCTATATCGCTCTAACAACTCACTCCTCCATGTCACTTCTCCATGTCACTCCACCATTTCACTCCTCCATGTCACTCCTCCAGGTCACTCCTCCATGTCGCTACACCAACTTACTCCTCAATGTCACTCCTTCATGTCACTCCTCCATTTCTCTCCTCCATGTTGCTATAACAACTCACTCCTCCATGTCATTCCTTCAGGTCACTCCTCCAAGTCGCTACTCAAAGTCACTCCTCCATGTCGCTACTCCATGTCACTCCTCAATGTCACTTGTTTATGTCACTCCTCCAGTTCACTCCTCCATGTCATCTCTATATGTCTTCCATGTCACTCCTCCATGTCCATCCTCCATGTCACTACTCCATGTCACTCCTCCATGTTGCTCCTCCATGTTGCTCCTCCATGTCACTCCTCCAAGTCACTCACCCATGTCCCTACACGATTTCACTCCACCATATCAACCCTCCTTCCTGATCAACCGTGTCACTCCTCCATGTAACTCCTACATGTAGCTACTCCATGTCACTACTCCATGTTACTCCTCCATGTCGCCACACCAACTCCCTCCTCCATGTCACTACTTCTTGTCACTCCTCCATGTCACTCATCCATGTCATTCCTCCATGTCACTCCTTTATGTCACAACTCCAATTCACTCCTCCATGTCCATCCTCCATGTCACTACTCCATATCAAACCTTTATGTCACTCCTCCATGTCACTCCTTCATGTCACTCCTCCAAGTCACTCATCCATGTCCCTCCGCCATGTCACTCCACCCTATCAATCTTCCTTGGTGATCTGACCTGTCACTTCTCCATGTCACAACACAAACTCAACCCTCCTTGTCACTCCTCCATGTCACTCATGCATGTCAATCCTCCATGTCACTCCTTTATGTCACTCCTCCAATTCACTCACCATGTCACCTCTATATGTCTTCCATGTCACTCCTCCATGTCCATCCTCCATGTCACTACTCCATGTCACTCCTCTGTGTTGCTCCTCCATGTCACTTCTCCAAGTCACTCACCCATGTCCCTCCACGATGTCACTCCACCATATCAACTCTCTTTCCTGATCAACCCTGTCACTTCTCCAAGTCACTCCTCCATGTCCCTCCTCCATGTCACTACTCCATGTCACTCCTCCATGTCGCTCCTCCGTGTTGCTCCTCCACATCAATTCTCTATGTCACTCCTCCATGTCACTCCTCCATGTCGCTATTCCATGTCAGTCCTCCATGTCGCTACACCAACTCACTCTTCCATGTTACTCCTCCATGTCACTACTCCATGTCACTCCTCCATGTCGCTCCTCCGTGTTGCTCCTCCACATCAATTCTCTATGTCACTCCTCCATGTCACTCCTCCATGTCGCTATTCCATGTCAGTCCTCCATGTCGCTACACCAACTCACTCTTCCATGTTACTCCTCCATTTCACTCCTCCATGTCTCTCCTCCATGTTTCTCTAACAACTCACTCCTCCATGTCACTCCACCATTTCACTTCTCCATGTCACTTCTCAATGTCGCTACTCAAAGTCACTCCTCCATGTTACTACACGAACTCACTCCTCAGGGTTACTCCTCTATGTCACTACTTCATGTCATTCCTCCATGTCGCTACACAAACTCAATCATACTATACACTCTTTCATGTCACTCCTCCATATCACTCCTCCATGTCAATCCTCCATGTCATTCCTCCATGTCACTACTTTATGTCACTCCTCCAAGTTACTCCTAAATGTCGCTACTCCATGTGACTCCTCCATGTTGCTCCACCAACTCACTCCTCCATGTTGCTCCTCCATGTTGCTCCTCCAATTCACTCCTCCAAGTCACCTCTATGTCTTCCATGTCACTCCTCCATGTCACTACTCCATGTCACTCCTCCATGTCGCTCCTCCGTGTTACTCCTCCAAGTCACTCCTCCATGTAACTCCTCCATGTAACTACTCCATGTCACTCCTCCATGTCGCTACACAAACTCACTCCTCATGTCACTCCTCCATGTCACTACTTCTTGTAACTCCTCCATGTCACTCATCCATGTCACTCATCCATGTCATTCCTCCATGTCACTCCTTTATGTCACTCCTCCAATACACTCCTCCATGTCACCTCTATATGTCTTCCATGTCACTCCTCCATGTCCATCCTCCATGTCACTACTCCATGTCACTCCTCCATGTCGCTCGTCCGTGTTGCTCCTCCTTGTCACTCCTCCAATTCACTCACCCATGTCCTTCCACGATGTCACTCCACCATATCAACCCTCCTTCCTGATCAACCCTGTCACTTCTCCAAGTCACTCCTCCATGTCCATCCTCTATGTCATTACTCCACATCAATCCTTTATGTCACTCCTCCATGTCACTCCTCCATGTCACTCCTCCAGGTCACTCCTCCATGTCGCTATTCCATGTCAGTCCTCCAAGTCTCTACACCAACTTACTCTTTCATGTTACTCCTCCATGTCGCAACTCCATGTGACTCCTCCATGTCGCTCCACCAACTCCTTCCTCCATGTTACTCCTCCATGTCACTCCTCCATGTCGCTACTCTATGTCACTTCTCCAAGTCACTCCTCCATGTCCATCCTCCATGTCACTACTCCACATCAATCCTTTATGTCCCTCCGCCATGTCACTCCACCCTATCAATCTTCTTTGGTGATCCGCCCTGTCACTTCTCCATGTCACTCGTCCATGTTACTCCTCTATGTCGCTACTCCATGTGACTCCTCCATGTCAATACACCAACTCAAACCTCTTTATCCATCCTCCATGTCGCTACACCAACTCACTCTTCCATGTCACTCCTCCATGTCAATACACCAACTCAAACCTCTTTGTCCATCCTCCATGTCACTCCTCCGTGTTGCTCCTCCATGTCACTCCTCCATGTCGCTACTCTATGGGACTCCTCCATGTCGCTCCACCAACTCCTTCCTCCATGTTACTCCTCCATGTCACTCCTCCATGTCAATCCTTTATGTCACTCCTCCAAGTTACTCCTCCATGTCGCTCCTCCGTGTTGCTCCTCCAAGTCACTCCTCCATGTAACTCCTACATGTAGCTACTCCATGTCACTCCTCCATGTCACTCCTCCAGGTCACTCCTCCAGGTCGCAACTCTAAGTCACTCATCCATGTAACTACACCAACTCACTCCTCAATGTCACTCCTCCATGTCACTACTTCATGTCACTCCTCCATGTCGCTACACAAACTCAACCCTCCTTGTCACTCCTCTATGTCATTCATCCAAGTCACTCCTCCATGTCCCTCCTCCATGTCGCTCCTCCGTGTTGCTCCTCCAAGTAACTCCTCCATGTAACTCCTCCATGTAGCTTCTCCATGTCACTCCTCCATGTCGCTACACAAACTCACTCCTCATGTCACTCCTCCATGTCACTCCTCCAAGTCACTCACCCATGTCGCTATAACAACTCACTCCTCCATGTCACTCCTCCAGGTCACTCCTCCATGTCGCTACTCAAAGTCACTCCTCCATGTAACTCCTACATGTAGCTACTCCATGTCACTCCTCCAGGTCACTCCTCCAGGTCGCAACTCAAAGTCACTCCTCCATGTCACTACACCAACTCACTCCTCAAGGTCACTCCTCAATATCAATACTTCATGTCACTCCTCCATGTCGCTACACAAACTCAAACCTCCTTTACACTCTTTCATGTCACTTCTCCATATCGCTCCTCCATGTCCCTCCTCCATGTCACTCCTCCATGTCATTCCTCCATGTCATTCCTCCATGTATCTACTCCATGTCGCTACTCTATGTCACTCCTCCATGTCACTCCTCCATGTCACTCCTCCATGTCGCTACACAAACTCACTCCTCATGTTACTACTCTATTTCGCTACTCCATGTAACTCCTCCATCTCGCTACACCAACTCACTCCTCAATGTCACTCCTCCATGTCACTACTTCTTGTCACTCCTCCATGTCACTCCTGAAGGTCACTCCTCCATGTCGCTACTCAAAGTCACTCCTCCATGTCACTACACCAACTCACTCCTCAACGTCACTCCTCCATGTCACTCCTCCATGTCACTCCTCCATGTCTTTCATCCATGTCGCTATAACAACTCACTCCTCTATGTCACTCCACCATTTCACTCCTCCATGTCACTCCTCCAGGTCACTCCTCCATGTCGCTACTCAAAGTCACTCCTCCATGTCACTACACCAACTCACTCCTCAATGTCACTACTCCATGTCACTACTTCATGTCACTCCTCCATGTCGCTACTCCATGTGACTCCTCCATGTCGCTCCACCAACTCACTCCTCCACGTCGCTCCTCCATGTTGCTTTTCCATGTCACTCCTCCATGTAACTCATCTATGTCCCTCCGCCATGTCACTACACCAACTCAATCCTTTTTGTCACTCCTCCATGTCACTCATCCATGTCACTTCTATATGTCTTCCATGTCACTGTCCCTCCTCCATGTCGCTACACCAACTCACTCCTCCATGTCACTCCTCCATATCGCTACTCCATGTCATTCCTCCTTGTCACTCTTCCATGTCGCTCCTCCATGTCTATCCTTTATGTCACTCCTCCAAGTTACTCCTCCATGTCACTTCTATATGTCTTCCATGTCACTCCTCCATGTAAACCCTCTGTCACTGCTCTATGTTGCTCCTCCACATCACTCCTCTATGTCATTCCTGCATGTCACTCCTCACTCTCACTCCTCCATGTCCAGCCTCCAAGACACTCCTCTGTTTAACTCCTCCATGTTCCTCATCCATGTCACTTCACCATGTCGCTACACCAACTCACTACTCCATATCACTCCTCCATGTCACTCCTTTATGTCCCTCCTCCATGCAACACCTCCATGTCACTCCTCCATGCCGCTACTCCATTTCACTCCTCCATGTCGCTACACCAACTCAATCTTCCTTGTCACTCCTCCATGTCACTCCACCATATCAATCCTCCTTGCTGATCCACCCTGTCACTTCTCCATATCACTCAACCATTTCACTTCTATGTCTTCAGTGTCACTCCTCCATGTCGCTACACCAACTCACTCCTCTATGTCACTCCTCCATGTCGCTACGCCAACTCACTACTCATGTCACTCCTCCGTGTCGCTACTCCATGTCACTCCTTCATGTCACTCCTCCATGTCACTCCTCCATGTCACTACTCCATGTCACTCCTCCATGTCGATCATCCATGTCACTCCTCCATGTCACTCCTCCATTTCGCTCCTCCATGTAGATCCTTCATGTTGCTCCTCCATGTCGCTCCTCCTTGTCAATCCTCCATGTCACTACTCATTGATGATTCACCATGTCATTGCTCCATGTTGATCCTCCATGTCGATCATCTATGTTGCTCCTCCATTTCACTCCTCCATGTCTTCCAATGTCGCTCCTCAATGTAGGTTTTCCATGTTGGCACATGTCAATCCTCCATGTCGCTTTTCCATGTCGCTCCTCCTTGTCACTCCTCCATGTAACTACTTTTTCGATTCTCCATGTCACTCCTCCATGTCTTCCATGTCACTCCTCTATGTCGATCCTCCATGTCGATCCTTCATGTCGCTCCTCCATGTCGCTCCTCCATGTCGCTCCTCCTTGTTACTCCTCCATGTCACTCCTCCAGGTCGATCCTCCATGTCGATATTCCATGTCGCTCCTCTATGTAACTACACAATGTCGATTCGCCATGTCACTCCAGAATGTCACTCCAGAATGTCGCTCCACCATGTCCCTCCAGAATGTACCTCACTGTTGTCAGTCCTCCATGTCGCTCTGCGATGTCGCTCCTTCCTGTAGCTCCTCCATGTTGCTCTTCCATGTCGCTCCTCCATGTCACAACTCCATGTCGATCATCCATGTCACTCCTCCATGTAACTCCTCCATTTCGCTCCTCCATGTAGATCCTTCATGTCACTCCTCCTTGTCGCTCCTCCATGTCACTCTTCCATGTTGCTATTCCATTTCACTCCTTCATTTCGCTACACCAACTCACTCTTCCATGTCACTCCATTTCACTCCACCACGTCACTCCTCTATGTAACTCCTTATGTCACTCCTCCATGTCGCTACTCCATGTCACTCCTCCATGTCGCTCCACCAACTCACTCTTCCATTTCTCTCAATTTCACTCCACCACGTCACTCCTTTTTGTAACTTCTCATATCACTCCTCCATGTCGCTACTCCATGTTGAGCCTCCATGTCGCCCTTCAATGTCACTCCTCAATATATCTCCTATATGTTGAGCCACCGTGTTGCTTATCCATGTCACTCCTCCTTGACGATCCTTAAATTCACTCCTCCATGTCCGTCTTCCATATCGCTACTCCTTGTCACTCCTCCATGTCGATCTTCTCTGTGACTCCTACAAATCACTCCTACATATCACTCCTCCATGAAGCTCCACCATGTCACTCCTCCATTTCACTCTTCCTTGTCACTCCTCCATGTCACTCCTCCATGTCGATCTTCTCTGTGACTCCTACAAGTCACTCCTACATGTCACTCCTCCATGTGACTCCTCTATGTCACTCCTCCATGTCGATCCTCCATGTCACTCCTAAATGTCACTCCTCCATGTCACTCCTCTATGTCACTCCTCCATGTCAAACCTCCATGTCACTCCTCCTTGTCGCTACACTAACTCATTCCTCATGTAACTCCTCCATGTCGCTACTCCATGTCACTCCTCCATGTCGCTACACCATGTCACTCCTCCATTTCACTCTTCCTTGTCACTCCTCCATGTCACTCCTCCATGTCAAATCTTCTCTGTGACTCCTACAAGTCACTCCTACATGTCACTCCTCCATGTGACTCCTCTATGTCACTCCTCCATGTCGATCCTCCATGTCACTCCTAAATGTCACTCCTCCATGTCACTCCTCTATGTCACTCCTACATGTCACTCATCCATGTTATTCCTCCATGTCACTCCTCCATGTCACTGTTCCAAGTCACTCACCTATGTCCCTCCACGATGTCACTCCACCATATCAACCCTCCATGGTTATCCGCCCTGTCACTTCTCCATGTCACTCTTTCATGTCTCTCCTCCATGTCACTCCTCCATGTCACTCCTCCATGTCTCTCCTCCAGGTTGCTCTAACAACTCACTCCTCCATGTCACTCCACCATTTCACTCCTCCATGTCACTCCTCCAGGTCACTCCTCCATGTCGCTAATCAAAGTCACTCCTCCATGTTACTACACCAACTCACTCCACAGGGTTACTCCTCCATGTCACTACTTCATGTCACTCCTCCATGTCGCTACACAAACTCAATCATACTATACACTCTTTCATGTCACTCCTCCATATCACTCCTCCATGTCAATCCTCCATGTCACTCCTCCATGTCACTTCTTTATGTCACTCCTCCAAGTTACTCCTAAATGTCGCTACTCCATGTGACTCCTCCATGTTGCTCCACCAACTCACTCCTCCATGTTAATCCTCCATGTTGCTCCTCCAATTCACTCCTCCAAGTCACCTCTATATGTCTTCCATGTCACTCCTCCATGTCTATCCTCCATGTCACTACTCCATGTCACTCCTCCATGTCGCTCCTCCGTGTTGCTCCTCCATGTCACTTCTCCAAGTCACTCACCCGTGTCCCTCCACAATGTCACTACTTCATGTCACTCCTCCATGTCGCTCCTCCGTGTTGCTCCTCCACATCAATCCTCTATGTCACTCCTCCATGTAACTCCTACATGTAGCTACTCCATGTCACTACTCCATGTCACTCCTCCATGTCGCTCCTCCGTGTTGCTCCTCCAAGTCACTCCTCCATGTAACTCTTCCATGTAACTACTCCAAGTCACTCCTCTATGTCACTCCTCCATGTCACTCCTACATGTCACTCCTCCATGTCTCTCCTCTATGTGAGACATGTCACTACTTCATGTCACTCCTCCATGTCGCTCCGCTCCGTGTTGCTCCTCCACATCAATCCTCTATGTCACTCCTCCATGTAACTCCTACATGTAGCTACTCCATGTCACTACTCCATGTCACTCCTCCATGTCGCTCCTCCGTGTTGCTCCTCCAAGTCACTCCTCCATGTAACTCTTCCATGTAACTACTCCAAGTCACTCCTCTATGTCACTCCTCCATGTCACTCCTACATGTCACTCCTCCATGTCTCTCCTCTATGTCGCTCTAACAACTCACTCCTCCATGTCACTCCTCCATGTCACTCCACCATTTCACTCCTACATGTCACTCCTCCAGGTCACTCCTCCATGTCGCTACTCAAAGTCACTCCTCCATGTCACTACACTCAACTCATTCCTCAATGTCACTCCTCAATGTCACTACTTCATGTCACTCCTCCATGTCGCTACACAAACTCAAACCTCCTTTACACTCTTTCATGTCACTTCTCCATATCGCTCCTCCATGTCCCTCCTCCATGTCACTCCTCCATGTCACTCCTCCATGTCGCTACACAAACTCACTCCTCATGTTACTACTCTATTTCGCTACTCCATGTAACTCCTCCATCTCGCTACACCAACTCACTCCTCAATGTCACTCCTCCACGTCACTCCTTTATGTCACTCCTCCAATTCACTCCTCCATGTCACCTTTATATGTCTTCCATGTCACTCCTCCATGTCCATCCTCCATGTCACTACTCCATGTCACTCCTCCATGTCGCTACACCTACTCAATCTTCCTTGTAACTCCTCCATGTCACTCATCCATGTCATTCCTCCATGTCACTCCTTTATGTCACTCCTCCAAGCCACTCCTTAATTTCACTTCCATATGTCTTCCATGTCACTCCTCCATGTCGCTCCTCCATGTCACTCTAACAACTCACTCCTCCATTTCACTCCACCACTTCACTCCTCCATGTCACTCCTCCAGGTCACTCCTCCAGGTCGCTACTCAAAGTCACTCCTCCATGTCACTCATCTATGTCATTCCTCCATGTCACTCCTCCATGTCACTCCTCCATGTCTTCTCTATATGTCCTCCATGTCACTCCTCCATGTCCATCCTCCATGTCACTACTCCATGTCACTCCTCCATGTTGCTCCTCCGTCTTGCTCCTCCATGTCACTCCTCCAGGTCACTCACCCATGTCCCTACACGATGTCACTCCACCATATCAACCATCCTTCCTGATCAACTCTGTCACTTCTCCAAGTAACTCCTTCATGTCCATCCTCCATGTCAATAACTACACATCAATCTTCTATGTCACTCCTCCATGTCACTCCTCCATGTCAATCCTTTATGTCACTCCTCCAAGTTACTCCTCCATGCCACTCCACCATTTCACTCCTCCATGTCACACCTCCAGGTCACTCCTCTATGTCACTCCTCCATGTCACTCCTCCATGTCACACCTCCAGGTCACTCCTCCATGTTGGTACTCAAAGTCACTCCTCCATGTCACTCCTCCAAGTTACTCCTCCATGCCACTCCACCATTTCACTCCTCCATGTCACACCTCCAGGTCACTCCTCTATGTCACTCCTCCATGTCACTCCTCCATGTCACACCTCCAGGTCACTCCTCCATGTCGGTACTCAAAGTCACTCCTCCATGTCGCTACACCAACTCATTCCTCATGTCACTCCTCCATGTCACTACTTCATGTCACTCCTCCATGTCGCTCCTCCGTGTTGCTCCTCCTTGTCACTCCTCCAAGTCACTCACCCATGTCCCTACACGATGTCACTCCACCATATCAACCCTCCTTCCTGATCAACCCTGTCACTTCTCCAAGTCACTCCTCCATGTCCCTCCTCCATGTCACTACTCCATGTCACTCCTCCATGTCGCTCCTCCGTGTTGCTCCTCCACATCAATCCTCTATGTCTCTCCTCTATATCGCTCTAACAACTCACTCCTCCATGTCACTCCTCCATGTCACTCCACCATTTCACTCCTCTATATCGCTCTAACAACTCACTCCTCCATGTCACTCCTCCATGTCACTCCACCATTTCACTCCTCCATGTCACTCCTCCATGTTGCTACACAAACTCACTCCTCATGTCACTCCTCCATGTCACTCCTCCAAGTCACTCATCCATGTCCCTCCGCCATGTCACTCCACCATATCAATCTTCCTTCCTGATCAACCTTGTCACTACTCCATGTCTCTCCTCCACGAAATTCCTCTATGTTACTCCTCCATGTCACTCCTACATGTCACTCCTCAATGTCTGTCCTCTATATCGCTCTAACAACTCACTCCTCCATGTCACTCCTCCATGTCACTCCACCATTTCACTCCTCCATGTCACTCCTCCAGGTCACTCCTCCATGTCACTCCTCCAAGTCACTCATCCATGTCCCTCCGCCATGTCACTCCACCATATCAATATTCCTTGGTGATCCCCCCTGTCACTTCTCCATGTCACTCCTCCATGTCTCTCCTCCACGAAATTCCTCTATGTCACTCCTCCATGTCACTCCTCCATGTCACTCCACCATTTAACTCCTCCATGTCACTCCTCCAGATCACTCCTCCATGTCGCTACACCAACTTACTCCTCAATGTCACTCCTTCATGTCACTCCTCCATTTCTCTCCTCCATGTCGCTATAACAACTCACTCCTCCATGTCACTCCTACAGGTCACTCCACCATGTCGCTACTCCAAGTCACTCCTCCATATTACTCCTCCATGTCACTCCACCATTTCACTCCTCCATGTCACTCCTCCAGGTCACTCCTCCATGTCGCTACTCAAAGTCACTCCTCCATGTCACTCATCCATGTCATTCCTCTATGTCACTCCTCCATGTCTTCTCTATATGTCCTCCATGTCACTCCTCCATGTCCATCCTCCATGTCACTACTCCATGTCACTCCTCCATGTTGCTCCTCCGTCTTGCTCCTCCATGTCACTCCTCCAGGTCACTCACCCATGTCCCTACACGATGTCACTCCACCATATCAACCCTCCTTCCTGATCAACCCTGTCACTCCTCCATGTAACTCCTACATGTAGCTACTCCATGTAGCTACTCCATGTCACTCCTCCATGTCGCTACACAAACTCACTCCTCATGTCACTCCTCCATGTCACTCCTCCATGTCACTCCTCCAAGTCTCTCCTCCATGTCGCTGTAACAACTCACTCCTCCATGTCACTCCTCCATGTCCATCCTCCATGTCACTCCTCCAAGTCACTCACCCATGTCCCTCCACGATGTCACTCCACCATATCAACCCTACTTCCTGATCAACCCTGTCACTACTCCATGTCACTCCTCCATGTCACTCCTTCTTGTTGCTCCTCCATGTCACTCATCCATGTCATTCCTCCATGTCATTCGTTTATGTCACTCCTCCAATTCACTCCTCCATGTCACCTCTATATGTCTTTCATGTCACTGCTCCATGTCCATCCTCCATGTCACTACTCCATGTCACTCCTACGTGTTGCTCCTCCTTGTTGCTCCTCCACATCAATCCTCAAAGTCACTCCTCCATGTCACTCCTCCAGGTCATTCCTCCATGTCGCTTCTCAAAGTCACTCCTCCAGGTCATTCCTCCATGTCCCTCCTCCATGTCATTCCTCAATGTCACTCCTCCATGTAACTACTTCTTCTCACTCCTGCATGTCACTCATCCATGTCATTCCTCCATGTCATTCCTTTATGTCACTCCTCCAATTCACTCCTCCATGTCCATCCTCCTTGTCACTACTCCACATCAATCCTCTATGTCACTCCTCAATGTCACTCCTCCATGTCACTCCTCCATGTCGCTATTCCAAGTTTCTCCTCCATGTTGCTCCTCCATATCACTCCTCCATGTCACTACTCCATGTCACTCCTCCATGTCGCTCCTCCGTGTTGCTCCTCCTTGTCACTCCTTCAAGTCACTCACCCATGTCCTTCCACGATGTCACTCCACCATATAAACCCTCCTTCCTGATCAACCCTGTCATTTCTCCAAGTCACTCCTCCATGTACATTCAACATGTCCCTACTCCATGTCACTCCTCCATGTCGCTCCTCCGTGTTGCTCCTCCTTGTCACTCCTCCAAGTCACTCACCCAAGTCCGTCCACGATGTCACTCCACCATATCAACCCTCCTTCCTGATCAACCCTGTCACTTTTCCAAGTCACTCCTCCATGTCCATCCTCCATGTCACTACTCCATGTCACTCCTCCATGTCGCTCCTCCGTGTTGCTCCTCCTTGTCACTCCTCCAAGTCACTCACCCATGTCCCTCCACGATGTCACTCCACCATATCAACCCTCCTTCCTGATCAACCCTGTCACTTCTCCAAGTCACTCCTCCATGTCCATCCTCCATGTCGCTACTCCATATCAATCCTCCATGTTGCTCTTCCATGTCACTCCTCAATGTAACTCATCTATGTAACTTCTATATGTCTTCCATGTCACTCCTCCATGTTCCTCCTCCATGTCACTCCTCCACATCACTCCTCTATGTCACTCCTCTATGTCACACCTCCATGTCAATCCTCCATATCGCTACACCAACTCATTCCTCATGTCACTCCTCCATGTCGTTACTCCATGTCACTCCTCCATGTCGCTACACCAACTCAACCCTCCTTGTAACTCCTCAATGTCACTCATCCATGTCATTCCTCCATGTCACTCGTTTATGTCACTCCTCCAATTCACTCCTCCATGTCATCTCTATATGTCTTCCATGTCACTCCTCCATGTCCATCCTCCATGTCACTACTCCATGTCACTCCTCCCTGTTGCTCCTCCGTGTTGCTCCTCCATGTCACTCCTCCAAGTCACTCACCCATGTCCCTCCACGATGTCACTCCACCAAATCAACCCTCCTTCCTGATCAACCCTGTCACTTCTCTAAGTCACTCCTCCATGTCGCTCCTCCGTGTTGCTCCTCCACATCAATCCTCTATGCCACTCCTAAATGTTGCTCTTCCAAGTCAATCCTCCATGTAACTCCTACATGTAGCTACTACATGTCACTACTCCATGTCACTCCTTCATGTCGCTCCTCCGTGTATCTCCTCCTTGTCACTCCTTCAAGTCACTCACCCATGTCCCTCCACGATGTCACTCCACCATATCAACCCTCCTTCCTGATCAACCCTGTCACTTCTCCAAGTCACTCCTCCTTGTCCATCCTCCATGTCACTACTCCACATCAATCCTCCATGTCACTCATCCATGTCATTCCTCCTTGTCACTCCTTTATGTCACTCTTCCAATTCACTCCTCCATGTCACTCCTCCATGTCAATCATCCATGTCCCTCCGCCATGTTAATCCACCCTATCAATCTTCCTTGGTGATCCGACCTGTCACTTTTCCATGTCACTCTTCCATGTCTCTCCTCCATGTCCATCATCTATGTCACTACTCCACATCAATCCTCCATGTCACTCATCCATGTCATTCCTCCTTGTCACTCCTTTATGTCACTCCTCCAATTCACTCCTCCATGTCACTCCTCCATGTCACTCATCCATGTCCCTCCGCCATGTCACTCCACCCTATCAGTCTTCCTTGGTGATCCGACCTGTCACTTTTCCATGTCACTCTTCCATGTCTCTCCTCCATTTCACTCCTCCATGTCACTCCTCCAGGTCACTCCTCCATGTCGCTACTTCAAGTCACTCCTCCATGTCGCTACACAAACTCAACCCTCCTTTACACTCTTTCATGTCATTCCTCCATATCGCTCCTCCATGTCCCTCCTCCATGTCACTCCTCCATGTCATTCCTCCACGTCCATCCTCCATGTATCGCCTCCATGTCACTCATCCATGTCATTTCTATATGTATTCCATGTCACTCCTCCATGTCCCTCCTCCATGTCACTCCTCCACGTCGCTCCTCTATGTCACTCCTCCAAGTCACACCTCCATGTAACTCCTCCATGTCGCTACACCAACTCATTACTCATGTCACTCCTCCATGTCGCTACTCCATGTCACTCCTCCATGTCGCTCTAACAACTCACTCCTCCATGTCACTCCACCATTTCACTCCTCCATGTCACTCCTCAAAGTCACTCCTCCATGTCACGACACAAACTCACTCCTCAATGTCACTCCTCAATGTCACTAATTCATGTCACTCCTCCATATCGCTACACAAACTCAATCCTCCTTTAAACTCTTTCATGTCACTTCTCCATATCGCTCCTCCATGTCCCTCCTCCATGTCACTCCTCCATGTCATTCCTCCATGTCGCTCCTCCATGTATCTCCTCCATGTCGCTACTCTATGTCACTCCTCCATGTCACTCCTCCATGTCGCTACACCAACTCATTACTCATGTCACTCCTCCATGTCGCTACTCCATGTCACTCCTCCATGTCGCTACACCAACTCACTCCTCAATGTCATTCCTCCATGTCAATACTTCTTGTCACTCCTCCATGTCATTCCTCCATGTCACTCCTTTATGTCAGTCCTCCAATTCATTCCTCCATGTCACCTCTATATGTCTTCCATGTCACTCCTCCATGTCCATCCTCTATGTCGCTACTCCATGTCACTCCTCCATGTCGCTATACCAACTCACTCCTCCATGTCATTCCTCCATTTCACTCCTCCATGTATCTCCTCCATGTCGCTACTCTATGTCACTCCTCCATGTCACTCCTCCATGTCACTCCTCCATGTCGCTACACAAACTCAATCCTCATTATACGACTCTATGTCGCTACTCCATGTCACTCCTCCATGTCGCTACACCAACTCACTCCTCAATGTCACTCCTCCAAGTCACACCTCCATGTCACTCCTCCATGTCGCTACACCAACTCATTACTCATGTCACTCCTCCATGTCGCTACTCCATGTCACTCCTCCATGTCGCTACACCAACTCACTCCTCAATGTCATTCCTCCATGTCAATACTTCTTGTCACTCCTCCATGTCATTCCTCCATGTCACTCCTTTATGTCAGTCCTCCAATTCATTCCTCCATGTCA
Source organism: Sebastes schlegelii (assembly GCA_014673565.1). Taxonomy (NCBI): domain Eukaryota; kingdom Metazoa; phylum Chordata; class Actinopteri; order Perciformes; family Sebastidae; genus Sebastes; species Sebastes schlegelii. Next base: position 29,744,773 of record CM025825.1, read on the forward strand.
CCTCTATATGTCTTCCATGTCACTCCTCCATGTCCATCCTCTATGTCGCTACTCCATGTCACTCCTCCATGTCGCTATACCAACTCACTCCTCCATGTCATTCCTCCATTTCAATCCTCCATGTATCTCCTCCATGTCGCTACTCTATGTCACTCCTCCATGTCACTCCTCCATGTCGCTACACAAACTCACTCCTCATTATACTACTCTATGTCGCTACTCCATGTCACTCCTCCATGTCGCTACACCAACTCACTCCTCAATGTCACTCCTCCAAGTCACACCTCCATGTCAGTCCTCCATGTCGCTACACCAACTCATTACTCATGTCACTCCTCCATGTCGCTACTCCATGTCACTCCTCCATGTCGCTACACCAACTCACTCCTCCGTGTTGCTCCTCCACTTCAATCCTCTATGTCACTCCTCCATGTTGCTCCTCCATGTCACTCCTCCATGTAACTCCTACATGTAGCTACTCCATGTCACTACTCAATGTCACTCCTCCATGTCCCTCCTCCGTGTTGCTCCTCCAAATCACTCCTCCATGTAACTCCTCCATGTAGCTACTCCATGTCACTCCTCCATGTCGCTACACAAACTCATTCCTAATGTAATCCTCCAAGTCACTCTTCCGTATTGCTTCTCCACATCAATTCTCTATGTCTCTCCTCCATGTCACTCCTCCATGTAACTCCTCCATGACGCTATTCCATGTCAGTCCTCCATGTCGCTACACCAACTCAAACCTCTTTGTCCATCCTCCATGTCAATCCTCCGTGTTGCTCCTCCATGTCACTCCTCCAGGTCACTCCTCCTTTCGCTACTCAAAGTCACTCCTCCATGTTACAACACCAACTCACTCCTCAATGTCACTCCTCCATGTCACTCCTCCATTTCTCTCCTCCATGTCGCTATAACAACTCACTCCTCCATGTCACTCCTCCAGGTCACTCCTCCATGTCGCTACTCAAAGTCAGTCCTCCATGTCACTCCTCCATGTCGCTAATCCATGTGACTCCTCCATGTCACTACTTCATATCACTCATCCATGTCGCTACTCCATGTAACTCCTCCATGTCGCTCCACCAACTCTCTACTCCACGTCGCTCCTACATATTGCTCTTCCATGTCACTCCTCCATGTAACTCATCTTTGTCCCTCCGCCATATCACTACACCAACTCAATCCTTCCTGTCACTCCACCATTTCACTCCTCCATGTCACTCCTCCATGTCTCTCCTCCATGTCACTCTAATAACTCGCTCCTCCATGTCACTCCACCATTTCACTCCTCCATGTCACTCCTCCAGGTCACTCCTCCATGTCGCTACTCAAAGTCACTCCTCCATGTTACTACACCAACTCACTCCTCAATGTCACTCCTCCATATCACTCCTCCATTTCTCTCCTACATGTCGCTATAACAATTTACTCCTCCATGTCACTCCACTATTTCACTCCTCCATGTCACTCCTCCAGGTCACTCCTCCATGTCGCTACTCAAAATCACTCCTCCATGTCACTACACCAACTCACTTCTCAATGTCACTCCTCAATGTCACTCCTCCGTGTCGCTGCACAAACTCACTCCTCCTTTACACTCTTTCATGTCACTCCTCCATATCGCTCCTCCATGTCACTCCTCCATGTATCTCCTCCATGTCGCTACTCTATGTCACTCCTCCATGTCACCCCTCCATGTCATTCCTCTAGTTCACTCCTCCATATCGCTCCTCCATGTCACTCCTCCATGTATCTCCTCCATGTCGCTACTCTATGTCACTCCTCCATGTCACTCCTCAATGTCACTCCTCCATGTCGCTACACAAACTCACTCCTCCTTTACACTCTTTCATGTCACTCCTCCATATCGCACCTCCATGTCACTCCTCCATGTCACTCCTCTAGGTCACTCCTCCATGCCACTCCTCCATGTAACTCCTCCATGTAGCTACTCCATGTCACTCCTCCATGTCGCTACACAAACTCACTCCTCATGTCACTCCTCCATGTCATTCCTCCATGTCACTCCTCCATGTATCTCCTCCATGTCGCTACTCTATGTCACTCCTCCATGTCATCCCTCCATGTCACTCCTCCATGTCACTCCTCTAGGTCACTCCTCCATGCCACTCCTCCATGTAACTCCTCCATGTAGCTACTCCATGTCACTACTTGATTTCTTTCCTCCATGTCGCTATAACAACTCACTCCTCCATGTAGCTACACCAACTCACTCCTCAATGTCACTCCTCCATGTCAATACTTCTTGTCACTCCTCCAATTCACTCCTCCATGTCACCTCTATATGTCTTCCATGTCACTCCTCCATGTCCATCCTCCATGTCACTACTCCATGTCACTCCTCCATGTCGCTCCTCCGTGTTGCTCCTACTTGTAACTCCTCCAAGTCACTCACCCATGTCCCTCCATGATTTCACTCCACCATATAAACACTCCTTCCTGATCAACCCTGTCACTTCTCCAAGTCACTCCTCCATGTCCCTCCTCCATGTCACTACTCCATGCCACTCCTCCATGTCGCTTCTCCGTGTTGCTCCTCCACATCAATCCTCTATGTAACTCTTCCATGTTGATCCTCCATGTAGCTACTCCATGTCACTCCTCCATGTCGCTATACAAACGTACACCTCATGTCACTCCTCCATGTCACTCCTCCATGTCACTCCTCCATTTCACTCCTCCAAGTCACTCCTCCATGTCTCTCCTCATGTCACTCCTCCATGTCACTCCTCCATTTCAATCCTCCAAGTCACTCCTCCATGTCCCTCCTCCAAGTCACTCCTCCATGTCCCTCCTCCATGTCACTACACCATGTTGTTCCTCCATGTTACTCCTCCTTTTACTCCTCCATGTCCTTCCGCCATGTCACTCCACCCTATCAATCTTCCTTGGTGATCCGACATGTCACTTCTCCATGTCAATCTTCCATGTCTCTCCTCCATGTCGCTCTAACAACTCACTCCTCCATGTCACTCCACCATTTCACTCCTCCATGTCACTCCTCCAGGTCACTCCTCCATGTCGCTACGCAAAGTCACTCCTCCATGTCGCTACACCAACTCACTCCTCCATGTCACTCCTCCATATCGCTACTCCATGTCATTCCTCCTTGTCACTCTTCCATGTCATTCCTCCATGTCAATCCTTTATGTCACTCCTCCAATTCACTCCTCCATGTCACCTCTATATGTCTTCCATGTCACTCCTCAATGTCACTCCTCCATGTCCATCCTCCATGTCACTACTCCATGTCTCTCTTCCTTGTCGCTCCTCTGTGTTGCTCCTCCTTGTCACTCCTCCAAGTCACTCACCCATGTCCCTCCATGATGTCACTCCACCATATCAACCCTCCTTCCTGATCAATCCTGTCACTTCTCCAAGTCAATCCTCTATGTCACTCCTCCATGTCACTCCTCCATGTCACTCATCCATGTCCCTCCGCCATGTCACTCCACCCTATAAATCTTCCATGTCTCTCCTCCAAGTCACTCCTCCATGTAACTCCTACATGTAGCCACTCCGTGTTGCTCCTCCAAGTCACTCCTCCATGTAACTCCTCCATGTAGCTACTCCATGTCACTCCTCCATGTCACTCTTCCATGTCTCTCCTCCACGACACTCCTCTATGTCACTCCTCCATGTCACTCCTCCATGTCACTTCTCCATGTCTCTCCTCCATGTCGCTCTAACAATTCACTCCTCCATGTCACTCCTCAATGTCACTCCTCCAGGTCACTCCTCCATGTCGCTACTCAAAGTCACTCCTTCATGTCACTACACCAACTCACTCCTCAATGTCACTCTTCAATGTCACCACTTCATGTCACTCCTCCATGTCGCTACTCCATTTCTCTCCTCCATGTCGCTATAACAACTCACTCCTTCATGTCACTACACCAACTCACTCCTCAATGTCACTCCACAATGTCACCACTTCATTTCACTCCTCCATGTCGCTACACAAACTCAAACCTCCGTTACACTCTTTCATGTCAATCCTCCATATCGCTCCTCCATGTCCCTCCTCCATGTCACTCCTCCATGTAATTTCTCCAAGTCACTCCTCCATGTATCTCCTCCATGTCGTTACTCTATGTCACTCCTCCATGTCACCCCTCCATGTCACTCCTCCATGTCACTCCTCTAGGTCACTCCTCCATGCCACTCCTCCATGTAACTCCTCCATGTAGCTACTCCATGTCACTCCTCCATGTCGCTACACAAACTCACTCCTCATGTCACTCCTCCATGTCGCTCCTCCATGTTGCTCCTCCAAGACACTCCTCCATGTAACTCCTCCATGTAGCTACTCCATGTCACTCCTCCGTGTCGCTACACAAACTCACTCCTCATGTCACTCCTCCATGTCACTTCTCCAAGTCATTCATCCATGTCCCTCCGCCATGTCACTCCACCATATCAATCTTCCTTGGTGATCTGCCCTGTCAATTCTCCATGTCACTCTTCCATGTCACTCTAACAACTCACTCCTCCATGTCACTCCACCATTTCACTCCTCCATGTCACTCCTCCAGGTCACTCCTCCAGGTCGCTACTCAAAGTCACTCCTCCATGTCCCACCTCCATGTCACTACATCATGTCACTACTCCATGTCGCTCCTCCTTGTTGCTCCTCCACATCAATCCTCCATGTCGCTCCTCCATGTCACTCCACCATTTCACTCCTCCATGTCACTTCTCCGTGTCTCTCCTCCATGTCGCTCTAACAACTCACTTCTCCATGTAACTCCTCCAGGTCAGTCCTCCATGTCGCTACTCAAAGTCACTCCTCCATGTTACTACACCAACTCACTCCTCAATGTCACTCCTCCATATCACTCCTCCATTTCTCTCCTCCATGTCGCTATAACAACTCACTCCTCCATTTCACTCCAACATTTCACTCCTCCATGTTACTCCTCCAGGTCACTCCTCCATGTCGCTACTCAAAGTCACTCCTCCATGTCACTACACCAACTCACTCCTCAATGTAACTCCTCCATATCGCTCCTCCATGTCCCTCCTCCATGTCATTCCTCCATTTCACTCTTCCATGTCTCTCCTCCACGTCACTCCTCTATGTCACTCCTCCATGTCAGTCCTCCATGTCACTTCTCCATGTCTCTCCTCCACGTCACTCCTCTATGTCACTCCTCCATGTGACTGCTCCATGTCACTCCTCCATGTCTCTCCTCCATGTCGCTATAACAACTCACTCCTCCATGTCACTCCTCCATGTCACTCCACCATTTCACTACACCAACTCACTCCTCAAGGTCACTCCTCCATGTCACTACTTCTTGTCCCTCCTCCATATCATTACTCCATATCACTCCTCCATGTCACTCCTCCATGTCATTCCTCCATGTCACTCTTCCATGTCTCTCCTCCACGTCACTCCTCTATGTCACTCCTCCATGTCAGTCCTCCATGTCACTTCTCCATGTCTCTCCTCCACGTCACTCCTCTATGTCACTCCTCCATGTGACTGCTCCATGTCACTCCTCCATGTCTCTCCTCCATGTCGCTATAACAACTCACTCCTCCATGTCACTCCTCCATGTCACTCCACCATTTCACTACACCAACTCACTCCTCAAGGTCACTCCTCCATGTCACTACTTCTTGTCCCTCCTCCATATCATTACTCCATATCACTCCTCCATGTCACTCCTCCATGTCACTCCTCCATGTCGCTACAACAACTCATTCCTTATGTCACTCCTCCATGTCACTCCTCCATGTCTCTCCTCCATGTCGCTCTAACAACTCACTCCTCCATGTCACTCCACCATTTCACTCCTCCATGTCACCTCTATTTATCTTCCAAGTCACTCCTCCATTTCCCTCCTCCATGTCACTACTCCATGTCACTACTCCATGACACTCCTCCATGTCGCTCCTCCGTGTTGCTCCTCCACATCAATTCTCTATGTCACTCCTCCATGTCACTCCTCCATGTCACTCCTCCCTGTTGCTATTCCATGTCAGTCCTCCATGTCGCTACACCAACTCACTCTTCCATGTTACTCCTCCATATCGCTACTCCATGTGACTCCTCCATGTCACTTCTCCATGTCGCTTCTCCATGTCACTCCTCGATGTCATACACCAACTGGAACCTCTTTGTCCATCCTCCATGTCACTCCTCCGTGTTGTCCTCCATGTCACTCCTCCATGTCACTCCTCCATGTCGCTACTCTATGTCACTCCTCCATGTCGCTACACCAACTCAAACCTCCTTGTCACTCCTCCATGTCGCTCCTCTATGTTGCTCCTCCATTTCACTCCTCCATGTCACTCCTCCATGTCCCTACTCCATGTGACTCCTCCATGTCGTTACTCTATGTCACTCCTCCATGTCACCCCTCCATGTCACTCCTCCATGTCACTCCTCTAGGTCACTCCTCCATGCCACTCCTCCATGTAACTCCTCCATGTAGCTACTCCATGTCACTCCTCCATGTCGCTACACAAACTCACTCCTCATGTCACTCCTCCATGTCGCTCCTCCATGTTGCTCCTCCAAGACACTCCTCCATGTAACTCCTCCATGTAGCTACTCCATGTCACTCCTCCGTGTCGCTACACAAACTCACTCCTCATGTCACTCCTCCATGTCACTTCTCCAAGTCATTCATCCATGTCCCTCCGCCATGTCACTCCACCATATCAATCTTCCTTGGTGATCTGCCCTGTCAATTCTCCATGTCACTCTTCCATGTCACTCTAACAACTCACTCCTCCATGTCACTCCACCATTTCACTCCTCCATGTCACTCCTCCAGGTCACTCCTCCAGGTCGCTACTCAAAGTCACTCCTCCATGTCCCACCTCCATGTCACTACATCATGTCACTACTCCATGTCGCTCCTCCTTGTTGCTCCTCCACATCAATCCTCCATGTCGCTCCTCCATGTCACTCCACCATTTCACTCCTCCATGTCACTTCTCCGTGTCTCTCCTCCATGTCGCTCTAACAACTCACTTCTCCATGTAACTCCTCCAGGTCAGTCCTCCATGTCGCTACTCAAAGTCACTCCTCCATGTTACTACACCAACTCACTCCTCAATGTCACTCCTCCATATCACTCCTCCATTTCTCTCCTCCATGTCGCTATAACAACTCACTCCTCCATTTCACTCCAACATTTCACTCCTCCATGTTACTCCTCCAGGTCACTCCTCCATGTCGCTACTCAAAGTCACTCCTCCATGTCACTACACCAACTCACTCCTCAATGTAACTCCTCCATATCGCTCCTCCATGTCCCTCCTCCATGTCATTCCTCCATTTCACTCTTCCATGTCTCTCCTCCACGTCACTCCTCTATGTCACTCCTCCATGTCAGTCCTCCATGTCACTTCTCCATGTCTCTCCTCCACGTCACTCCTCTATGTCACTCCTCCATGTGACTGCTCCATGTCACTCCTCCATGTCTCTCCTCCATGTCGCTATAACAACTCACTCCTCCATGTCACTCCTCCATGTCACTCCACCATTTCACTACACCAACTCACTCCTCAAGGTCACTCCTCCATGTCACTACTTCTTGTCCCTCCTCCATATCATTACTCCATATCACTCCTCCATGTCACTCCTCCATGTCATTCCTCCATGTCACTCTTCCATGTCTCTCCTCCACGTCACTCCTCTATGTCACTCCTCCATGTCAGTCCTCCATGTCACTTCTCCATGTCTCTCCTCCACGTCACTCCTCTATGTCACTCCTCCATGTGACTGCTCCATGTCACTCCTCCATGTCTCTCCTCCATGTCGCTATAACAACTCACTCCTCCATGTCACTCCTCCATGTCACTCCACCATTTCACTACACCAACTCACTCCTCAAGGTCACTCCTCCATGTCACTACTTCTTGTCCCTCCTCCATATCATTACTCCATATCACTCCTCCATGTCACTCCTCCATGTCACTCCTCCATGTCGCTACAACAACTCATTCCTTATGTCACTCCTCCATGTCACTCCTCCATGTCTCTCCTCCATGTCGCTCTAACAACTCACTCCTCCATGTCACTCCACCATTTCACTCCTCCATGTCACCTCTATTTATCTTCCAAGTCACTCCTCCATTTCCCTCCTCCATGTCACTACTCCATGTCACTACTCCATGACACTCCTCCATGTCGCTCCTCCGTGTTGCTCCTCCACATCAATTCTCTATGTCACTCCTCCATGTCACTCCTCCATGTCACTCCTCCCTGTTGCTATTCCATGTCAGTCCTCCATGTTGCTACACCAACTCACTCTTCCATGTTACTCCTCCATATCGCTACTCCATGTGACTCCTCCATGTCACTTCTCCATGTCGCTTCTCCATGTCACTCCTCGATGTCAATACACCAACTGGAACCTCTTTGTCCATCCTCCATGTCACTCCTCCGTGTTGTCCTCCATGTCACTCCTCCATGTCACTCCTCCATGTCGCTACTCTATGTCACTCCTCCATGTCGCTACACCAACTCAAACCTCCTTGTCACTCCTCCATGTCGCTCCTCTATGTTGCTCCTCCATTTCACTCCTCCATGTCACTCCTCCATGTCCCTACTCCATGTGACTCCTCCATGTCGCTCCACCAACTTACTCCTCCACGTCGCTCCTCCATATTGCTCTTCCATGTCACTCCTCCATGTAACTCATCTGTGTCCCTCTGCCATGTCACTACACCAACTCAATCCTTCTTGTTAATCCTCCATATCACTTCTATATGTCTTCCATGTCACTCCTCCATGTCACTCCTCCATGTCACTCATCCATGTCACTTCTATATGTCTTCCATGTCACTCCTCCACGTAACTCCTCTATGTCACTACTCCATGTCACACCTCCATTTAACTCCTCCATGTCGTTATTCCATGTCACTCCTCCATGTCGCTACACCAACTCATTACTCATGTCACTCCTCCATGTCGCTACTCCATGTCACTCCTCCAAGTCACTCACCCATGTCCCTCCGCCATTTCTCTCCTCCATGTCGCTATAACAACTCACTCCTCCATGTCACTACACCATTTCACTCCTCCATGTCACTCCTCCAGGTCACTCCTCCATGTCGCTACTCAAAGTCACTCCTCCATGTCACTACACCAACTCACTCCTCCATGTCACTCCTCGATGTCGCTCCTCCGTGTTGCTCCTCCATGTCGCTTCACAAACTCACTCCTCATGTCACTCCTCCATGTCACTCCTCCATGTCACTCCAACATGTCTCTCCTCCATGTCGCTATAACAACTCACTCCTCCATGTCACTCCACCATTTCACTACTCCATGTGACTCCTACAGGTCACTCCTCCATGTTGCTACTCAAAGTCACTCCTCCATGTTACTACACCAACTCACTCCTCCATGTCACTCCTCCATGTCACTCCTCCATGTCGCTACAACAACTCATTCATTATGTCACTCCTCCATGTCGCTCCTCCGTGTTTCTCCTCCAAGTCACTCCTCCATGTAACTCCTCCATGTAGCTACTCCATTTCACTCCTCCATGTCGCTCCTCCGTGATACTCCTCCACATCAATCCTCTATGTCACTCCTCCATGTCACTCCTACATGTTGCTATTCCATGTCAGTCCTCCATGTCGCTACACCAACTCATTACTCATGTCACTCCTCCAAGTCACTCACCCATGTCACTCCTCCTAGTCACTCACCCATGTCCCTCCACGATGTCACTCCACCATATAAACCCTCCTTCCTGATCAACCCTTTCACTTCTCCAAGTCACTCCTCCATGTCCATCATCCATGTCACTACTCCACATCAATCCTCTATGTCACTCCTCCATGTTTCTCCTCCATGTCTCATCTCCATGTCACTCTAACATCTCACTCCTCAATGTCATTCCACCATTTCACTCCTCCATGTCACTCCTCCAGGTCACTCCTCCATGTCGCTATTCCTGGTCAGTCCTCCATGTCACTCCTCCATGTCACACCTCCATGTCACTCCTCCATGTCACTACACCAACTCATTACTCATGTCATTCCTCCATGTCGCTACTTAATATCACTCCTCCATGTCACTACACAAACTCAAACCTCCTTGTCAATCCTCCATGTCACTCATCCATGTCATTCCTCATGTCACTCCTTTATGTCACTCCTCCAATTCACTCCTCCATGTCACTCCTCCATGTCCACTACTCCATGTCACACCTCCATGTCGCTCCTCCGTGTTGCTCCTCCACATCAATCCTCTATGTCACTCCTCCATGTTGCTCCTCCAAGTCATTCCTCCATGTAACTCCTACATGTAGCTACTCCATGTCACTACTCCATGTCAGTCCTCCATGTCGCTCCTCCATGTTGCTCCTCCAAGTCACTCCTCCATGTAACTCCTCCATGTAGCTACTCCATGTCACTCCTCCATTTCACTCCACGACGTCTCTCCTCTACGTCACTCCTCATGTCACTACACCAACTCAATCCTCCTTGTCACTCCTCCATATCACTCATCCATGTCATTCCTCCATGTCACTCCTTTATGTCACTCCTCCATTTCACTTCTCCATGTCGCTATTCCAAGTTACTCCTCTATGTAGCTCCTCTATGATGCTCCTCTATGTCACTCCTCATGTTACTCCTCCATTACACGACTCCATGTCACTCCTCCATGTCACTACACCAACTCAATCCTCCTTGTCACTCCTCCATGTCGCTCCTCCATGTCACTTCTCCAAGTCTTCAATGTCTTGTCTCTCATCTATGTCGCTCCACTAATTCATTCCTCCATGTCACTCCTCCATGTCACTCCTCCATGTCGCTACTCTATGTCAATCCTCTACGTCACTCCTCATGTCACTACACAAACTCAATCCTCCTTGTCACTCCTCCATGTCGCTCCTCCATGTCACTTCTCCAAGTCTTCAATGTCTTGTCTCTCATCCATGTCGCTCCACTAATTCATTCCTCCTTTTCACTCCTCCATATCACTCATCCATGTCATTCCTCCATGTCACTCCTTTATGTCAATCCTAAAAGTCACTCCTCCATGTCACTTCTATATGTCTTCCATGTCACTCCTACGTGTTGCTCCTCCTTGTTGCTCCTCCACATCAATCCTCAAAGTCACTCTTCCATGTCACTCCTCCAGGTCATTCCTCCATGTCGCTTCTCAAAGTCACTCCTCCAGGTCATTCCTCCATGTCCCTCCTCCATGTCATTCCTCAATGTCACTCCTCCATGTCGCTCCTCCGTGTTGCTCCTCCAAGTCAATCCTCCATGTAACTCCTCCATGTAGCTACTCCATGTCACTCCTCCATGTCACTCCTCCATGTCCGCTCCTCCGTGTTGATCCTCCAAGTCACTCCTCCATGTCCATCCTCCATGTCACTACTCCACATCAATCCTCTATGTCACTCCTCCATGTCACTCCTTCATGTCGCTATTCCATGTGACTCCTCCATGTCGCTCCACCAACTCACTCCTCAATTTGACTCCTCCATGTCACTATTTCTTGTCACTCCTCCATATCACTCCTCCGACTCACTTCTACATGTTTTCCTCGTCACTCCTCCATGTCATTCCTCCATGTCACTTCTATATGTCTTCAAAGTCACTCCTCCATGTCCCTCCTCCATGTCACTTCTATATGTCTTCCAAAGTCATTCCTCCATGTCTCTCCTCCATGTCACTCCTCCGTATTGCTCCTCCAAGTCACTCCTCCATGTAACTCCTCCATGTAACTACTCCATGTCACTCCTCCATTTTGCTACACAAACTATCTCCTCATGTCACTCCTCCATGTCACTCCTCCATGTCACTCCTCCAAGTCATTCACCCATGTCCCTCCGCGATATCACTCCACCATATCAACCCTCCTTGGTGATCCGCCCTGTCACTTCTCCATATCACTCCTCCATGTCTCTCCTCCACGAAACTCCTCTATGTCACTACTCCAGGTCACTCCTCCATGTCGCTAAACCAACTTACTCCTCAATGTCACTTCTTCATGTCACTCCTCCATGTCTCTCCTCTATATCGCTCTAACAACTCACTCCTCCATGTCACTCCTCCATTTCACTCCTCCATGTCGCTCCTCCATGTCCCTCCTCCATGTCATTCCTTTATGTTACTCCTCCAATTCACTCCTCCATGTCACTCCACGATGTCCCTCCTCCGTGTAGCTACTCCATGTCACTTCTCCAAGTCACTCACCCATATCCCTCCACGATGTCACTCCACCATATCAACCCTCCTTCCTGATCAACTCCAATGTCACTCCTCCATCTCCATCCTCCATGTCACTACTCCAGATCAATCCTCTATGTCACTCCTCCATGTCGCTATTCCATGTGACTCCTTCATATCGCTCCACTAACTCCTTCCTCCATGATACTCCTCCATGTCACTCCTCCATGTCAGTCCTTTATGTCACTCCTCCAAGTTACTCCTCCATGTCACTCCACCATTTAACTCCTCCATGTCACTCCACCAACTCACTCCTCCACGTCGCTCCTCCATGTAACTCATCTATGTCCCACCGCCATGTCCATGTCACTCCTCCATGTCAATCCTTCATTTTTCTACTCCATGTCGCTATAACAACTCACTCCTCCATGTCACTCCACCATTTCACTCCTCTATGTCACTCCTCCATGTCACTCCTCCAAGTCGCTATTCCATGTCAGTCCTCCATGTCGCTAAAACAACTCACTCTTCCTTGTCACTCCTCCATTTCACTCCACCTCGTCACTCCTCTACATCACTCCTCATGTCACTCCTCCATGTCAATACACCAACACAAACCTCTTTGTCCATCCTCCATGTCACTACTCCATGTCACTCCTCCATTTCGCTCCTCTGTGTTGCTCCTCCAAGTCACTCCTCCATATCCCTCCTTTATGTCAATCCACCAACTCACTCCTCCATGTCGCTACGCCCAGCTCACTCCTCCATGTCACTCCTCCATATCGCTACTTAATGTCATTACTCCTTGTCACTCTTCCTTGTCGCTCCTCCCATGTCCACTTCTCCAAGTCTTCAATATCATGTCTCTCATCTGTGTAGCTCCACATTGTCACTCCTCCATATCACTTCCTCTCCTGACTCACTTCTAACATGTTTTCCTCGTCACTCCTCCATGTCATTCCTCCATGTCACTTCTATATGTCTTCAAAGTCACTCCTCCATGTCCCTCCTCCATGTCACTTCTATATGTCTTCAAAGTCATTCCTCCATGTCTCTCCTCCATGTCGCTCCTCCGTATTGCTCCTCCAAGGTCACTCCTCCATGTAAACTCCTCCATGTAACTACTCCATGTCACTCCTCCATGTTGCTACACAAACTCATCCTCATGTTACTCCTCCATGTCACTCCTCCATGTCACTCCTCGAGTCCATTCACCATGTCCCTCCGCGATATCACTCCACCATATCACCCCTCCTTGGTGATCCGCCCTGTCACTTCTCCATATCACTCCTCCATGTCTCTCCTCCACGAACTCCTCTATGTCACTCCTCCTAGGTCACTCCTCCATGTCGCTAAACCAACTTACTCCTCAATGTCACTTCTTCATGTCACTCCTCCATGTCTCTCCTCTATATCGCGCTAACCAACTCACTCCTCCATGTCACTCACTCCATTGCACTCCGCCATGTCCTCCTCCAGGTCCCTCCTCCATGTCATTCGTTTATGTTACTCCTCCAATTCACTCCTCCATGATCACTCCTCCATGTCAATCATCCATGTCCCTCCGACAAGTCACTCCACCCTATCAATCTTCCTTGGTGATCCGACCTGTCACTTCTCCATGTCACTCTTCCATGTCTCTCCTCCACGTCACTCCTCTATGTCACTCCTCCATGTCAGTCCTCCATGTCACTTCCCTCCATATCTCTCCTTCCACGTCACTCCTCTATTTCACTCCTCCATGTGACTCCTCCATGTCACTCAAACATATCTCTCCCCATGTCGCTATAAACAACTCACTCCTCCATGTCACTCCCACCATTTCACTACTCCATGTCACTCCTCCATGTCACTCCTCCATGTCGCTACTGCATGTGACTCCTCCATGTCGCTCCACCAACTCACTCCTCCACTTCGCTCCTCCATGGTTGCTCTTCCATGTCACTCCTCCAAGTCACTCATCCATGTCACTACTCCATGTCAACTACCCCATGTCACTCCTCCATGTTGCTCCTGTTTTCTTGCTCCTCCCATCAACCCTCTATGTCACTCCTCCATGTTGCTCCTCAAAGTCACTCCTCCATGTAATTCCTACATGTAGCTACTCCATGTCACTCCTCCATGTCGCTCCTCCGTGTTGCTCCTCAAAGTCACTCCTCCATGTAACTCCTCCATGTAGCTACTTCATGTCACTCCTCCATGTCGCTACACAAAATTACTCCTCATGTCACTCCTCCATGTCACTCGCCAAGTCACTCACCCATGTCCCTCCGCGATGTCACTCCACCATATCAACCCTCCTTGGTTATCCGCCCTGTCACTTCTCCATGTCACTCTTCCATGTCTCTCCTCCCCGTCCCTCCATGTCACTTCTCCATGTCTCTCCTCCATGTCACTCTAACAACTCACTCCTCCATGTCACTCCACCATTTCACTCCTCCATGTCTATCCTCCAGGTCACTCCTCCATGTCGCTACTCAAAATCACTCTCCATGTCACTCCACGATGTCCCTCCTCCGTGTAGCTACTCCATGTCACTTCTTCCAAGTCACTCACCCATATCCCTCCACGATGTCACTCCACCATATCAACCCTCCATCCTGATCAACTCTGTCACTTCTCCAAGTCACTCCTCCATCTCCATCCTCGATGTCACTACTTCCACATCAATCCTCTATGTCACTCCTCCATGTCGCTATTCCATGTGACTCCTCCATGTTGCTCCAACTAACTCCTTCCTCCATGATACTCCTCCATGTCACTCCTCCATGTCAGTCTTTTATGTCACTCCTCCAAGTTACTCCTCCATGTCACTCCACCATTAAACTCCTCCATGTCACTACCACCAACTCACTCCTCCACGTCGCTCCTCCATGTCACTTCTCCATGTCTCTCCTCCATGTCGCTCTAACAACTCACTCCCTCCATGTCACTCCACCATTTCACTCCTCCATGTCACTCGTCCAGGTCACTCCTCCATGTCGCTACTTCCATGTCATTCCTCCATGTCACTCGTTTATATCACTTGTCCATGTCACTCTTCCATGTCTCTCCTGCACGTCACTGCTCTATGCCACTCCTCCATGTCACTCCTACATGTCACTCCTCCATGTCTCTCCACTATGTCGCTCTAACAACTCACTCCTCCATGTCACTCCTACATGTCACTCCTCCAGGTCACTCCCTCCATGTCCGCTACTCAAAGTCACTCCTCCATGTCACTACACCAACACTTAATCCTCAATGTCACTCCTCCATATATCACCTCCTCCATTTCTCTCCTCCATGTCGCTAGTAACAACTCACTCCATCCATGTCACTCCTCCATGTCACTCCTCCATGTCGCTCCTCCGTGTTGCTCCTCCTTGTCACTCCTCCAGTCACTCATCCATGTCACTCCTCTATGTCACTCCTCCATGTCACTCCTCTATGTCACTCGTCCATGTCACTCCTCCATGTCACTCCTCCATGTCACTCCTACAAGTCACTCACCCATGTCCCTCCACTATGTCACTCCACCATATCAACCCTACGTCCTGATCAACCCTGTCACTTCTCCAAGTCACTCCTCCATGTCACCTCCTCCATGTCACTACTCCATTTCTCTCCTCCATGTCCGCTATAACAACTCACTCCTCCATGTCCACTCCTCCAGGTCACTCCTCCATGTCCGCTACTCAAAGTCATCCTACATGTCACTACACCAACTCACTGCTCAATGTCACTTCTCAATGTGACTACTTCATTCACTCCTCCCATGTCACTCCTCCATTTCTCTCCTCCATGTCGCTATAACAACTCACTCCTCCATGTCACTCCTCCAGGTCACTCCTCCATGTCGCTACACAAACTCACTCCTCATGGCACTCCTCCATGTCACTCATCCATGCATTCCTCCTGTCACTCCTCCATGTCACTCTCCAAGTCACTCCGCCATGTATCTCCTCCATGTCGCTAATCTTGTCCGCCTCCATGTCACTCCACCATGTCGCTACACCAACTCACTCCTCAATGTCACTCCTCCATGTAACTACTTCTTGTCACTCCTCCATGTCACAACTCCAATTCACTCCTCCATGTCACCTCTATATGTCTTCCATGTCACTCCTCCATGTCCATCCTCCATGTCACTACTCTATGTCACTCCTCCATGTCGCTCCTCCGTGTTTGCTCCTCCTTGTCACTCCTCCAAGTCACTCACCCATGTCCTTCCACGATGTGACTCCATCATATAAACCCTCCTTCCTGATCAACCCTGTCAATTCTCCAAGTCACTCGTCCATGTCCATCCTCCATGTCACTACTCCATGTCACTCCTCCATCTCGCTCCTCCGTGTTGCTCCTCCTTGTCACTCCTCCAAGTCACTCACCCATGTCCCTCCACGATGTCACTCCTCAATATCAACCCTCCTTCCTGATCAACCATGTCACTTCTCCAAGTCACTCCTCCATGTCGCTATTCCACGTTAGTCATGCCTCCATGTTGCTCCTCCATGTCACTCCTCCATGTCCACTCATCCATGTCACTCCTCTATGTCACTCCTCCATGTCACTGCTCTATGTCACTCGTCCATGTCAGTCGTCCATGTAACTCCTCCATGTAGCTACTACTCCATGTCACTCCTCCATGTCGCTATACAAACTCACTCCTCATGTCATTCCTCCATGTCACTCCTCCGTGTTGCTCCTCCTTGTCACTCCTCCAAGTCACTCACCCATGTCCTTCCACGATGTCACTCCATCATATAAACCCTCCTTCCTGATCAACCCTGTCAATTCTCCAAGTCACTCGTCCATGTCCATCCTCCATGTCACTACTCCATGTCACTCCTCCATCTCGCTCCTCCGTGTTGCTCCTCGTCACTCCTCCAAGTCACTCACCCATGTCCCTCCACGATGTCACTCCACAATATCAACCCTCCTTCCTGATCAACCCTTTCACTTCTCCAAGTCACTCCTCCATGTCGCTATTCCCACGTTAGTCCTCCATGTTGCTCCTCCATGTTGCTCCTTCATGTCACTCCTCCATGTCACTCATCCATGTCACTCCTCTATGTCACTCCTCCATGTCACTGCTCTATGTCACTCGTCCATGTCACTCGTCCATGTAACTCCTCCATGTAGCAACTCCATGTCACTCCTCCATGTCGCTATACAAACTCACTCCTCATGTCATCCTCCATGTCCACTCCTCCGTGTTGCTCCTCCTTGTTCACTCATCCAAGTCACTCACCCATGTCCTTTCCACGATGTCCACTCCATCATATCAACCCTACTTCCTGATCAACCCTGTCACTTCTCCAAGTCACTCCTCCATGCTCTCTCCTCCATGTCACTACTCCATTTCTCTCCTCCATGTCGCTATAACAACTCACTCCTCCATGTCACTACTCCTCCAGGTCACTCCTCCATGTCGCAACTCAAAGTCACTCCTCCATGTCACTACACCAACTCACTCCTCCATGTCACTACTCCATTTCTCTCCTCCATGTCGCTTATAAACAACTCACTCCTCCATGTCACTCCTCCATGTCACCTCCTCCATGTCACTCCTCCAAGTCACTCACCCATGTCCCTCCGCGATGTCACTCCACCATGTCAACCCTCCTTGGTTATCCGCCCTGTCACGTCTCCATGTCACTCTTCCATGTCTCTCCTCCACGTCACTCCTCTATGTCACTCCTCCATGTCAGTCCTCCATGTCACTTCTCCATGTCTCTCCTCCACGTCACTCCTCTATGTCACTCCTCCATGTGACTGCTCCATGTCACTCCTCCATGTCTCTCCTCCATGTCGCTATAACAACTCACTCCTCCATGTCACTCCTCCATGTCACTCCTCCATGTCGCTACAACAACTCATTCCTTATGTCAATCCTCCATGTCACTCCTCCATGTCTCTCCTCCATGTCGCTCTAACAACTCACTCCTCCATGTCACTCCACCATTTCACTCCTCAATGTCCTCCTCTATATGTCTTCCATGTCACTCCTCCATGTCCATACCTCCATGTCCCTCCACGATGTCACTCCACCATATCAACTCTTCTTCCTGATCAACCCTCGTCACTTCTCCAAGTCACTCCTCCATGTCCCTCCTCCATGTCACTACTCCATGTAACTACTCCATGTCACTCCTCCATGTCGCTCCCTCCAGTGTTGCTCCTCCACATCAATTCTCCATGTCACTCCTTGATGTCAATACACCAACTGGAACCTCTTTGTCCATCCTCCATGTCACTCCTCCGTGTTGCTCCTTCATGTCACTCCTCCATGTCACTCCTCCATGTCGCTACTCTATGTCACTCCTCCATGTCACTCCTCCATGTCACTTCTCCTTGTCACTCCTCCATGTCGCTCCTCCATGTTGCTCCTCCATGTCACTCCTCCATGTCACTCCTCCATGTCCCTACTCCATGTGACTCCTCCATGTCGCTCCACCAACTACTCCTCCACCTCGCTCCTCCATGTTGCTCTTCCATGTCACCTCCTCCATGTAACTCATCTATGTCCCTCCGCCATGTCACTACACCAACTCAATCCTTCTTGTCACTCCTCCATGTCACTTGCTATATGTCTTCCATGTCACTCCTCATGTCACTCATCCATTTCACTTCTATAGTCTACCATGTCACTCCTCCACGTAACTCCTCTATGTCACTACTCCATGTCACAACCTCCACGTAACTCCTCTATGCTCACTCCTCCAGCTCACTCCTCCAATGTCGCCTGGTTGAGACTTACCAACTCATTACTCATTTCACTCCTCAACTGCCGGTACTCCATGCTCAGCTACCTCCATGTCACTCCTCCACGTAACTCATCTATGTCACTCCTCCATTGTCACACCTCCAGTCACTGGGCCTCCACATGTTACTCATCCTTGACCGCTATTCCATGTCAGCTCCTCCCATGTCGCTTACACCAACTCACTCGTCCATGGCTCACTCCTCCATTTACACTCCACCCGTCACTCCGCATGGTCAACTCTTTCCATGTCAATTTACACCAACACAACCCTCTTTGTCCATACATCCTCCATGCCTCATACTCCATGCATCACTTCACTCCTCCATGCGCTCCTCTGTGTTGCTCCTCTAAGTCACTCCTCCATATCCCTCCTTTATGTCATTTCCACCAACTCACTCCTCTATGTCGCATACACCAGCTCACTCCTCCATGTCAACTCCCCTCCATATCACTACTTAATGTCATTCCTCTCCTTGTCACTCTTCCATGTCGCTCCTCCATGTCACTTCTCCAAGTCTTCAATATCATGTCTCTCATCAGTGTAGCCTCCACATTGTCACTCCACCATATCACTACCTCCGACTCACTTCTACATGTTTTCCTCATCACTCCTCCATGTCATTCCTCCATGTCACTACACTAACTTAATCCTCCTTGTCACTCCTCCATGTCACTCATCCATGTCATTCCTCCATGTCACTTCTATATGTCTTCAAAGTCACTCCTCCATGTCCCTCCTCCATGTCGCTCCTCCGTGTTGCTCCTCCAAGTCACTCCTCCATGTAACTCCTCCATATAGCTACTCCATATCACTCCTCCATGTTGCTACACAAACTCACTCCTCATGTCAATCCTCCATGTCACTCCTCCATGTCACTCCTCCAAGTCACTCACCCATGTCCCTCCGCGATATCACTCCACCATATCAACCCTCCTTGGTGATCCGCCCTGTCACTTCTCCATGTCACTCCTCCATGTCTCTCCTCCACGAAACTCCTCCATGTCAGTCCTCCAAGTCACTCACCCATGTCCCTCCGCGATATCACTCCTCCACCATATCAACCCTCCTTGGTGATCCGCCCTGTCACTTCTCCATGTCACTCGTCCCTGTCTCTCCTCTATATCGCTCTAACAACTCACTCCTCCATGTCACTCCTCCATTTCACTCCTCCATGTCGCTACTCAAAGTCACTCCTCCATGTCACTACACCAACTCACTCCTCAATGTCACTCCTCAATGTCACTACTTCATGTCACTCCTCCATGTCGCTACACAAACTCAACCCTCCTTTACACTCTTTCATGTCACTCGTCCATATCGCTCCTCCGTGTTGCTCCTCCAAGTCACTCCTCCATGTAACTCCTCCATGTAGCTACTCCATGTCACTCCACCTTTTCACTCCTCCGTGTTGCTCCTCAACATCAATCCTCTATGCAACTCCTCCATGTCACTCCTCCATGTCCTGTCACTCCTCCATGTCTCTCCTCCATGTCGCTCTAACAACTCACTCCTCCATGTCACTCCACCATTTAACTCCTCCATGTCACTCCTCCAGGTCACTCCTCCATGTTACTACACCAACTCACTCCTCAATGTCACTCCTCTATGTCACTCCTCCATTTCTCTCCTTCATGTCGCTATAACAACTCACTTCTCCATGTCACTCCTCCAGGTCACTCCTCCATGTCGCTACTCAAAGTCACTCCTCCATGTCACTCCTACAGGTCACTCCTCCATGTCGCTACTCAAAGTCACTCCTCCATGTCACTCCTCCAGGTCACTCCTCCATGTCGCTACACAAACTCAACCCTCCTTGTCACTCCTCCATGTCACTCATCCAAGTCACTCTCTCCATGTCCCTCCTCCATGTCAGTACTCCATGTCACTCTTCCATGTCGCTCCTCCGTGTTGCTCCTCCACAACAATTCTCTATGTCACTCCTCCATGTTCATCCTCCATGTCACTCCTCCATGTCGTTATTCCATGTCACTCCTCCATGTCGCTACACCAACTCACTCTTCCATGTCAATACACCAACTCAAACCTCTTTGTCCATCCTCCATGTCACTCCTGCATTTTGCTCCTCCATGTCACTCCTCCATGTCACTCATCCATGTCCCTCTGCCATGTCACTCCACCATATCAATCTTCCTTGGTGATCCGCCCTGTCACTTATCCATGTCACTCTTCCATGTCTCTCCTCCACGTCACTCCTCCATGTCACTACTTCTTGTCACTCCTCCAATTCACTCCTCCACGTCACCTCTATATGTCTTCCATGTCACTCCTCCATGTCCATCCTTCATGTCACTACTCCATGTCGCTCCTCTGTGTTGCTCCTCCATGTCACTTCTCCAAGTCACTCACCCATGTGCCTCCGCGATGTCACTCCACCATATCAATCTTCCTTGGTGATCCGCCTTGTCACTTCTCCATGTCACTCTTCCATGTCTCTCCTCCACGTCATTCCTCTATGTCACTCTTCCATGTCACTACACCAACTCACTCCTCAATGTCACTCCTCCATGTCACTACTCCATGTGACTCCTCCATGTCACTCCACCAACTCACTCCTCCACTTCGCTCCTCCATGTTGCTCTTCCATGTCACTCCTCCATGTAACTCATCTTTGTCCCTCCGCCTCCATGTCACTACACCAACTCACTCCTCAATGTCACTCTCCTCCATGTCACTCCTCCATGTCACACCTCCATGTCACTCCTCCATGTCGCTACACCACCACTCATTCCCCATGTCAATCCTCCATGTTGCTACTCCATGTCACTTCTATATGTCTTCCATGTCACTCCTCCACGTAACTCCCCATTTCACTCCTCCACGTCACTCTTCTATGTCACTCCTCCCTGTCACACCTCTATGTCACTCCTCCATGTCGTTATTCCATGTCACTCCTCCATGTTTCTACACCAATCATTACTCATGTCACTACTCCATGTCACTCCTCCTCCAAGTCACTCACCCATGTCCCTCCGCCATTTCTCTACTCCATGTCGCTATAACAACTCACTCCTCCATGTCACTACACCATTTCACTCCTCCATGTCACTCCTCCATGTATCTCCTCCATGTCGCTACTCTATGTCACTCCTCCATGTCACCCCTCCATGTCACTCCTCCATGTCACTCCTCGATGTCGCTCCTCTCGTGTTGCTCCTCCGTGTTGCTCCTCCATGTTAGTTCTCCATGTCACCCCTCCATGTCACTCCTCCATGTCACTACACCCCATCAATCCTCTATGTCACTCCTCCATCCTACTCCTCCATGTCGCTATTCCATGTGACTCCTCCATGTTGCTCCACCAACTCCTTCCTCCGTGTTGCTCCTTGTTGCTCCCTCCTTGCTCATGTCACTCCTCCATGTCACTCCTCCATGTCACTCCACACCATTTCACTCCTCCTTGTCACTCCTCCAGGTCACTCCTCCATGTCCCTCCTACATGTCACTACTCCATGTCACTCCTCCATGTCGCTCTACCATGACGCTCCTCCGTGTTGCTCCTCCACATCAATCCTCTATGTCACTCCTCCATGTTGCTCCTCAAAGTCCTCCTCCATGTCACTCCTCCATGTCGCTCCTCCTGTGTTGCTCCTCGAAGTCACTCCTCCATGTAACTCCTCCATGTAGCAACTTCATGTCACTCCTCCATGTCGCAACACAAACTCACTCCTCATGTCACTCCTCCATGTCACTCCTCCTCCATATCAACCCTCCTTGGTTATCCGCCCTGTCACTTCTCCATGTCTCTCTTCTATGTCTCTCCTCCACGTCACTCCTCTATGTCACTCCTCCATGTCAATCCTCTGTGTCACTTCTCCATGTCTCTCCTACACGTCACTCCTCTATTCACTCCTCCATGTGACTCCTCCATGTCACTCCAACATGTCTCTCCTCGATGTCGCTATAACAACTCACTTCTCCATGTCACTCCTCCACCATTTCACTACTCCATGTCACTACTATATGTCTTCCAGGTCACTCCTCCATGTTTCTCCTCCATGTCACTACTTCATGTCACTCCTCCATGTCGCTACTCCATGTGACTCTCTCCATCGTCGCTCCACCAACTCACTCCTCCACTTCGCTCCTCCATGTTGCTCTTCCATGTCACTCCTCCATGTAACTCCTCCATGTAGCTACTATATTTCACTCCTCCATGGTCGCTACATAAACTCACTCCTCTTGTCACTCCTCCATGTCACTCCTCCATGTCACTCCTCCAAGTCACTCCTCCATGTCCCTCCTCCATGTCACTACTCCATGTCACTCCTCCATGTCACTCCTCCACTTCACTCCTCCATGTAACTCCTACATGTAGCTACTCCATGTCACTACTCCATGTCACTCCTCCATGTCCCTCCTCCATGTTGCTCCTCCAAATCACTCCTCCATGTAACTCCTCCATGTAGCTACTCCATGTCACTCCCCCATGTCGCTACAACAACTCATTCCTTATGTCACTCCTCCATGTCGCTCCTCCGTGTTTCTCCTCCAAGTCACTCCTCCATGTAACTCCTCCATGTAGCTACTCCATGTCACTCCTCCATGTTGCGCCTCCGTGATGCTCCTCCACATCAACCCTCTATGTCACTCCTCCTCCATGTCACTCCTCCATGTTGCTATTCCATGTCAGTCCTCCATGTCACTACACCAACTCACTCCTCTACATCACTCATCCATGTCATTCCTCCATGTCACTCGTTTATGTCACTCCTCCAATTCACTCCTCCATGTCATCTCTATATGTCTTCCATGTCACTCCTCCATTTCCATCCTCCTCCATGTCACTACTCCAGGTCACTCCTCCAAGTTGCTCCTCCGTGTTGCTCCTCCATGTCACTCCTCCAAGTCACTCATCCATGACCCTCCACGATGTCACTCCACCATATCAACCCTCCTTCCTGATCAACCCTGTCACTTCTCCAAGTCACTCCTCCTATGTCCCTCCTCCATGTCACTACTCCATGCCACTCCTCCATGTCGCTCCTTTGTGTTGCTCCTCCACATCAATCCTCTATGTCACTCCTCCATGTTGCTCCTCCAAGTCACTTCTCCATGTAACTCCTACATGTAGCTCCTCCAAGTCACTACTCCATGTCACTCTCCTCCATGTCGCTCCTCTGTGTTGCTCCTCCAAGTCACTCACTCATGTCCCTCCACGATGTCACTCCACCATATCAATCCTCCTTCCTGATCAAACCTGTCACTTCTCCAAGTCACTCCTCCATGTCCATCCTTCATGTCACTACTCCATGTCACTCCTCCATGTCGCTATTCCATGTGACTCCTCCATGTCGCTCCACCAACTCCTTCCATATTACTCCTCCATGTCACTCTCCTCCAGTCATCCTTTATGTCACTCCTCCAAGTTACTCCTCCATGTCACTCCACCATTTCACTCCTCCATGTCACTCCTCCATGTCACTCCTCCATGTCACTCCTCCATGTCGCTCCTCCGTGTTGCTCCTCCACTTCAATCCTCTATGTCACTCCTCCATGTTGCTCCTCCATGTCACTCCTCCATGTAACTCCTACATGTAACTACTCCATGTCACTACTCCATATCACTCCTCCACTTCGCTCCTCCATGTTGCTCTTCCATGTCACTCCTCCATGTAACCCTCCATGTAGCTACTATATTCACTCCTCCATGTCGCTACATAAACTCACTCCTCTTGTCACTCCTCCATGTCACTCCTCCATGTCACTCCTCCAAGTCACTCCTCCATGTCCCTCCTCCATGTCACTACTCCATGTCACTCCTCCATGTCACTCCTCCACTTCACTCCTCCATGTAACTCCTACATGTAGCTACTCCATGTCACTACTACACTCTCCATGTCACTCTCCTCCATGCCCTCCCTCCTCCATGTTGCTCCTCCCAAATCACTCTCCATGTAACTCCTCCATGTAGCTACTCCATGTCCTCCCACCACCATTCGT
>CM025825.1:29774165-29809585 GCA_014673565.1 Sebastes schlegelii
AAGTCACTCACCCCTGTCCTTCCACGATGTCACTCCATCATATAAACCCTCCTTCCTGATCACCCTGTCCTTCCCAAGTCACTCATCCATGTCTTCTCCGCCCTTACTTCTCCATGTCACTCTTCCATGTCTCTCCTCCACGTCATTCCTCTATGTCACTCCTCCATGTCACTCCTCTATGTCACTCCTCCATGTCTCTACTCCATGTCGCTCTAACAACTCACTCCTCCATGTCACTCCACCATTTCATTCTTTCATGTCACTCCTCCAGGTCACTCCTCCATGTCGCTACTTCATGTCACTCCTCCATGTCGCTACACAACTTAACCCTCCTTGTCACTCCTCCATGTCACTCATCCATGTCGCTCCCCGTGTTGCTCCTCCAAGTCAGTCCTCCATGTAACTCCTCCATGTAGCTACTCCATGTCACTACTCCATGTCGCTACAAAAACTCACTCCTCATGTCACTCTTTCACGTCACTCCTCCAAGTCACTCACACATGTCCCCTCCGCGATGTCACTCCACCATATCAACCCTCCTTTTTGATCCGCCCTGTCACTTCTCCATGTCACTCCTCCATGTCTCTCCTCTTTGTCGCTCTAACAACTCACTCCTCCAAGTCACTCTCCTCCATATCACTCCTCCATGTCACTCCTTAATGTCACTCCTCCAAGTTACTCCTCCATGTCGCTCCTCCATGTTGCACCTCCATGTCACTCCTCCATGTAACTCCTCCATGTAGCTACTCAATGTCACTCCTCCATGTCGCTACACCCAACTCACTCCTCTTGACACTCCTCCATGTCACTCCTCTAAGTCACTTACCCATGTCCCTCCACGATGTCACTCCACCTTATAAACCCTCCTACTGATCAACCCTGTCACTTCTCCAAGTCACTCCTCCATGTCCCTCCTCCATGTCACTCCTCCATTTCACTCCTCCATGCCGCTCCTCCGTGTTGATCCTCCAAGTCACTATTCCATGAAACTCCTCCATGTAGCTACTACTCCATGTTACTCCTCCATGTCGCTCCTCCGTGTTGCTCCTCCTTGTCAGTCCTCCAAGTCACTCACCCATGTCCCTCCACGATTTCACTCCACCATATCAACACTCCTTCCTGATCAACCCTGTCACTCCTCATGTCGCGATTCCATGTGACTCTTCCATGTCGCTCCACCAACTCACTCCTCCATGTCACTCCTTCATGTCACTCCACATTTCAATCCTCCATGTACTCCTCCAGGTCACTCCTCCATGTCGCTACTCAAAGTCACTCCTCCATGTTACTACACCAACTCACTCCTCATGTCACTCCTCCATGTCACTCCTCCATTTCTCTCCTCCATGTCGCTATAACAACTCACTCCTCCATGTCAATCCTCCAGGTCACTCCTCCATTTCGCTACTGAAAGTCACTCCTCCATGTCACTACAAACAACTCACTCCTCAATGTCACTCCTCAATGTCACTACTTCATGTCATTCCTCCATGTCACTTACACAAACTCGATCCTCCTTACACTCTTTCATGTCACTCCTCCATATCGCTCCTCCATGTCCTCCTCCATGTCCACTCCTCCATGTCATTCCTCCATGTCACTCCTCCATGTATCTCCTCCATGTCGCTACTCTATGCCACTCCTCCATGTCGCTACACAAACTCACTCCTCATGTTACTACTCCATGTCGCTTCTCCATGTCGCTCTAACAACTCACTTCTCCATGTCACTCCCACCTTTTCACTCCTCCGTGTTGCTCCTCCACATCAATCCTCTATGTAACTCCTCCATGTCACTCCTCCATATCACTCCTCCATATCTCTCCTCCATGTCATTCCTCTAGTTCACTCCTCCATATCGCTCCTCCATGTCACTCCTCCATGTCGCTACTCAAAATCACTCCTCCATGTCACTACACCAACTCACTTCTCAATGTCACTCCTCAATGTCCACTCCTCCGTGTCACTACACAAACTCACTCCTCCTTTACACTCTTTCATGTCACTCCTCCATATCGCTCCTCCATGTCACTCCTCCATGTATCTCCTCCATGTCGCTACTCTATGTCACTCCTCCATGTCACCCCTCCATGTCATTCCTCTAGTTCACTCCTCCATATCGCTCCTCCATGTCACTCCTCCATGTATCTCCTCCATGTCGCTACTCTATGTCACTCCTCCATGTCACTCCTCAATGTCACTGCCTCCATGTCGCTACACAAACTCACTCCTCCTTTACACTCTTTCATGTCACTCCTCCATATCGCACCTCCATGTCACTCCTCCATGTCACTCCTCAAGGTCACTCCTCCATGCCACTCCTCCATGTAACTCCTCCATGTAGCTACTCCATGTCACTCCTCCATATCGCTACACAAACTCACTCCTCATGTCACTCCTCCATGTCATTCCTCCATGTCACTCCTCCATGTATCTCCTCCATGTCGCTACTCTATGTCACTCCTCCATGTCATCCCTCCATGTCACTCCTCCATGTCACTCCTCTAGGTCACTCCTCCATGCCACTCCTCCATGTAACTCCTCCATGTAGCTACTCCATGTCACTACTTGATTTCTTTCCTCCATGTCGCTATAACAACTCACTCCTCCATGTAGCTACACCAACTCACTCCTCAATGTCACTCCTCCATGTCAATACTTCTTGTCACTCCTCCAATTCACTCCTCCATGTCACCTCTATATGTCTTCCATGTCACTCCTCCATGTCCATCCTCCATGTCACTACTCCATGTCACTCCTCCATGTCGCTCCTCCGTGTTGCTCCTACTTGTAACTCCTCCAAGTCACTCACCCATGTTCCTCCACGATTTCACTCCACCATATAAACACTCCTTCCTGATCAACCCTGTCACTTCTCCAAGTCACTCCTCCATGTCCCTCCTCCATGTCACTACTCCATGCCACTCCTCCATGTCGCTTCTCCGTGTTGCTCCTCCACATCAATCCTCTATGTAACTCCTCCATGTTGATCCTCCAAGCCACTCCTCCATGTAACTCCTCCATGTAGCTACTCCATGTCACTCCTCCATGTCGCTATACAAACTTACACCTCTTGTCACTCCTCCATGTAACTCCTCCATGTCACTCCTCCATTTCACTCCTCCAAGTCACTCCTCCATGTCCCTCCTAATGTCACTCCTCCATGTCACTCCTCCATTTCAATCCTCCAAGTCACTCCTCCATGTCCCTCCTCCAAGTCACTCCTCCATGTCCCTCCCCCATGTCACTACACCATGTTGTTCCTCCATGTTACTCCTCCTTTTACTCCTCCATGTCCCTCCACCATGTCACTCCACCCTATCAATCTTCCTTGGTGATCCTACATGTCACTTCTCCATGTCAATCTTCCATGTCTCTCCTCCATGTCGCTCTAACAACTCACTCCTCCATGTCACTCCACCATTTCACTCCTCCATGTCACTCCTCCAGGTCACTCCTCCATGTCGCTACGCAAAGTCACTCCTCCATGTCGCTACACCAACTCACTCCTCCATGTCACTCCTCCATATCGCTACTTCCATGTCATTCCTCCTTGTCACTCTTCCATGTCATTCCTCCATGTCAATCCTTTATGTCACTCCTCCAATTCACTCCTCCATGTCACCTCTATATGTCTTCCATGTCACTCCTCAATGTCACTCCTCCATGTCCATCCTCCATGTCACTACTCCATGTCTCTCTTCCTTGTCACTCCTCTGTGTTGCTCCTCCTTGTCACTCCTCCAAGTCACTCACCCATGTCCCTCCATGATGTCACTCCACCATATCATCCCTCCTTCCTGATAAATCCTGTCACTTCTCCAAGTCACTCCTCTATGTCACTCCTCCATGTCACTCCTCCATGTCACTCATCATGTCCCTCCGCCATGTCACTCCACCCTATAAATCTTCCATGTCTCTCCTCCAAGTCCTCCTCCATGTAACTCCTACATGTAGCTACTCCGTGTTGCTCCTCCAAGTCACTCCTCCATGTAACTCCTCCATGTAGCTACTCCATGTCACTCCTCCATGTCACTTCTCCATGTCTCTCCTCCATGTCGCTCTAACAATTCACTCCTCCATGTCACTCCTCAATGTCACTCCTCCATGTCACTCCTCCAGGTCACTCCTCCATGTCGCTACTCAAAGTCACTCCTTCATGTCACTACACCAACTCAATCCTCAATGTCACTCCTCCATGTCACTCCTCCAGGTCACTCCTCCATGTCGCTACTCAAAGTCACTCCTTCATGTCACTACACCAACTCACTCCTCAATGTCACTCTTCAATGTCACCACTTCATGTCACTCCTCCATGTCGCTACTCCATTTCTCTCCTCCATGTCGCTATAACAACTCACTCCTTCATGTCACTACACCAACTCACTCCTCAATGTCACTCCACAATGTCACCACTTCATGTCACTTCTCCATGTCGCTACACAAACTCAATCCTCCTTTACACTCTTTCATGTCAATCCTCCATATCGCTCCTCCATGTCCCTCCTCCATGTCACTCCTCCATGTAATTTCTCCATGTCCCTCCTCCATGTATCTCCTCCATGTCGCTACTCTATGTCACTCCTCCATGTCACCCCTCCATGTCACTCCTCCATGTCACTCCTCTAGGTCACTCCTCCATGCCACTCCTCCATGTAACTCCTCCATGTAGCTACTCCATGTCACTCCTCCATGTCGCTACACAAACTCACTCCTCATGTCACTCTTCCATGTCGCTCCTCCGTGTTGCTCCTCCAAGACCCTCCTCCATGTAACTCCTCCATGTAGCTACTCCATGTCACTCCTCCGTGTCGCTACACAAACTCACTCCTCATGTCACTCCTCCATGTCACTCCTCCAAGTCATTCATCCATGTCCCTCCGCCATGTCACTCCACCATATCAATCTTCCTTGGTGATCTGCCCTGTCAATTCTCCATGTCACTCTTCCATGTCACTCTAACAACTCACTCCTCCATGTCACTCCACAATTTCACTCCTCCATGTCACTCTTCCAGGTCACTCCTCCAGGTCGCTACTCAAAGTCACTCCTCCATGTCCCACCTCCATGTCACTACTTCATGTCACTCCTCCAGGTCACTCCTACAGGTCGCTACTCAAAGTCACTCCTCCATGTCCCACCTCCATGTAACTCCTCCAGGTCACTCCTCAATGTCACTCCTCCATATCACTCCTCCATTTCTCTCCTCCATGTCGCTATAAACAACTCACTCCTCCATTTCACTCCAACATTTCACTCCTCCATGTCACTCCTGCAGGTCACTCCTCCATGTCGCTACTCAAAGTCACTCCTTCATGTCACTACACCAACTCACTCCTCAATGTCACTCCTCCATGTCACCACTTCATGTCACTCCCTCCATGTCCCTACTCATTGTGACTCCTCCATGTCGCTCCACCAACTTACTCCTCCACGTCGCTCCTCCATGTTGCTCTTCCATATCAATCCTCAATGTAACTCATTCTATGTCCCTCCGCCATGTCACTACACCAACTCAATCTTTCTTGTCACTCCTCCATGTCACTCATCCATGTCACTTCTATATGTTTTCAATGTCACTCATCCATGTTCCTCCTCCATGTCACTCCTCCACATCACTCCTCTATGTCACTCCTCCATTTCACACCTCCATGTCGCTACTCCATGTCACTCCTCCGTGTCGCTACACCAACTCAACCCTCCTTGTAACTCCTCCATGTCACTCATCCATGTCATTCCTCCATGTCACTCCTCCAAGTCACTCACCTATGTCCCTCCACGATGTCACTCCACCATATCAACCCTCCTTCCTGATAAACCCTATCACTTCTCCATGTCCCTCCCACATGTAGCTACTCCATGTACTAATCCATGTCACTCCTCCATGTCGCTCCTCCGTGTTGCTCCTCCACATCAATCCTCTATGTCACTCCTCCATGTTGCTCCTCCAAGTCACTCCTCCATTCAACCCTACATGTAGCTACTCCATGTCACTACTCCATGTCACTCCTCCATTTCGCTCCTCCGTGTTGCTCCTCCAAGTCACTCCTCCATGTAACTCCTCCATGTAGCTACTCCATGTCACTCCTCCATGTCGCTACCCAACTCACTCCTCATGTCACTCCTCCATGTCACTCCTCCATGTCACTACTCCAAGTCACTCATCCATGACCCTCCGCCTTGTCACTCCACCATATCAATCTTCCTTGGTGATCCGCCCTGTCACTTCTCCATGTCACTCCTCCATGTCTCTCCTCCACGACATTCCTCTATGTCACTCCTCCATGTCACTCCTCCATGTCACTCCTCCATGTCTCTCCTCCATGTCGCTCTAACAACTCACTCCTCCATGTCACTCCTCCATATCCATCCTCCATGTCACTCCTCCAAGTCACTCACCCATGTCCCTCCACAATGTCACTCCACCATATCAACCCTACTTCCTGATCAACCCTGTCACTGCTCCAAGTCACTCCTCCATGTCCCTCCTCCATGTCACTACTCCATGTCACTCCTCCATGTCACTCCTTCTTGTTGCTCCTCCATGTCACTCATCCATGTCATTCCTCCATGTCATTCGTTTATGTCACTCCTCCAATTCACTCCTCCATGTCACCTCTATATGTCTTTCATGTCACTGCTCCATGTCCATCCTCCATGTCACTACTCCATGTCACTCCTACGTGTTGCTCCTCCTTGTTGCTCCTCCACATCAATCCTCAAAGTCACTCCTCCATGTCACTCCTCCAGGTCATTCCTCCATGTCGCTTCTCAAAGTCACTCCTCCAGGTCATTCCTCCATGTCACTCATCCATGTCATTCCTCCATGTCATTCCTTCATGTCACTCCTCCAATTCACTCCTCCATGTCATTCCTCCATGTCACTCATCCATGTCCCTCCTCCATGTCACTCCATCCTTTCAATCTTCCTTTGTGATCCGACTTGTCACTTCTCCATGTCACTCTTCCATGTCTCTCCTCCACGTCACTCCTCTATGTCACTCTTCCATGTCACTCCTCCATGTCGCTACACCAACTCAATCCTCCTTGTCACTCCTCCATATCACTCATTCATGTCATTCCTCCATCTCCATCCATCATGTCACTACTCCATGTCACTCCTCCATGTCGCTCCTCCGTGTTGCTCCTCCAAGTCACTCCTCCATGTAACTCCTTCATGTAGCTACTCCATGTCACTCCTCCATGTGACTATACAATCTCACTCCTCATGTCACTCGTCCATGTCACTCGTCCATGTCACTCCTCCATGTCACTCCTCCATGTCACTCCTCCATGTCGCTACACCTACTCACTCTTTCATGTTACTCCTCCATGTTGCTACTCCATGTGACTCCTCCATGTCGCTCCACCAACTCCTTCCTCCATGTTACTCCTCCATGTCACTCCTCCATGTCACTCCTTTATGTCACTCCTCCAAGTTACTCCTCCATATCACTCCTCCATGTCACTCCTCTAGGTCACTCCTCCATGCCACTCCTCCATGTCACTCCTCCATGTAGCTACTCCATGTCACTCCTCCATGTCGCTACAGCAACTCATTCCTCATGTCACTCCTCCATGTCGCTCCTCCGTGTTGCTCCTCCAAGTCACTCCTCCATGTAACTCCCCCATGTAGCTACTTCATGTCACTCCTCCATGTCTCCACACAAACTCACTCCTCATGTCACTCCTCCATGTCACTCCTCCATGTCACTCCTCCAAGTCATTCACCCATGTCCTTCTGCGATGTCACTCCACCATATCAACCCTCCTTGGTTATCCGCCCTGTCACAACTCCAATTCACTCCTCCATGTCACCTCTATATGTCTTCCATGTCACTTCTCCAAGTCACTCCTCCATGTCCATCCTCCATGTCACTACTCCACATCAATCCTCTATGTCACTCCTCCATGTCCCTCCTCCATGTCACTCCTCCATGTCGCTCCTCTATGTCACTCCTCCATGTCGCTACTCCATGTCACTCCTCCATGTCGCTCTAACAACTCACTCGTCCATGTCACTCCACCATTTCACTCCTCCATGTCACTCCTCAATGTCACTCCTCCATGTCACTACACCAACTCACTCCTCCATGTCACTCCTACATGTCGCTACACAAACTCACTCCTCATGTTACTACTCTATATCGCTACTCCATGTCACTCCTCCATGTCACTCCACCAACTCACTCCTCAGTGTCACTCCTCCATGTCAATACTTCTTGTCACTCCTCCATGTCATTCCTCCATGTCACTCCTTTATGTCAGTCCTCCAATTCACTCCTCCATGTCACCTCTATATGTCTTCCATGTAACTCCTCCATGTCCATCCTCTATGTCGCTACTCCATGTCACTCCTCCATGTCGCTACACCAACTCACTCCTCCATGTCGCTCCTTCGTGTTGCTCCTCCACATCAATCCTCTATGTCACTCCTCCATGTCACTCCTACATGTCGCTATTCCATGTGACTCCTCCATGTAGCTCCACCAACTCACTCCTCCACGTCGCTCCTCCATGTTGCTCCTCCATGTCACTCCTCCATGTCACTTATATATATCTTCCATGTCACTCCTCCATGTCCCTCCTCTATGTCACTCCTCCATGTCATTCCTCCATGTCACTTCTCCATATCTCTCCTCCACGTCACTCCTCTATGTCACTCCTCCATGTGACTCCTCCATGTCACCCCCAACATGTCTCTCCTCCATGTCGCTATAACAACTCACTCCTCCATGTCACTCCACCATTTCACTACTCCATGTCACTCCTACAGGTCACTCCTCCATGTCGCTACTCAAAGTCACTCCGCCATGTCACTACACCAACTCAATCCTTCTTGTCACTCCTCCATGTCACTCATCCATGTCACTTCTATGTCTTCCATGTCACTCCTCCATGTCCCTCCTCCATGTCACTCCTCCACGTCGCTCCTCTATGTCACTCCTCCATGTCGCTACACAAACTCATTACTCATGTCACTCCTCCAAGTCACTACTTCATGTCCCTCCTCCATGTCATTACTCCATGTCACTCCTCCATGTCACTCCTCCATGTCACTCCTCCATGTCGCTACAACAACTCATTCCTTATGTCACTCCTCCATGTCGCTCCTCCGTGTTTCTCCTCCAAGTCACTCTTCCATGTAACTCCTCCATGTAGCTACTCCATGTCACTCCTCCATGTCGCTTCTCCGTGATGCTCCTCCACATCAATCCTCTATGTCACTCCTCCATGTCACTCCTCCATGTTGCTATTCCATGTCAGTCCTCCATGTCGCTACACCAACTCATTACTCATGTCACTCCTCCAAGTCACTCACCCATGTCACTCCTCCTAGTCACTCACCCATGTCCCTCCACGATGTCACTCCACCATATAAACCCTCCTTCCTGATCAACCCTTTCACTTCTCCAAGTCACTCCTCCATGTCCATCATCCATGTCACTACTCCACATCAATCCTCTATGTCACTCCTCCATGTTTCTCCTCCATGTCTCATCTCCATGTCACTCTAACAACTCACTCCTCAATGTCACTCCACCATTTCACTCCTCCATGTCACTCCTCCAGGTCACTCCTCCATGTCGCTATTCCTGGTCAGTCCTCCATGTCACTCCTCCATGTCACACCTCCATGTCATTCCTCCATGTCACTCATCCATGTCATTCCTCCATGTCATTCCTTCATGTCACTCCTCCAATTCACTCCTCCATGTCATTCCTCCATGTCACTCATCCATGTCCCTCCTCCATGTCACTCCATCCTTTCAATCTTCCTTTGTGATCCGACTTGTCACTGCTCCATGTCACTCTTCCATGTCTCTCCTCCACGTCACTCCTCTATGTCACTCTTCCATGTCACTCCTCCATGTCGCTACACCAACTCAATCCTCCTTGTCACTCCTCCATGTCGCTCCTTCATGTTGCTCCTCCATGTCACTCCTCCATTTCACTCCACGACGTCTCTCCTCTACGTCACTCCTCATGTCACTACACCAATTCAATATTCCTTGTCACTCCTCCATATCACTCATTCATGTCATTCCTCCATGTCACTCCTTTATGTCAATCCTCCAAGTCACTCCTCCATTTCACTTCTATTTGTCTTCCATTTCACTCCTCCATCTCCATCCATCATGTCACTACTCCATGTCACTCCTCCATGTCGCTCCTCCGTGTTGCTCCTCCAAGTCACTCCTCCATGTAACTCCTTCATGTAGCTACTCCATGTCACTCCTCCATGTGACTATACAATCTCACTCCTCATGTCACTCGTCCATGTCACTCGTCCATGTCACTCCTCCATGTCACTCCTCCATGTCGCTACACCAACTCACTCTTTCATGTTACTCCTCCATGTTGCTACTCCATGTGACTCCTCCATGTCGCTCCACCAACTCCTTCCTCCATGTTACTCCTCCATGTCAATCCTCCATGTCACTCCTTTATGTCACTCCTCCAAGTTACTCCTCCATATCACTCCTCCATGTCACTCCTCTAGGTCACTCCTCCATGCCACTCCTCCATGTCACTCCTCCATGTAGCTACTCCATGTCACTCCTCCATGTCACTCCTCCATGTCGCTACAGCAACTCATTACTCATGTCACTCCTCCATGTCGCTCCTCCGTGTTGCTCCTCCAAGTCACTCCTCCATATAACTCCTCCATGTAGCTACTTCATGTTACTCCTCCACGTCACTCCTCTTTGTCGCTACAACAACTCATTCCTCATGTCACTCCTCCATGTCATTACTCCACATCAATCCTCTATGTCACTCCTTCAT
Organism: Sebastes schlegelii; assembly: GCA_014673565.1. Lineage (NCBI taxonomy): Eukaryota > Metazoa > Chordata > Actinopteri > Perciformes > Sebastidae > Sebastes > Sebastes schlegelii. The sequence goes on from CM025825.1 coordinate 29,784,951, forward strand.
GTCACTCCTCCATGTCTCTCCTCCATGTTGCTCTAACAACTCACTCCTCCATGTCACTCCACCATTTCACTGCTCCATGTCACTCCTCCAGGTCACTCCTCCATGTCGCTACTCAAAGTCACTCCTCCATGTAACTACACACACTCAACCCTCCTTGTCATTCCTCCATGTCACTCATCAATGTCATTCCTCCATGTCACTCCTTTATGTCACTCCTCCAATTCACTCCTCCATGTCTCACCTCCACGTCACTCCTCTATGTCACTCCTCCATGTCTCTACTCCATGTCGCTCTAACAACTAACTCCTCCATGTCACTCCATCATTTCACTCCTCCATGTCACTCCTCCAGGTCACTCCTCCATGTCGCTACTCAAAGTCACTCCTCCATGTTGCTATAACAACTCACTCCTCCATGTCACTCCTCCATGTCGCTACTCAAAGTAACTCCTCCATGTCACTCATCCAGGTCACTCCTCCATGTCACTACTCCATGTCACTCCTCCATGTCACTCCTCCATGTCGCCCCTCCGTGTTGCTCCTCCAAGTCACTCCTCCATGTAACTCCTCCATGTAGCTACTCCATGTCTCTCCTCCATGTCGCTCTAACAACTCACTCCTCCATGTCACTCCACCATTTCACTCCTCCATGTCATTCCTCCGTTTCGCTCCACCAACTCAATCCTCCTTGTCACTCCTCCATGTCGCTCCATCATGTTGTTCCTCCATGTCACTCCTCCATTTCACTCCACGACGTCTCTCCTCTACGTCACTCCTCATGTCACTACACCAACTCAATCCTCCTTGTCACTCCTCCATATAACTCATCCATGTCATTCCTCCATGTCACTCCTTTATGTCACTCCTCCATGTCACTCCTCCATGTCGCTATTCCAAGTTACTCCTCTATGTAGCTCCTCCATGATGCTCCTCCATGTCACTCCTCCATTTCACTCATCCATGTCACTCCTCCATGTCACTCCTCCATGTCGCTATTCCAAGTTACTCCTCTATGTAGCTCCTCCATGATGCTCCTCCATGTCACTCCTCCAAGTCACTCACCCATGTCACTCCTCCAAGTCACTCACCCATGTCCCTCAATGATGTCACTCCACCATATCAACCCTCCTACCTGATCAACCCTGTCACTTCTCCAAGTCACTCCTCCATGTACCTTAGCCATGTCACTACTCTGTGTCACTCCTCCATGTCGCTCCTCCGTGTTGCTCCTCCTTGTCACTCCTTCAAGTCACTCACCCATGTCCTTCATCATCAATCCTCTATGTCACTCCTCATGTCACTCCTCCATTACACGACTCCATGTCACTCCTCCATGTCACTACACCAACTCAATCCTCCTTGTCACTCCTCCATGTCGCTCCTCCATGTCACTTCTCCAAGTCTTCAATGTCATGTCTCTCATCCATGTCGCTCCACTAATTCATTCCTCCATGTCACTCCTCCATGTCACTCCTCCATGTCGCTACTCTATGTCACTCCTCTACGTCACTCCTCATGTCACTACACCAACTCAAACCTCCTTGTCACTCCTCCATATCACTCATCCATGTCATTCCTCCATGTCACTCCTTTATGTCAATCCTCAAAGTCACTCCTCCATGTCACTCCTCCATGTCTCTCCTCCATGTCACTCTAACAACTCACTCCTCCATGTCACTCCACAATTTCGCTCCTCCATGTCACTCCTCCAGGTCACTCCTCCATGTCGCCACTCAAAGTCACTCCTCCATGTCACTACACCAAATCACTCCTCAATGTCACTCCTCCATGTCACTACTTAATGTCACTCCTCCATGTCTCAACACAAACACAACCCTCCTTTTCACTTTTCCATGTCACTCATCCATGTCAATCCTCCATGTCACTCCTTTATGTCACTCCTCCAATTTACTCCTCCATGTCACTCCTCCATGTCACTCCACCCTATCAATTTTCCTTGGTGATCCGACCTGTCACTTCTCCATGTCACTCTTCCATGTCTCTCCTCCACGTCACTCCTCTATGTCACTCCTCCATGTCACTCCTCCATGTCACTCCTTTATGTCAGTCCTCCAATTCACTCCTCCATGTCACCTCTATATGTCTTCCATGTAACTCCTCCATGTCCATCCTCTATGTCGCTACTCCATGTCACTCCTCCATGTCGCTACACCAACTCACTCCTCCATGTCGCTCCTTCGTGTTGCTCCTCCACGTCATTCCTCTATGTCACTCCTCCATGTCACTCCTCCATGTCACTCGTTCATTTCTGTCCTCCATGTCGCTATAACAACTCACTCCTCCATGTCACTCCACCATTTCACTCCTCCATGTCACTCCTCCAGGTCACTCGTCCATGTCGCTCCACTAACTCACTCCTCCACGTCGCTCCTCCATGTCACCCCTCCATGTCACTCCTCCATGTCGGTACACAACTCACTCCTCATGTTACTACTCTATGTCGCTACTCCATGTCACTCCTCCATGTCGGTACACCAACTCACTCCTCAATGTCACTCCTCCATGTCACTACTTCTTGTCACTCCTCCATGTCACTCATCCATATCATTCCTCCATGTCACCCCTTTATGTCACTCCTCCAATTCACTCCTCCATGTCACCTCTATATGTCTTCCATGTCACTCCTCCATGTCCATCCTCCATGTCACTACTTAATGTCACTCCTCCATGTCGCTACTCCGTGTTGCTTCTCCTTGTCACTCCTTCAAGTCACTCACCCATGTCCTTCCACGATGTCACTCCACCATATAAACCCTCCTTCCTGATCAACCCTGTCACTTCTCCAAGTCACTCCTCCATGTCCATCCTCCATGTCGCTACTCCACATCAATCCTCCATGTTGCTACTCAAAGTCACTCTTCTATGTCACTACACCAACTCATTACTCATGTCACTCCTCCATGTCCCTACTCATGTGACTCTTCCATGTCGCTCCACCAACTTACTCCTCCACGTCGCTCCTCCATGTTGCTCTTCCATGTCACTCCTCCATGTAACTCATCTATGTCCCTCCGCCATGTCACTACACCAACTCAATCCTTCTTGTCACTCCTCCATGTCACTCATCCATGTCACTTCTATATGTCTTCAATGTCACTCATCCATGTTCCTCCTCCATGTCACTCCCCCATTTCACACCTCCATGTCACTCCTCCATGTCGCTACACCAACTCATTCCTCGTGTCACTCCTCCATGTCGCTACTCCATGTCACTCCTCTGTGTCGCTACACCAACTCAACCCTCCTTGTAACTCCTCCATGTCACTCATCCATGTCATTCCTCCATGTCACTCGTTTATGTCACTACTCCAATTCACTCCTCCATGTCATCTCTATATGTCTTCCATGTTGCTCCTCCATGTTGTTCCTCCATGTCACTACTCCATGTCACTCACCTATGTCCCTCCACGATGTCACTCCACCATATCAACCCTCCTTCCTGATCAACCCTGTCACTTCTCCATGTCACTCCTCCATGTCCCTCCTACATGTAGCTACTCCATGTCACTACTCCATGTCACTCCTCCATGTCGCTCCTCCGTGTTGCTCCTCAAAGTCACTCCTCCATGTAACTCCTCCATGTAGCTACTTCATGTCACTCCTCCATGTCTCTACACAAACTCACTCCTCATGTCACTCCTCCATGTCACTCCTCCATGTCACTTCTCCAAGTCACTCACCCATGTCCCTCCGCGATGTCACTCCACCATATCAACCCTCCTTGGTTATCCGCCCTGTCACTTCTCCATGTCTCTCTTCCATGTCTCTCCTCCACGTCACTCCTCTATGTCACTCCTCCATGTCAGTCCTCCATGTCACTTCTCCATGTCTCTCCTCCACGTCACTCCTCCATGTCACCCCTCCATGTCACTCCTCCATGTCACTCCACGATGTCCCTCCTCCGTGTAGCTACTCCATGTCACTTCTCCAAGTCACTCACCCATATCCCTCCACGATGTCACTCCACCATATCAACCCTCATTCCTGATCAACTCTGTCACTTCTCCAAGTCACTCCTCCATCTCCATCCTCCATGTCACTACTCCACATCAATCCTCTATGTCACTCCTCCATGTCGCTATTCCATGTGACTCCTCCATGTCGCTCCACTAACTCCTTCCTCCATGATACTCCTCCATGTCACTCCTCCATGTCAGTCCTTTATGTCACTCCTCCAAGTTACTCCTCCATGTCACTCCACCATTTAACTCCTCCATGTCACTCCACCAACTCACTCCTCCACGTCGCTACTCCATGTAACTCATCTATGTCCCTCCGCCATGTCACTACAACAACTCAATCCTTCTTGTCACTCCTCCATGTCACTCATCCATGTCACTTATATATGTCTTCCATGTCACTCCTCCATGTTCCTCCTCCATGTCACTCCTCCACATCACTCCTCCATGTCACTTCTCCATGTCACTCTTCCATGCCTCTCCTCCACGTCACTCCTCTATGTCACTCCTCCATTTCAGTCCTCCATGTCACTTCTCCATGTCACTCCTCAATGTCACTCGTTTATGTCACTCTTCCAATTCACTCATCCATGTCACTTCTATATGTCTTCCATGTCACTCCTCCATGTTCCTCCTCCATGTCACTCCTCCACATCACTCCTCTATGTCACTCCTCCATGTCCCTCCGACATGTCACTCCACCCTGTAAAACTTCCTTGGTGATCCGACCTGTCACTTCTCAATGTCACTCTTCTATGTTTCTCCTCCACGTCACTCCTCCAAATCACTCCTCCATGTCACTCCTCCATGTCACTCCTTCATTTCTCTACTCCATGTCGCTATAACAACTCACTCCTCCATGTCACTACACCATTTTACTCCTCCATGTCACTCCTCCAGGTCACTCCTCCATGTCGCTACTCAGAGTCACTCCTCCATGTCACTACACCAACTCACTCTTCAATGTCACTCCTCCATGTCACTACTTCTTGTAACTCCTCCATGTCAATCCTTTATGTCACTCCTCCAATTCACTCCTCCATGTCACCTCTATATGTCTTCCATGTCACTCCTCCATGTCCATCCTCCATGTCACTACTCCATGTCTCTCCTCCATGTCGCTCCTCTGTGTTGCTCCTCCTTGTCACTCCTCCAAGTCACTCACCCATGTCCCTCCACGATGTCACTCCACCATATCAACCCTCCTTCCTGATCAATCCTGTCACTTCTCCAGGTCACTCCTCCATGTTACTCCTCTATGTCACTACTCCACATAAATCCTCTATGTCACTCCTCCATGTTACTCCTCCATGTCTCTCCTCCATGTCGCTCTAAAAACTCACTCCTCCATGTCACTCCACCATTTCACTCCGCCATGTCAATCCTCCATGTCGCTACTCAAAGTCACTCCTCCATGTAACTACACCAACTCACCCCTCAATGTCATTCCTCCTTGTCATTCCTCCATGTCACTCCACCCTATCAATCTTCCTTGGTGATCCGACCTGTCAATTCTCCAAGTCCCTCCTCCATGTCACTCCTCCATGTCACTTCTATATGTCTTCAAAGTCACTCCTCCATGTCTCTCCTCCATGTCGCTCCTCCGTATTGCTCCTCCAAGTCACTCCTCCATGTAACTCCTCCATGTAGCTACTCCATGTCACTCCTCCATGTTGCTACACAAACTCACTCCTCATGTCACTCCTCCATGTCACTCCTCCATGTCACTCCTCCAAGTCATTCACCCATGTCCCTCCGCGATATCACTCCACCATATCAACCCTCCTTGGTGATCCGCCCTGTCACTTCTCCATGTCACTCCTCCATGTCTCTCCTCCACGAAACTCCTCTATGTCACTCCTCCAGGTCACTCCTCCATGTCGCTAAACCAACTTACTCCTCAATGTCACATCTTCATGTCACTCCTCCATGTCTCTCCTCTATATCGCTCTAACAACTCACTCCTCCATGTCACTCCTCCATTTCACTCCTCCATGTCGCTCCTGCATGTCCCTCCTCCATGTCACTCCTTTATGTTACTCCTCCAATTCACTCCTCCATGTCACTCCTCCATGTCACTCATCCATGTCCCTCCGACATGTCACTCCACCCTATCAATCTTCCTTGGTGATCCGACCTGTCACTTCTCCATGTCACTCTTCCATGTCTCTCCTCCACGTCACTCCTCTATGTCACTCCTCCATGTCACTCATCCATGTCGCTACTCAAAGTCACTCCTCCATGTCACTCATCCATGTCATTCCTCCATGTCACTCCTCCATGTCCATCCTCTATATCACTACTCCATGTTGCTCTTCCATGTCCACTCCTCCAAGTCACTCACCCATGTCACTCCTCCATGTCCCTCCTCCATGTCACTACTCCATTTCTCTCCTCCATGTCGCTATAACAACTCACTCCTCCATGTCACTCCTCCAGGTCACTCCTCCATGTCGCTACTCAAAGTCACTCCTACATGTCACTACACCAACTCACTCCTCAATGTCACTTCTCAATGTGACTACTTCATGTCACTCCTCCATGTCGGTACACAAACTCACTCCTCATGTTACTACTCTATGTCGCTACTCCATGTCACTCCTCCATGTCGCTACACCAACTCACTCCTCAATGTCACTCCTCCATGTCACTCCTTTATGTCACTCCTCCAATTCACTCCTCCATGTCACCTCTATATGTCTTCCCTGTCACTCCTCCATGTCCATCCTCCATGTCACTACTTAATGTCACTCCTCCATGTCGCTACTCCGTGTTGCTTCTCCTTGTCACTCCTTCAAGTCACTCACCCATGTCCTTCCACGATGTCACTCCACCATATAAACCCTCCTTCCTGATCAACCCTGTCACTTCTCCAAGTCACTCCTCCATGTCCATCCTCCATGTCGCTACTCCACATCAATCCTCCATGTTGCTCTTCCATGTCACTCCTCCATGTAACTCATCTATGTCACTTCTATATGTCTTCCATGTCACTCCTCCATGTCTCTACACCAACTCATTACTCATGTCACTCCTCCATGTCGCTACTCAAAGTCACTCCTCTATGTCACTACACCAACTCATTACTCATGTCACTCCTCCATGTCCCTACTCATGTGACTCCTCCATGTCGCTCCACCAACTTACTCCTCCACGTCGCTCCTCCATGTTGCTCTTCCATGTCACTCCTCCATGTAACTCATCTATGTCCCTCCGCCATGTCACTACACCAACTCAATCCTTCTTGTCACTCCTCCATGTCACTCATCCATGTCACTTCTATATGTCTTCAATGTCACTCATCCATGTTCCTCCTCCATGTCACTCCTCCACATCACTCCTCTATGTCACTCCCCCATTTCACACCTCCATGTCACTCCTCCATGTCGCTACACCAACTCATTCCTCGTGTCACTCCTCCATGTCGCTACTCCATGTCACTCCTCTGTGTCGCTACACCAACTCAACCCTCCTTGTAACTCCTCCATGTCACTCATCCATGTCATTCCTCCATGTCACTCGTTTATGTCACTACTCCAATTCACTCCTCCATGTCATCTCTATATGTCTTCCATGTTGCTCCTCCATGTTGCTCCTCCATGTCACTACTCCATGTCACTCACCTATGTCCCTCCACGATGTCACTCCACCATATCAACCCTCCTTCCTGATAAACCCTGTCACTTTTCCATGTCCCTCCCACATATAACTACTCCATGTACTAATCCATGTCACTCCTCCATGTCGCTATACCAACTCACTCCTCCATGTCATTCCTCCATTTCACTCCTCCATGTATCTCCTCCATGTCGCTACTCCATGTCACTCCTCCATGTCGCTACACCAACTCATTACTCATGTCACTCCTCCATGTCGCTACTCAATGTCACTCCTCCATGTCGCTACACCAACTCATTACTCATGTCACTCCTCCATATCGCTACTCCATGTCACTCCTCCATGTCGCTACACCAACTCAACCCTCCTCGTAACTCCTCCATGTCCCTCATACATGTCACCTCTATATGTCTTCCATGTCACTCCTCCATGTCCATCATCCATGTCACTACTCCATGTCACTCCTCCATGTTGCTCCTCCGTGTTGCTCCTCCATGTCACTCCTCCAAGTCACTCACCCATGTCCCTCCACGATGTCACTCCACCATATCAACCCTCCTTCCTGATCAACCCTGTCACTTCTCCAAGTCACTCCTCCATGTCCCTCCTACATGTAGCTACTCCATGTCACTACTCCATGTCACTCCTCCATGTCGCTCCTCCGTGTTGCTCCTCAAAGTCACTCCTCCATGTAACTCCTCCATGTAGCTACTTCATGTCACTCCTCCATGTCTCTACACAAACTCACTCCTCATGTCACTCCTCCATGTCACTCCTCCATGTCACTTCTCCAAGTCACTCACCCATGTCCCTCCGCGATGTCACTCCACCATATCAACCCTCCTTGGTTATCCGCCCTGTCACTTCTCCATGTCTCTCTTCCATGTCTCTCCTCCACGTCACTCCTCTATGTCACTCCTCCATGTCAGTCCTCCATGTCACTTCTCCATGTCTCTCCTCCACGTCACTCCTCCATGTCACCCCTCCATGTCACTCCTCCATGTCACTCCACGATGTCCCTCCTCCGTGTAGCTACTCCATGTCACTTCTCCAAGTCACTCACCCATATCCCTCCACGATGTCACTCCACCATATCAACCCTCATTCCTGATCAACTCTGTCACTTCTCCAAGTCACTCCTCCATCTCCATCCTCCATGTCACTACTCCACATCAATCCTCTATGTCACTCCTCCATGTCGCTATTCCATGTGACTCCTCCATGTCGCTCCACTAACTCCTTCCTCCATGATACTCCTCCATGTCACTCCTCCATGTCAGTCCTTTATGTCACTCCTCCAAGTTACTCCTCCATGTCAGTCCTTTATGTCACTCCTCCAAGTTACTCCTCCATGTCACTCCACCATTTAACTCCTCCATGTCACTCCACCAACTCACTCCTCCACGTCGCTACTCCATGTAACTCATCTATGTCCCTCCGCCATGTCACTACAACAACTCAATCCTTCTTGTCACTCCTCCATGTCACTCATCCATGTCACTTATATATGTCTTCCATGTCACTCCTCCATGTTCCTCCTCCATGTCACTCCTCCACATCACTCCTCCATGTCACTTCTCCATGTCACTCTTCCATGCCTCTCCTCCACGTCACTCCTCTATGTCACTCCTCCATTTCAGTCATCCATGTCACTTCTCCATGTCACTCCTCAATGTCACTCGTTTATGTCACTCTTCCAATTCACTCATCCATGTCACTTCTATATGTCTTCCATGTCACTCCTCCATGTTCCTCCTCCATGTCACTCCTCCACATCACTCCTCTATGTCACTCCTCCTTGTCCCTCCGACATGTCACTCCACCCTATAAAACTTCCTTGGTGATCCGACCTGTCACTTCTCAATGTCACTCTTCCATGTTTCTCCTCCACGTCACTCCTCCAAATCACTCCTCCATGTCACTTCCTCCATGTCACTCCTTCATTTCTCTACTCCATGTCGCTATAACAACTCACTCCTCCATGTCACTACACCATTTTACTCCGCCATGTCACTCCTCCAGGTCACTCCTCCATGTCGCTACTCAGAGTCACTCCTCCATGTCACTACACCAACTCAATCTTCAATGTCACTCCTCCATGTCACTACTTCTTGTAACTCCTCCATGTCAATCCTTTATGTCACTCCTCCAATTCACTCCTCCATGTCACCTCTATATGTCTTCCATGTCACTCCTCCATGTCCATCCTCCATGTCACTACTCCATGTCTCTCCTCCATGTCGCTCCTCTGTGTTGCTCCTCCTTGTCACTCCTCCAAGTCACTCACCCATGTCCCTCCACGATGTCACTCCACCATATCAACCCTCCTTCCTGATCAATCCTGTCACTTCTCCAGGTCACTCCTCCATGTTACTCCTCTATGTCACTACTCCACATAAATCCTCTATGTCACTCCTCCATGTTACTCCTCCATGTCTCTCCTCCATGTCGCTCTAAAAACTCACTCCTCCATGTCACTCCACCATTTCACTCCGCCATGTCAATCCTCCATGTCGCTACTCAAAGTCACTCCTCCATGTAACTACACCAACTCACCCCTCAATGTCATTCCTCCATGTCATTCCTCCATGTCACTCCACCCTATCAATCTTCCTTGGTGATCCGACCTGTCAATTCTCCAAGTCCCTCCTCCATGTCGCTCCTCCGTATTGCTCCTCCAAGTCACTCCTCCATGTAACTCCTCCATGTAGCTACTCCATGTCACTCCTCCATGTTGCTACACAAACTCACTCCTCATGTCACTCCTCCATGTCACTCCTCCATGTCACTCCTCCAAGTCATTCACCCATGTCCCTCCGCGATATCACTCCACCATATCAACCCTCCTTGGTGATCTGCCCTGTCACTTCTCCATGTCACTCCTCCATGTCTCTCCTCCACGAAACTCCTCTATGTCACTCCTCCAGGTCACTCCTCCATGTCGCTAAACCAACTTACTCCTCAATGTCACTTCTTCATGTCACTCCTCCATGTCTCTCCTCTATATCGCTCTAACAACTCACTCCTCCATGTCACTCCTCCATTTCACTCCTCCATGTCGCTCCTGCATGTCCCTCCTCCATGTCACTCCTTTATGTTACTCCTCCAATTCACTCCTCCATGTCACTCCTCCATGTCACTCATCCATGTCCCTCCGACATGTCACTCCACCCTATCAATCTTCCTTGGTGATCCGACCTGTCACTTCTCCATGTCACTCTTCCATGTCTCTCCTCCACGTCACTCCTCTATGTCACTCCTCCATGTCACTCATCCATGTCGCTACTCAAAGTCACTCCTCCATGTCACTCATCCATGTCATTCCTCCATGTCACTCCTCCATGTCCATCCTCTATATCACTACTCCATGTTGCTCTTCCATGTCACTCCTCCAAGTCACTCACCCATGTCACTCCTCCATGTCCCTCCTCCATGTCACTACTCCATTTCTCTCCTCCATGTCGCTATAACAACTCACTCCTCCATGTCACTCCTCCAGGTCACTCCTCCATGTCGCTACTCAAAGTCACTCGTATATGTCACTACACCAACTCACTCCTCAATGTAACTTCTCAATGTCACTACTTCATGTCACTCCTCCATGTCACTCCTCCATTTCTCTCCTCCATGTCGCTATAACAACTCACTCCTCCTTGTCACTCCTCCAGGTCACTCCTCCATGTCGCTACACAAACTCACTCCTCATGTCACTCCTCCATGTCACTCATCCATGTCATTCCTCCATGTCACTCCTCCATGTCACTCCTCCATGTCCATCCTCCATGTGACTCCTCCAAGTCACTCACCCATGTCCCTTCACGGTGTCACTCCTTAATATCAACCCTACTTCCTGATCAACCCTGTCACTTCTCCAAGTCACTCCTCCATGTCCATCCTCCATGTCACTACTCCATGTCACTCCTCCATGTCACTCCTCCTTGTTGCTCCTCCATTTCTCTTCTACATTTCGCTATAACAACTCACTCCTCCATGTCACTCCTCCAGGTCACTCCTCCATGTCGCTACTCAAAGTCACTCCTCCATGTCACTACACCAACTCACTCCTCAATGTCACTCCTCAATTTCACTACTTCATGTCACTCCTTCATGTCATTCCTCCATGTCACTCCTCCATGTATCTCCTCCATGTCGCTACTCTTTGTCACTCCTCCATGTCACTCCTCCATGTTGCTACACCAACTCACTCCTCAATGTCACTCCTCCATGTAACTACTTCTTGTCACTCCTCCATGTCACAACTCCAATTCACTCCTCCATGTCACCTCTATATGTCTTCCATGTCACTCCTCGATGTCCATCCTTCATGTCACTACTCTATTTCACTCCTCCATGTCGCTCCTCCGTGTTGCTCCTCCTTGTCACTCCTCCAAGTCATTCACCCATGTCCTTCCACGATGTCACTCCATCATATAAACCCTCCTTCCTGATCAACCCTGTCAATTCTCCAAGTCACTCGTCCATCTCCATCCTCCATGTCACTACTCCATGTCACTCCTCCATCTCGCTCCTCCGTGTAGCTCCTCCTTGTCACTCCTCCAAGTCACTCACCCATGTCCCTCCACGATGTCACTCCACAGTATCAACCCTCCTTCCTGATCAACCCTGTCACTTCTCCAAGTCACTCCTCCATGTCGCTATTCCACGTTAGTCCTCCATGTTGCTCCTCCATGTCACTCCTCCATGTCACTCATCCATGTCACTCCTCTATGTCACTCCTCCATGTCGCTACTCAAAGTCACTCCTACATGTCACTACACCAACTCACTCCTCAATGTCACTTCTCAATGTCACTACTTCATGTCCACTCCTCCATGTCACTCCTCCATTTCTCTCCTCCATGTCGCTATAACAACTCACTCCTCCATGTCACTCCTCCATGTCCATCCTCCATGTGACTCCTCCAAGTCACTCACCCATGTCCCTTCACGGTGTCACTCCTTAATATCAACCCTACTTCCTGATCAACCCTGTCACTTCTACAAGTCACTCCTCCATGTCCATCCTCCATGTCACTACTCCATGTCACTCCTCCATGTCACTCCTCCTTGTTGCTCCTCCATTTCTCTTCTACATTTCGCTATAACAACTCACTCCTCCATGTCACTCCTCCAGGTCACTCCTCCATGTCGCTACTCAAAGTCACTCCTCCATGTCACTACACCAACTCACTCCTCAATGTCACTCCTCAATTTCACTACTTCATGTCACTCCTCCATGTCATTCCTCCATGTCACTCCTCCATGTATCTCCTCCATGTCGCTACTCTTTGTCACTCCTCCATGTCACTCCTCCATGTCGCTACACCAACTCACTCCTCAATGTCACTCCTCCATGTAACTACTTCTTGTCACTCCTCCATGTCACAACTCCAATTCACTCCTCCATGTCACCTCTATATGTCTTCCATGTCACTCCTCGATGTCCATCCTCCATGTCACTACTCTATTTCACTCCTCCATGTCGCTCCTCCGTGTTGCTCCTCCTTGTCACTCCTCCAAGTCACTCACCCATGTCCTTCCACGATGTCACTCCATCATATAAACCCTCCTTCCTGATCAACCCTGTCAATTCTCCAAGTCTCTTGTCCATGTCCATCCTCCATGTCACTACTCCATGTCACTCCTCCATCTCGCTCCTCCGTGTTGCTCCTCCTTGTCACTCCTCCAAGTCACTCACCCATGTCCCTCCACGATGTCACTCCACAGTATCAACCCTCCTTCCTGATCAACCCTGTCACTTCTCCAAGTCACTCCTCCATGTCGCTATTCCACGTTAGTCCTCCATGTTGCTCCTCCATGTCACTCCTCCATGTCACTCATCCATGTCACTCCTCTATGTCACTCCTCCATGTCACTGCTCTATGTCACTCGTCCATGTCGCTCCTCCGTGTTGCTCCTCCTTGTCACTCCTCCAAGTCACTCACCCATGTCCTTCCACGATGTCACTCCATCATATAAACCCTCCTTCCTGATCAACCCTGTCAATTCTCCAAGTCACTCATCCATGTCTCTCCGCCCTGTTACTTCTCCATGTCACTCTTCCATGTCTCTCCTCCACGTCATTCCTCTATGTCACTCCTCCATGTCACTCCTCTATGTCACTCCTCCATGTCTCTACTCCATGTCGCTCTAACAACTCACTCCTCCATGTCACTCCACCATTTCATTCTTTCATGTCACTCCTCCAGGTCACTCCTCCATGTCGCTACTTCATGTCACTCCTCCATGTCGCTACACAAACTTAACCCTCCTGTCACTCCTCCATGTCACTCATCCATGTCGCTCCTCCGTGTTGCTCCTCCAAGTCAGTCCTCCATGTAACTCCTCCATGTAGCTACTCCATGTCACTACTCCATGTCGCTACAAAACTCACTCCTCATGTCACTCTTTCACGTCACTCCTCCAAGTCACTCACCCATGTCCCTCCGCGATGTCACTCCACCATATCAACCCTCCTTTTTGATCCGCCCTGTCACTTCTCCATGTCACTCCTCCATGTCTCTCCTCCACGTCACTCCTCTATGTCACTTCTCCATGTCACTCCTACATGTCACTCCTCCATGTCTCTCCTCTTTGTCGCTCTAACAACTCACTCCTCCAAGTCACTCCTCCATATCACTCCTCCATGTCACTCCTTAATGTCACTCCTCCAAGTTACTCCTCCATGTCGCTCCTCCATGTTGCACCTCCATGTCACTCCTCCATGTAACTCCTCCATGTAGCTACTCAATGTCACTCCTCCATGTCGCTACACCAACTCACTCCTCTTGACACTCCTCCATGTCACTCCTCTAAGTCACTTACCCATGTCCCTCCACGATGTCACTCCACCTTATAAACCCTCCTTACTGATCAACCCTGTCACTTCTCCAAGTCACTCCTCCATGTCCCTCCTCCATGTCACTCCTCCATTTCACTCCTCCATGCCGCTCCTCCGTGTTGATCCTCCAAGTCACTATTCCATGAAACTCCTCCATGTAGCTACTCCATGTTACTCCTCCATGTCGCTCCTCCGTGTTGCTCCTCCTTGTCAGTCCTCCAAGTCACTCACCCATGTCCCTCCACGATTTCACTCCACCATATCAACACTCCTTCCTGATCAACCCTGTCACTCCTCCATGTCGCGATTCCATGTGACTCTTCCATGTCGCTCCACCAACTCACTCCTCCATGTCACTCCTTCATGTCACTCCACCATTTCAATCCTCCATGTCACTCCTCCAGGTCACTCCTCCATGTCGCTACTCAAAGTCACTCCTCCATGTTACTACACCAACTCACTCCTCAATGTCACTCCTCCATGTCACTCCTCCATTTCTCTCCTCCATGTCGCTATAACAACTCACTCCTCCATGTCACTCCTCCAGGTCACTCCTCCATTTCGCTACTGAAAGTCACTCCTCCATGTCACTACAACAACTCACTCCTCAATGTCACTCCTCAATGTCACTACTTCATGTCATTCCTCCATGTCGCTACACAAACTCGATCCTCCTTTACACTCTTTCATGTCACTCCTCCATATCGCTCCTCCATGTCCCTCCTCCATGTCACTCCTCCATGTCATTCCTCCATGTCACTCCTCCATGTATCTCCTCCATGTCGCTACTCTATGCCACTCCTCCATGTCGCTACACAAACTCACTCCTCATGTTACTACTCCATGTCGCTTCTCCATGTCGCTCTAACAACTCACTTCTCCATGTCACTCCACCTTTTCACTCCTCCGTGTTGCTCCTCCACATCAATCCTCTATGTAACTCCTCCATGTCACTCCTCCATATCACTCCTCCATATCTCTCCTCCATGTCATTCCTCTAGTTCACTCCTCCATATCGCTCCTCCATGTCACTCCTCCATGTCGCTACTCAAAATCACTCCTCCATGTCACTACACCAACTCACTTCTCAATGTCACTCCTCAATGTCACTCCTCCGTGTCGCTACACAAACTCACTCCTCCTTTACACTCTTTCATGTCACTCCTCCATATCGCTCCTCCATGTCACTCCTCCATGTATCTCCTCCATGTCGCTACTCTATGTCACTCCTCCATGTCACCCCTCCATGTCATTCCTCTAGTTCACTCCTCCATATCGCTCCTCCATGTCACTCCTCCATGTATCTCCTCCATGTCGCTACTCTATGTCACTCCTCCATGTCACTCCTCAATGTCACTCCTCCATGTCGCTACACAAACTCACTCCTCCTTTACACTCTTTCATGTCACTCCTCCATATCGCACCTCCATGTCACTCCTCCATGTCACTCCTCAAGGTCACTCCTCCATGCCACTCCTCCATGTAACTCCTCCATGTAGCTACTCCATGTCACTCCTCCATATCGCTACACAAACTCACTCCTCATGTCACTCCTCCATGTCATTCCTCCATGTCACTCCTCCATGTATCTCCTCCATGTCGCTACTCTATGTCACTCCTCCATGTCATCCCTCCATGTCACTCCTCCATGTCACTCCTCTAGGTCACTCCTCCATGCCACTCCTCCATGTAACTCCTCCATGTAGCTACTCCATGTCACTACTTGATTTCTTTCCTCCATGTCGCTATAACAACTCACTCCTCCATGTAGCTACACCAACTCACTCCTCAATGTCACTCCTCCATGTCAATACTTCTTGTCACTCCTCCAATTCACTCCTCCATGTCACCTCTATATGTCTTCCATGTCACTCCTCCATGTCCATCCTCCATGTCACTACTCCATGTCACTCCTCCATGTCGCTCCTCCGTGTTGCTCCTACTTGTAACTCCTCCAAGTCACTCACCCATGTTCCTCCACGATTTCACTCCACCATATAAACACTCCTTCCTGATCAACCCTGTCACTTCTCCAAGTCACTCCTCCATGTCCCTCCTCCATGTCACTACTCCATGCCACTCCTCCATGTCGCTTCTCCGTGTTGCTCCTCCACATCAATCCTCTATGTAACTCCTCCATGTTGATCCTCCAAGCCACTCCTCCATGTAACTCCTCCATGTAGCTACTCCATGTCACTCCTCCATGTCGCTATACAAACTTACACCTCTTGTCACTCCTCCATGTAACTCCTCCATGTCACTCCTCCATTTCACTCCTCCAAGTCACTCCTCCATGTCCCTCCTAATGTCACTCCTCCATGTCACTCCTCCATTTCAATCCTCCAAGTCACTCCTCCATGTCCCTCCTCCAAGTCACTCCTCCATGTCCCTCCCCCATGTCACTACACCATGTTGTTCCTCCATGTTACTCCTCCTTTTACTCCTCCATGTCCCTCCACCATGTCACTCCACCCTATCAATCTTCCTTGGTGATCCTACATGTCACTTCTCCATGTCAATCTTCCATGTCTCTCCTCCATGTCGCTCTAACAACTCACTCCTCCATGTCACTCCACCATTTCACTCCTCCATGTCACTCCTCCAGGTCCACTCCTCCATGTCGCTACGCAAAGTCACTCCTCCATGTCGCTACACCAACTCACTCCTCCATGTCACTCCTCCATATCGCTACTCCATGTCATTCCTCCTTGTCACTCTTCCATGTCATTCCTCCATGTCAATCCTTTATGTCACTCCTCCAATTCACTCCTCCATGTCACCTCTATATGTCTTCCATGTCACTCCTCAATGTCACTCCTCCATGTCCATCCTCCATGTCACTACTCCATGTCTCTCTTCCTTGTCACTCCTCTGTGTTGCTCCTCCTTGTCACTCCTCCAAGTCACTCACCCATGTCCCTCCATGATGTCACTCCACCATATCATCCCTCCTTCCTGATAAATCCTGTCACTTCTCCAAGTCACTCCTCTATGTCACTCCTCCATGTCACTCCTCCATGTCACTCATCCATGTCCCTCCGCCATGTCACTCCACCCTATAAATCTTCCATGTCTCTCCTCCAAGTCACTCCTCCATGTAACTCCTACATGTAGCTACTCCGTGTTGCTCCTCCAAGTCACTCCTCCATGTAACTCCTCCATGTAGCTACTCCATGTCACTCCTCCATGTCACTTCTCCATGTCTCTCCTCCATGTCGCTCTAACAATTCACTCCTCCATGTCACTCCTCAATGTCACTCCTCCATGTCACTCCTCCAGGTCACTCCTCCATGTCGCTACTCAAAGTCACTCCTTCATGTCACTACACCAAACTCACTCCTCAATGTCACTCTTCAATGTCACCACTTCATGTCACTCCTCCATGTCGCTACTCCATTTCTCTCCTCCATGTCGCTATAACAACTCACTCCTTCATGTCACTACACCAACTCACTCCTCAATGTCACTCCACAATGTCACCACTTCATGTCACTTCTCCATGTCGCTACACAAACTCAATCCTCCTTTACACTCTTTCATGTCAATCCTCCATATCGCTCCTCCATGTCCCTCCTCCATGTCACTCCTCCATGTAATTTCTCCATGTCCCTCCTCCATGTATCTCCTCCATGTCGCTACTCTATGTCACTCCTCCATGTCACCCCTCCATGTCACTCCTCCATGTCACTCCTCTAGGTCACTCCTCCATGCCACTCCTCCATGTAACTCCTCCATGTAGCTACTCCATGTCACTCCTCCATGTCGCTACACAAACTCACTCCTCATGTCACTCTTCCATGTCGCTCCTCCGTGTTGCTCCTCCAAGACCCTCCTCCATGTAACTCCTCCATGTAGCTACTCCATGTCACTCCTCCGTGTCGCTACACAAACTCACTCCTCATGTCACTCCTCCATGTCACTCCTCCAAGTCATTCATCCATGTCCCTCCGCCATGTCACTCCACCATATCAATCTTCCTTGGTGATCTGCCCTGTCAATTCTCCATGTCACTCTTCCATGTCACTCTAACAACTCACTCCTCCATGTCACTCCACAATTTCACTCCTCCATGTCACTCTTCCAGGTCACTCCTCCAGGTCGCTACTCAAAGTCACTCCTCCATGTCCCACCTCCATGTCACTACTTCATGTCACTCCTCCAGGTCACTCCTACAGGTCGCTACTCAAAGTCACTCCTCCATGTCCCACCTCCATGTAACTCCTCCAGGTCACTCCTCAATGTCACTCCTCCATATCACTCCTCCATTTCTCTCCTCCATGTCGCTATAAACAACTCACTCCTCCATTTCACTCCAACATTTCACTCCTCCATGTCACTCCTGCAGGTCACTCCTCCATGTCGCTACTCAAAGTCACTCCTTCATGTCACTACACCAACTCACTCCTCAATGTCACTCCTCCATGTCACCACTTCATGTCACTCCTCCATGTCCCTACTCATTGTGACTCCTCCATGTCGCTCCACCAACTTACTCCTCCACGTCGCTCCTCCATGTTGCTCTTCCATATCAATCCTCAATGTAACTCATCTATGTCCCTCCGCCATGTCACTACACCAACTCAATCTTTCTTGTCACTCCTCCATGTCACTCATCCATGTCACTTCTATATGTTTTCAATGTCACTCATCCATGTTCCTCCTCCATGTCACTCCTCCACATCACTCCTCTATGTCACTCCTCCATTTCACACCTCCATGTCGCTACTCCATGTCACTCCTCCGTGTCGCTACACCAACTCAACCCTCCTTGTAACTCCTCCATGTCACTCATCCATGTCATTCCTCCATGTCACTCCCTCCAAGTCACTCACCTATGTCCCTCCACGATGTCACTCCACCATATCAACCCTCCTTCCTGATAAACCCTATCACTTCTCCATGTCCCTCCCACATGTAGCTACTCCATGTACTAATCCATGTCACTCCTCCATGTCGCTCCTCCGTGTTGCTCCTCCACATCAATCCTCTATGTCACTCCTCCATGTTGCTCCTCCAAGTCACTCCTCCATTCAACCCTACATGTAGCTACTCCATGTCACTACTCATGTCACTCCTCCATTTCGCTCCTCCGTGTTGCTCCTCCAAGTCACTCCTCCATGTAACTCCTCCATGTAGCTACTCCATGTCACTCCTCCATGTCGCTACCCAAACTCACTCCTCATGTCACTCCTCCATGTCACTCCTCCATGTCACTACTCCAAGTCACTCATCCATGACCCTCCGCCTTGTCACTCCACCATATCAATCTTCCTTGGTGATCCGCCCTGTCACTTCTCCATGTCACTCCTCCATGTCTCTCCTCCACGACATTCCTCTATGTCACTCCTCCATGTCACTCCTCCATGTCACTCCTCCATGTCTCTCCTCCATGTCGCTCTAACAACTCACTCCTCCATGTCACTCCTCCATATCCATCCTCCATGTCACTCCTCCAAGTCACTCACCCATGTCCCTCCACAATGTCACTCCACCATATCAACCCTACTTCCTGATCAACCCTGTCACTGCTCCAAGTCACTCCTCCATGTCCCTCCTCCATGTCACTACTCCATGTCACTCCTCCATGTCACTCCTTCTTGTTGCTCCTCCATGTCACTCATCCATGTCATTCCTCCATGTCATTCGTTTATGTCACTCCTCCAATTCACTCCTCCATGTCACCTCTATATGTCTTTCATGTCACTGCTCCATGTCCATCCTCCATGTCACTACTCCATGTCACTCCTACATGTTGCTCCTCCTTGTTGCTCCTCCACATCAATCCTCAAAGTCACTCCTCCATGTCACTCCTCCAGGTCATTCCTCCATGTCGCTTCTCAAAGTCACTCCTCCAGGTCATTCCTCCATGTCACTCATCCATGTCATTCCTCCATGTCATTCCTTCATGTCACTCCTCCAATTCACTCCTCCATGTCATTCCTCCATGTCACTCATCCATGTCCCTCCTCCATGTCACTCCATCCTTTCAATCTTCCTTTGTGATCCGACTTGTCACTTCTCCATGTCACTCTTCCATGTCTCTCCTCCACGTCACTCCTCTATGTCACTCTTCCATGTCACTCCTCCATGTCGCTACACCAACTCAATCCTCCTTGTCACTCCTCCATATCACTCATTCATGTCATTCCTCCATCTCCATCCATCATGTCACTACTCCATGTCACTCCTCCATGTCGCTCCTCCGTGTTGCTCCTCCAAGTCACTCCTCCATGTAACTCCTTCATGTAGCTACTCCATGTCACTCCTCCATGTGACTATACAATCTCACTCCTCATGTCACTCGTCCATGTCACTCGTCCATGTCACTCGTCCATGTCACTCTTCCATGTCACTCCTCCATGTCGCTACACCAACTCACTCTTTCATGTTACTCCTCCATGTTGCTACTCCATGTGACTCCTCCATGTCGCTCCACCAACTCCTTCCTCCATGTTACTCCTCCATGTCACTCCTCCATGTCACTCCTTTATGTCACTCCTCCAAGTTACTCCTCCATATCACTCCTCCATGTCACTCCTCTAGGTCACTCCTCCATGCCACTCCTCCATGTCACTCCTCCATGTAGCTACTCCATGTCACTCCTCCATGTCGCTACAGCAACTCATTCCTCATGTCACTCCTCCATGTCGCTCCTCCGTGTTGCTCCTCCAAGTCACTCCTCCATGTAACTCCCCCATGTAGCTACTTCATGTCACTCCTCCATGTCTCCACACAAACTCACTCCTCATGTCACTCCTCCATGTCACTCCTCCATGTCACTTCTCCAAGTCACTCACCCATGTCCCTCCGCGATGTCACTCCACCATATCAACCCTCCTTGGTTATCCGCCCTGTCACTTCTCCATGTCTCTCTTACATGTCTCTCCTCCACGTCACTCCTCTATGTCACTCCTCCATGTCATTCCTCCATGTCACTTCTCCATGTCTCTCCTCCACGTCACTCCTCCATGTCACCCCTCCATGTCACTCCTCCATGTCACTCCACGATGTCCCTCCTCCGTGTAGCTACTCCATGTCACTTCTCCAAGTCACTCACCCATATCCCTCCACGATGTCACTCCACCATATCAACCCTCATTCCTGATCAACTCTGTCACTTCTCCAAGTCACTCTTCCATCTCCATCCTCCATGTCACTACTCCACATCAATCCTCTATGTCACTCCTCCATGTCGCTATTCCATGTGACTCCTCCATGTCGCTCCACTAACTCCTTCCTCATGATACTCCTCCATGTCACTCCTCCATGTCAGTCCTTTAATGTCACTCCTCCAAGTACTCCTCCATGTCACTCCACCATTTAACTCCTCCATGTCACTCCACCAACTCACTCCTCCACGTCGCTACTCCATGTAACTCATCTATGTCCCTCCGCCATGTCACTACAACAACTCAATCCTTCTTGTCACTCCTCCATGTCACTCATCCATGTCACTTATATATGTCTTCCATGTCACTCCTCCATGTTCCTCCTCCATGTCACTCCTCCACATCACTCCTCCATGTCACTTCTCCATGTCACTCTTCCATGCCTCTCCTCCACGTCACTCCTCTATGTCACTCCTCCATTTCAGTCCTCCATGTCACTTCTCCATGTCACTCCTCAATGTCACTCGTTTATGTCACTCTTCCAATTCACTCATCCATGTCACTTCTATGTGTCTTCCATGTCACTCCTCCATGTTCCTCCTCCATGTCACTCCTCCACATCACTCCTCTATGTCACTCCTCCATGTCCCTCCGACATGTCACTCCACCCTATCAAACTTCCTTGGTGATCCGACCTGTCACTTCTCCATGTCACTCTTCCATGTTTCTCCTCCACGTCACTCCTCCAAATCACTCCTCCATGTCACTCCTCCATGTCACTCCTTCATTTCTCTACTCCATGTCGCTATAACAACTCACTCCTCCATGTCACTACACCATTTTACTCCTCCATGTCACTCCTCCAGGTCACTCCTCCATGTCGCTACTCAGAGTCACTCCTCCATGTCACTACACCAACTCACTCTTCAATGTCACTCCGCCATGTCACTACTTCTTGTAACTCCTCCATGTCAATCCTTTATGTCACTCCTCCAATTCACTCCTCCATGTCACCTCTATATGTCTTCCATGTCACTCCTCCATGTCCATCCTCCATGTCACTACTCCATGTCTCTCCTCCATGTCGCTCCTCTGTGTTGCTCCTCCTTGTCACTCCTCCAAGTCACTCACCCATGTCCCTCCACGATGTCACTCCACCATATCAACCCTCCTTCCTGATCAATCCTGTCACTTCTCCAGGTCACTCCTCCATGTTACTCCTCTATGTCACTACTCCACATAAATACTCTATGTCACTCCTCCATGTTACTCCTCCATGTCTCTCCTCCATGTCGCTCTAAAAACTCACTCCTCCATGTCACTCCACCATTTCACTCAGCCATGTCACTCCTCCATGTCGCTACTCAAAGTCACTCCTCCATGTAACTACACCAACTCACCCCTCAATGTCATTCCTCCATGTCACTCCTCCATGTCACTCCACCCTATCAATTCCTTGGTGATCCGACCTGTCAATTCTCCAAGTCCCTCCTCCATGTCACTCCTCCATGTCACTTCTATATGTCTTCAAAGTCACTCCTCCATGTCTCTCCTCCATGTCGCTCCTCCGTATTGCTCCTCCAAGTCACTCCTCCATGTAACTCCTCCATGTAGCTACTCCATGTCACTCCTCCATGTTGCTACACAATCTCACTCCTCATGTCACTCCTCCATGTCACTCCTCCATGTCACTCCTCCAAGTCATTCACCCATGTCCCTCCGCGATATCACTCCACCATATCAACCCTCCTTGGTGATCCGCCCTGTCACTTCTCCATGTCACTCCTCCATGTCTCTCCTCCACGAAACTCCTCTATGTCACTCCTCCAGGTCACTCCTCCATGTTGCTAAACCAACTTACTCCTCAAAGTCACTTCTTCATGTCACTCCTCCATGTCTCTCCTCTATATCGCTCTAACAACTCACTCCTCCATGTCACTCCTCCATTTCACTCCTCCATGTCGCTCCTCCATGTCCCTCCTCCATGTCACTCCTTTATGTTACTCCTCCAATTCACTCCTCCATGTCACTCCTCCATGTCACTCATCCATGTCCCTCCGACATGTCACTCCACCCTATCAATCTTCCTTGGTGATCCGACCTGTCACTTCTCCATGTCACTCTTTTCCATGTCTCTCCTCCACGTCACTCCTCTATGTCACTCCTCCATGTCACTCATCCATGTCGCTACTCAAAGTCACTCCTCCATGTCACTCATCCATGTCTTTCCTCCATGTCACTCCTCCATGTCCATCCTCTATATCACTACTCCATGTTGCTCTTCCATGTCACTCCTCCAAGTCACTCACCCATGTCACTCCTCCATGTCCCTCCTCCATGTCACTACTCCATTTCTCTCCTCCATGTCGCTATAACAACTCACTCCTCCATGTCACTCCTCCAGGTCACTCCTCCATGTCGCTACTCAAAGTCACTCCTACATGTCACTACACCAACTCACTCCTCAATGTCACTTCTCAATGTCACTACTTCATGTCACTCCTCCATTTCTCTCCTCCATGTCGCTATAACAACTCACTCCTCCTTGTCACTCCTCCAGGTCACTCCTCCATGTCGCTACACAAACTCACTCCTCATGTCACTCCCCATGTCACTCACCATGTCATTCCTCCATGTCACTCACATCACTCCTCCATGTCATCCTCCAACTCCTCAAGTCACTCACCATGTCCTCCATGTCACTCCTCCATATCACCCTACTTCCTGATCCCCTGTCACTCTCCAAGTCACTCCTCCATGTCCTCCCATTCATGTCACTCCTCCATACAACCCTACTTCCTGATCAACCCTGTCACTTCTCCAAGTCACTCCTCCATGTCCATCCTCCATGTCACTACTCCATGTCACTCCTCCATGTCACTCCTCCTTGTTGCTCCTCCATTTCTCTCCTACATTTCGCTATAACAACTCACTCCTCCATGTCACTCCTCCAGGTCACTCCTCCATGTCGCTACTCAAAGTCACTCCTCCATGTCACTACACCAACTCACTCCTCAATGTCACTCCTCAATTTCACTACTTCATGTCACTCCTCCATGTCATTCCTCCATGTCACTCCTCCATGTATCT
>CM025825.1:29817505-29848264 GCA_014673565.1 Sebastes schlegelii
AAGTCACTCACCCCTGTCCTTCCACGATGTCACTCCATCATATAAACCCTCCTTCCTGATCACCCTGTCCTTCCCAAGTCACTCATCCATGTCTTCTCCGCCCTTACTTCTCCATGTCACTCTTCCATGTCTCTCCTCCACGTCATTCCTCTATGTCACTCCTCCATGTCACTCCTCTATGTCACTCCTCCATGTCTCTACTCCATGTCGCTCTAACAACTCACTCCTCCATGTCACTCCACCATTTCATTCTTTCATGTCACTCCTCCAGGTCACTCCTCCATGTCGCTACTTCATGTCACTCCTCCATGTCGCTACACAACTTAACCCTCCTTGTCACTCCTCCATGTCACTCATCCATGTCGCTCCCCGTGTTGCTCCTCCAAGTCAGTCCTCCATGTAACTCCTCCATGTAGCTACTCCATGTCACTACTCCATGTCGCTACAAAAACTCACTCCTCATGTCACTCTTTCACGTCACTCCTCCAAGTCACTCACACATGTCCCCTCCGCGATGTCACTCCACCATATCAACCCTCCTTTTTGATCCGCCCTGTCACTTCTCCATGTCACTCCTCCATGTCTCTCCTCTTTGTCGCTCTAACAACTCACTCCTCCAAGTCACTCTCCTCCATATCACTCCTCCATGTCACTCCTTAATGTCACTCCTCCAAGTTACTCCTCCATGTCGCTCCTCCATGTTGCACCTCCATGTCACTCCTCCATGTAACTCCTCCATGTAGCTACTCAATGTCACTCCTCCATGTCGCTACACCCAACTCACTCCTCTTGACACTCCTCCATGTCACTCCTCTAAGTCACTTACCCATGTCCCTCCACGATGTCACTCCACCTTATAAACCCTCCTACTGATCAACCCTGTCACTTCTCCAAGTCACTCCTCCATGTCCCTCCTCCATGTCACTCCTCCATTTCACTCCTCCATGCCGCTCCTCCGTGTTGATCCTCCAAGTCACTATTCCATGAAACTCCTCCATGTAGCTACTACTCCATGTTACTCCTCCATGTCGCTCCTCCGTGTTGCTCCTCCTTGTCAGTCCTCCAAGTCACTCACCCATGTTCCCTCCACGATTTCACTCCACCATATCAACACTCCTTCCTGATCAACCCTGTCACTCCTCCATGTCGCGATTCCATGTGACTCTTCCATGTCGCTGCTCCACCAACTCACTCCTCCATGTCACTCCTTCATGTCACTCCACCATTTCAATCCTCCATGTCACTCCTCCAGGTCACTCCTCCATGTCGCTACTCAAAGTCACTCCTCCATGTTACTACACCAACTCACTCCTCAATGTCACTCCTCCATGTCACTCCTCCATTTCTCTCCTCCATGTCGCTATAACAACTCACTCCTCACTCCTCCATGTCACTCCTCCAGGTCACTCCTCCATTTCGCTACTGAAGTCACTCCTCCATGTCACTACAACAACTCACTCCTCAATGTCACTCCTCAATGTCACTACTACTTCATGTCATTCCTCCATGTCACTACACAACTCGATCCTCCTTTACACTCTTTCATGTCACTCCTCCATATCGCTCCTCCATGTCCCTCCTCCATGTCACTCCTCCATGTCATTCCTCCATGTCACTCCTCCATGTATCTCCTCCATGTCGCTACTCTATGCCACTCCTCCATGTCGCTACACAAACTCACTCCTCATGTTACTACTCCATGTCGCTTCTTCCATGTCGCTCTAACAACTCACTTCTCCATGTCACTCCACCTTTTCACTCCTCCGTGTTGCTCCTCCACATCAATCCTCTATGTAACTCCTCCATTCACTCCTCCATATCACTCCTCCATATCTCTCCTCCATGTCATTCCTCTAGTTCACTCCTCCATATCGCTCCTCCATGTCACTCCTCCATGTCGCTACTCAAAATCACTCCTCCATGTCACTACACCAACTCACTTCTCAATGTCACTCCTCAATGTCACTCCTCCTCCGTGTCACTACACAAACTCACTCCTCCTTTACACTCTTTCATGTCACTCCTCCATATCGCTCCTCCATGTCACTCCTCCATGTATCTCCTCCTGTCGCTACTCTATGTCACTCCTCCATGTCACCCCTCCATGTCATTCCTCTAGTTCACTCCTCCATATCGCTCCTCCATGTCACTCCTCCATGATCTCCTCCATGTCGCTACTCTATGTCACTCCTCCATGTCACTCCTCAATGTCACTCCTCCATGTCGCTACACAAACTCACTCCTCCTTACACTCTTTCATGTCACTCCTCCATATCGCACCTCCATGTCACTCCTCCATGTCACTCTCAAGGTCACTCCTCCATGCCACTCCTCCATGTAACTCCTCCATGTAGCTACTCCATGTCACTCCTCCATATCGCTACACAAACTCACTCCTCATGTCACTCCTCCATGTCATTCCTCCATGTCACTCCTCCATGTATCTCCTCCATGTCGCTACTCTACTCTATGTCACTCCTCCATGTCATCCCTCCATGTCACTCCTCCATGTCACTCCTCTAGGTCACTCCTCCATGCCACTCCTCCATGTAACTCCTCCATGTAGCTACTCCATGTCACTACTTGATTTCTTTCTCCTCCATGTCGCTATAACAACTCACTCCTCCATGTAGCTACACCAACTCACTCCTCAATGTCACTCCTCCATGTCAATACTTCTTGTCACTCCTCCAATTACTCCTCCATGTCACCTCTATATGTCTTCCATGTCACTCCTCCATGTCCATCCTCCATGTCACTACTCCATGTCACTCCTCCATGTCGCTCCTCCGTGTTGCTCCTACTTGTAACTCCTCCAAGTCACTCACCCATGTTCCTCCACGATTTCACTCCACCATATAAACACTCCTTCCTGATCAACCCTGTCACTTCTCCAAGTCACTCCTCCATGTCCCTCCTCCATGTCACTACTCCATGCCACTCCTCCATGTCGCTTCTCCGTGTTGCTCCTCCACATCAATCCTCTATGTAACTCCTCCATGTTGATCCTCCAAGCCACTCCTCCATGTAACTCCTCCATGTAGCTACTCCATGTCACTCCTCCATGTCGCTATACAAACTTACACCTCTTGTCACTCCTCCTGTAACTCCTCCATGTCACTCCTCCATTTCACTCCTCCAAGTCCTCCTCCATGTCCCTCCTAATGTCACTCCTCCATGTCACTCCTCCATTTCAATCCTCCAAGTCACTCCTCCATGTCCCTCCTCCAAGTCACTCCTCCATGTCCCTCCCCCATGTCACTACACCAGTTGTTCCTCCATGTTACTCCTCCTTTTACTCCTCCATGTCCCTCCACCATGTCACTCCACCCTATCAATCTTCCTTGGTGATCCTACATGTCACTTCTCCATGTCAATCTTCCATGTCTCTCCTCCATGTCGCTCTAACAACTCACTCCTCCATGTCACTCCACCATTTCACTCCTCCATGTCACTCCTCCAGGTCACTCCTCCATGTCGCTACGCAAAGTCACTCCTCCATGTCGCTACACCAACTCACTCCTCCATGTCACTCCTCCATATCGCTACTCCATATGTCATTCCTCCTTGTCACTCTTCCATGTCATTCCTCCATGTCAATCCTTTATGTCACTCCCTCCAATTCACTCCTCCATGTCACCTCTATATGTCTTCCATGTCACTCCTCAATGTCACTCCTCCATGTCCATCCTCCATGTCACTACTCCATGTCTCTCTTCCTTGTCACTCCTCTGTGTTGCTCCTCCTTGTCACTCCTCCAAGTCACTCACCCATGTCCCTCCATGATGTCACTCCACCATATCATCCCTCCTTCCTGATAAATCCTGTCACTTCTCCAAGTCACTCCTCTATGTCACTCCTCCATGTCACTCCTCCATGTCACTCATCCATGTCCCTCCGCCATGTCACTCCACCCTATAAATCTTCCATGTCTCTCCTCCAAGTCACTCCTCCATGTAACTCCTACATGTAGCTACTCCGTGTTGCTCCTCCAAGTCACTCCTCCATGTAACTCCTCCATGTAGCTACTCCATGTCACTCCTCCATGTCACTTCTCCATGTCTCTCCTCCATGTCGCTCTAACAATTCACTCCTCCATGTCACTCCTCAATGTCCTCCTCCATGTCACTCCTCCAGGTCACTCCTCCATGTCGCTACTCAAAGTCACTCCTTCATGTCACTACACCAACTCACTCCTCAATGTCACTCCTCCATGTCACTCCTCCAGGTCCTCCTCCATGTCGCTACTCAAAGTCACTCCTTCATGTCACTACACCAACTCACTCCTCAATGTCACTCTTCAATGTCACCACTTCATGTCACTCCTCCATGTCGCTACTCCATCCATTTCTCTCCTCCATGTCGCTATAACAACTCACTCCTTCATGTCACTACACCAACTCACTCCTCAATGTCACTCCACAATGTCACCACTTCATGTCACTTCATCTCCATGTCGCTACACAAACTCAATCCTCCTTTACACTCTTTCATGTCAATCCTCCATATCGCTCCTCCATGTCCCTCCTCCATGTCACTCCTCCATGTAATTTCTCCATGTCCCTCCTCCATGTATCTCCTCCATGTCGCTACTCTATGTCACTCCTCCATGTCACCCCTCCATGTCACTCCTCCATGTCACTCCTCTAGGTCACTCCTCCATGCCACTCCTCCATGTAACTCCTCCATGTAGCTACTCCATGTCACTCCTCCATGTCGCTACACAAACTCACTCCTCATGTCACTCTTCCATGTCGCTCCTCCGTGTTGCTCTCCTCCAAGACCCTCCTCCATGTAACTCCTCCATGTAGCTACTCCATGTCACTCCTCCGTGTCGCTACACAACTCACTCCTCATGTCACTCCTCCATGTCACTCCTCAAGTCATTCATCCATGTCCCTCCGCCATGTCACTCCACCATATCAATCTTCCTTGGTGATCTGCCCTGTCAATTCTCCATGTCACTCTTCCATGTCACTCTAACAACTCACTCCTCCATGTCACTCCACAATTTCACTCCTCCATGTCACTCTTCCAGGTCACTCCTCCAGGTCGCTACTCAAAGTCACTCCTCCATGTCCCACCTCCATGTCACTACTTCATGTCACTCCTCCAGGTCACTCCTACAGGTCGCTACTCAAAGTCACTCCTCCATGTCCCACCTCCATGTAACTCCTCCAGGTCACTCCTCAATGTCACTCCTCCATATCACTCCTCCATTTCTCTCCTCCATGTCGCTATAACAACTCACTCCTCCATTTCACTCCAACATTTCACTCCTCCATGTCACTCCTGCAGGTCACTCCTCCATGTCGCTACTCAAAGTCACTCCTTCATGTCACTACACCAACTCACTCCTCAATGTCACTCCTCCATGTCACCACTTCATGTCACTCCTCCATGTCCCTACTCATTGTGACTCCTCCATGTCGCTCCACCAACTTACTCCTCCACGTCGCTCCTCCATGTTGCTCTTCCATATCAATCCTCAATGTAACTCATCTATGTCCCTCCGCCATGTCACTACACCAACTCAATCTTTCTTGTCACTCCTCCATGTCACTCATCCATGTCACTTCTATATGTTTTCAATGTCACTCATCCATGTTCCTCCTCCATGTCACTCCTCCACATCACTCCTCTATGTCACTCCTCCATTTCACACCTCCATGTCGCTACTCCATGTCACTCCTCCGTGTCGCTACACCAACTCAACCCTCCTTGTAACTCCTCCATGTCACTCATCCATGTCATTCCTCCATGTCACTCCTCCAAGTCACTCACCTATGTCCCTCCACGATGTCACTCCACCATATCAACCCTCCTTCCTGATAAACCCTATCACTTCTCCATGTCCCTCCCACATGTAGCTACTCCATGTACTAATCCATGTCACTCCTCCATGTCGCTCCTCCGTGTTGCTCCTCCACATCAATCCTCTATGTCACTCCTCCATGTTGCTCCTCCAAGTCACTCCTCCATTCAACCCTACATGTAGCTACTCCATGTCACTACTCCATGTCACTCCTCCATTTCGCTCCTCCGTGTTGCTCCTCCAAGTCACTCCTCCATGTAACTCCTCCATGTAGCTACTCCATGTCACTCCTCCATGTCGCTACCCAAACTCACTCCTCATGTCACTCCTCCATGTCACTCCTCCATGTCACTACTCCAAGTCACTCATCCATGACCCTCCGCCTTGTCACTCCACCATATCAATCTTCCTTGGTGATCCGCCCTGTCACTTCTCCATGTCACTCCTCCATGTCTCTCCTCCACGACATTCCTCTATGTCACTCCTCCATGTCACTCCTCCATGTCACTCCTCCATGTCTCTCCTCCATGTCGCTCTAACAACTCACTCCTCCATGTCACTCCCTCCATGTCCATCCTCCATGTCACTCCTCCAAGTCACTCACCCATGTCCCTCCACATGTCACTCCACCATATCAACCCTACTTCCTGATCAACCCTGTCCCACTGCTCCAAGTCACCCTCCATGTCCCTCCTCCATGTCACTACTCCATGTCACTCCTCCATGTCACTCCTTCTTGTTGCTCCTCCATGTCACTCATCCATGTCATTCCTCCATGTCATTCGTTTATGTCACTCTCCTCCAATTCACTCTTCCATGTCACCTCTATATGTCTTTCATGTCACTGCTCCATGTCCATCCTCCATGTCACTACTCCATGTCACTCCTACATGTTGCTCCTCCTTGTTGCTCCTCCACATCAATCCTCAAAGTCACTCCTCCATGTCACTCCTCCAGGTCATTCCTCCATGTCGCTTCTCAAAGTCACTCCTCCAGGTCATTCCTCCATGTCACTCATCCATGTCATTCCTCCATGTCATTCCTTCATGTCACTCCTCCAATTCACTCCTCCATGTCATTCCTCCATGTCACTCATCCATGTCCCTCCTCCATGTCACTCCATCCTTTCAATCTTCCTTTGTGATCCGACTTGTCACTCTCTCCATGTCACTCTTCCATGTCTCTCCTCCACGTCACTCCTCTATGTCACTCTTCCATGTCACTCCTCCATGTCGCTACAACCAACTCAATCCTCCTTGTCACTCCTCCATATCACTCATTCATGTCATTCCTCCATCTCCATCCATCATGTCACTACTCCATGTCACTCCTCCATGTCGCTCCTCCGTGTTGCTCCTCCAAGTCACTCCTCCATGTAACTCCTTCATGTAGCTACTCCATGTCACTCCTCCATGTGACTATACAATCTCACTCCTCATGTCACTCGTCCATGTCACTCGTCCATGTCACTCCTCCATGTCACTCCTCCATGTCACTCCTCCATGTCGCTACACCTACTCACTCTTTCATGTTACTCCTCCAGGGTGGCTACTCCATGTGACTCCCTCCATGTCGCTCCACCAACTCCTTCCTCCATGTTACTCCTCCATGTCACTCCTCCATGTCACTCCTTTATGTCACTCCTCCAAGTTACTCCTCCATATCACTCCTCCATGTCACTCCTCTAGGTCACTCCTCCATGCCACTCCTCCATGTCACTCCTCCATGTAGCTACTCCATGTCACTCCTCCATGTCGCTACAGCAACTCATTCCTCATGTCACTCCTCCATGTCGCTCCTCCGTGTTGCTCCTCCAAGTCACTCCTCCATGTAACTCCCCCATGTAGCTACTTCATGTCACTCCTCCATGTCTCCACACAAACTCACTCCTCATGTCACTCCTCCATGTCACTCCTCCATGTCACTCCTCCAAGTCATTCACCCATGTCCTTCTGCGATGTCACTCCACCATATCAACCCTCCTTGGTTATCCGCCCTGTCACAACTCCAATTCACTCCTCCATGTCACCTCTATATGTCTTCCATGTCACTTCTCTCCAAGTCACTCCTCCATGTCCATCCTCCATGTCACTACTCCACATCAATCCTCTATGTCACTCCTCCATGTCCCTCCTCCATGTCACTCCTCCATGTCGCTCCTCTATGTCACTCCTCCATGTCGCTACTCCATGTCACTCCTCCATGTCGCTCTAACAACTCACTCGTCCATGTCACTCCACCATTTCACTCCTCCATGTCACTCCTCAATGTCACTCCTCCATGTCACTACACCAACTCACTCCTCCATGTCACTCCTACATGTCGCTACACAAACTCACTCCTCATGTTACTACTCTATATCGCTACTCCATGTCACTCCTCCATGTCACTCCACCAACTCACTCCTCAGTGTCACTCCTCCATGTCAATACTTCTTGTCACTCCTCCATGTCATTCCTCCATGTCACTCCTTTATGTCAGTCCTCCAATTCACTCCTCCATGTCACCTCTATATGTCTTCCATGTAACTCCTCCATGTCCATCCTCTATGTCGCTACTCCATGTCACTCCTCCATGTCGCTACACCAACTCACTCCTCCATGTCGCTCCTTCGTGTTGCTCCTCCACATCAATCCTCTATGTCACTCCTCCATGTCACTCCTACATGTCGCTATTCCATGTGACTCCTCCATGTAGCTCCACCAACTCACTCCTCCACACGTCGCTCCTCCATGTTGCTCCTCCATGTCACTCCTCCATGTCACTTCTATATATCTTCCATGTCACTCCTCCATGTCCCTCCTCTATGTCACCTCCTCCATGTCATTCCTCCATGTCACTTCTCCATATCTCTCCTCCACGTCACTCCTCTATGTCACTCCTCCATGTGACTCCTCCATGTCACCCCAACATGTCTCTCCTCCATGTCGCTATAACAACTCACTCCTCCATGTCACTCCACCATTTCACTACTCCATGTCACTCCTACAGGTCACTCCTCCATGTCGCTACTCAAAGTCACTCCGCCATGTCACTACAACCAACTCATCCTTCTTGTCACTCCTCCATGTCACTCATTCCATGTCACTTCTATGTCTTCCATGTCACTCCTCCATGTCCCTCCTCCATGTCACTCCTCCACGTCGCTCCTCTATGTCACTCCTCCATGTCGCTACACAAACTCATTACTCATGTCACTCCTCCAAGTCACTACTTCATGTCCCTCCTCCATGTCATTACTCCATGTCACTCTCCTCCATGTCACTCCTCCATGTCACTCCTCCATGTCGCTACAACACTCATTCCTTATGTCACTCCTCCATGTCGCTCCTCCGTGTTTCTCCTCCAAGTCACTCTTCCATGTAACTCCTCCATGTAGCTACTCCATGTCACTCCTCCATGTCGCTTCTCCGTGATGCTCCTCCACATCAATCCTCTATGTCACTCCTCCATGTCACTCCTCCATGTTGCTATTCCATGTCAGTCCTCCATGTCGCTACACCAACTCATTACTCATGTCACTCCTCCAAGTCACTCACCCATGTCACTCCTCCTAGTCACTCACCCATGTCCCTCCACGATGTCACTCCACCATATAAACCCTCCTTCCTGATCAACCCTTTCACTTCTCCAAGTCACTCCTCCATGTCCATCATCCATGTCACTACTCCACATCAATCCTCTATGTCACTCCTCCATGTTTCTCCTCCATGTCTCATCTCCATGTCACTCTAACAACTCACTCCTCAATGTCACTCCACCATTTCACTCCTCCATGTCACTCCTCCAGGTCACTCCTCCATGTCGCTATTCCTGGTCAGTCCTCCATGTCACTCCTCCATGTCACAACCTCCATGTCATTCCTCCATGTCACTCATCCATGTCATTCCTCCATGTCATTCCTTCATGTCACTCCTCCAATTCACTCCTCCATGTCATTCCTCCATGTCACTCATCCATGTCCCTCCTCCATGTCACTCCATCCTTTCAATCTTCCTTTGTGATCCGACTTGTCACTGCTCCATGTCACTCTTCCATGTCTCTCCTCCACGTCACTCCTCTATGTCACTCTTCCATGTCACTCCTCCATGTCGCTACACCAACTCAATCCTCCTTGTCACTCCTCCATGTCGCTCCTTCATGTTGCTCCTCCATGTCACTCCTCCATTTCACTCCACGACGTCTCTCCTCTACGTCACTCCTCATGTCACTACACCAATTCAATATTCCTTGTCACTCCTCCATATCACTCATTCATGTCATTCCTCCATGTCACTCCTTTATGTCAATCCTCCAAGTCACTCCTCCATTTCACTTCTATTTGTCTTCCATTTCACTCCTCCATCTCCATCATCATGTCACTACTCCATGTCACTCCTCCATGTCGCTCCTCCGTGTTGCTCCTCCAAGTCACTCCTCCATGTAACTCCTTCATGTAGCTACTCCATGTCACTCCTCCATGTGACTATACAATCTCACTCCTCATGTCACTCGTCCATGTCACTCGTCCATGTCACTCCTCCATGTCACTCCTCCATGTCGCTACACCAACTCACTCTTTCATGTTACTCCTCCATGTTGCTACTCCATGTGACTCCTCCATGTCGCTCCACCAACTCCTTCCTCCATGTTACTCCTCCATGTCAATCCTCCATGTCACTCCTTTATGTCACTCCTCCAAGTTACTCCTCCATATCACTCCTCCATGTCACTCCTCTAGGTCACTCCTCCATGCCACTCCTCCATGTCACTCCTCCATGTAGCTACTCCATGTCACTCCTCCATGTCACTCCTCCATGTCGCTACAGCACTCATTACTCATGTCACTCCTCCATGTCGCTCCTCCGTGTTGCTCCTCCAAGTCACTCCTCCATATAACTCCTCCATGTAGCTACTTCATGTTACTCCTCACGTCACTCCTCTTTGTCGCTACAAACAACTCATTCCTCATGTCACTCCTCCATGTCATTACTCCACATCAATCCTCTATGTCACTCCTTCATGTCACTCCTCCATGTCTCTCCTCCATGTTGCTCTAACAACTCACTCCTCCATGTCACTCCACCATTTCACTGCTCCATGTCACTCCTCCAGGTCACTCCTCCATGTCGCTACTCAAAGTCACTCCTCCATGTAACTACACACACTCAACCCTCCTTGTCATTCCTCCATGTCACTCATCAATGTCATTCCTCCATGTCACTCCTTTATGTCACTCCTCCAATTCACTCCTCCATGTCTCACCTCCACGTCACTCCTCTATGTCACTCCTCCATGTCTCTACTCCATGTCGCTCTAACAACTAACTCCTCCATGTCACTCCATCATTTCACTCCTCCATGTCACTCCTCCAGGTCACTCCTCCATGTCGCTACTCAAAGTCACTCCTCCATGTTGCTATAACAACTCACTCCTCCATGTCACTCCTCCATGTCGCTACTCAAAGTAACTCCTCCATGTCACTCATCCAGGTCACTCCTCCATGTCACTACTCCATGTCACTCCTCCATGTCACTCCTCCATGTCGCCCCTCCGTGTTGCTCCTCCAAGTCACTCCTCCATGTAACTCCTCCATGTAGCTACTCCATGTCTCTCCTCCATGTCGCTCTAACAACTCACTCCTCCATGTCACTCCACCATTTCACTCCTCCATGTCATTCCTCCGTTTCGCTCCACCAACTCAATCCTCCTTGTCACTCCTCCATGTCGCTCCATCATGTTGTTCCTCCATGTCACTCCCTCCATTTCACTCCACGACGTCTCTCCTCTACGTCACTCCTCATGTCACTACACCAACTCAATCCTCCTTGTCACTCCTCCATATAACTCATCCATGTCATTCCTCCATGTCACTCCTTTATGTCACTCCTCCATGTCACTCCTCCATGTCGCTATTCCAAGTTACTCCTCTATGTAGCTCCTCCATGATGCCTCCTCCATGTCACTCCTCCATTTCACTCATCCATGTCACTCCTCTATGTCACTCCTCCATTTCACTCCTCTATGTCACTTTCCATGTCACTCGTCCATGTCGCTATACAAACTCACTCCTCATGTCACTCCTCCATGTCACTCCTCCATTTCACTCCTCCAAGTCACTCACCCATGTCCCTCAATGATGTCCACTCCACCATATCAACCCTCCTACCTGATCAACCCTGTCACTTCTCCAAGTCACTCCTCCATGTACCTTAGCCATGTCACTACTCTGTGTCACTCCTCCATGTCGCTCCTCCGTGTTGCTCCTCCTTGTCACTCCTTCAAGTCACTCACCCATGTCCTTCATCATCAATCCTCTATGTCACTCCTCATGTCACTCCTCCATTACACGACTCCATGTCACTCCTCCATGTCACTACACCAACTCAATCCTCCTTGTCACTCCTCCATGTCGCTCCTCCATGTCACTTCTCCAAGTCTTCAATGTCATGTCTCTCATCCATGTCGCTCCACTAATTCATTCCTCCATGTCACTCCTCCATGTCACTCCTCCATGTCGCTACTCTATGTCACTCCTCTACGTCACTCCTCATGTCACTACACCAACTCAAACCTCCTTGTCACTCCTCCATATCACTCATCCATGTCATTCCTCCATGTCACTCCTTTATGTCAATCCTCAAAGTCACTCCTCCATGTCACTCCTCCATGTCTCTCCTCCATGTCACTCTAACAACTCACTCCTCCATGTCACTCCACAATTTCGCTCCTCCATGTCACTCCTCCAGGTCACTCCTCCATGTCGCCACTCAAAGTCACTCCTCCATGTCACTACACCAATCACTCCTCAATGTCACTCCTCCATGTCACTACTTAATGTCACTCCTCCATGTCTCAACACAAACACAACCCTCCTTTTCACTCCTCCATGTCACTCATCCATGTCAATCCTCCATGTCACTCCTTTATGTCACTCCTCCAATTCACTCCTCCATGTCACTCCTCCATGTCACTCCACCCTATCAATTTTCCTTGGTGATCCGACCTGTCACTTCTCCATGTCACTCTTCCATGTCTCTCCTCCACGTCACTCCTCTATGTCACTCCTCCATGTCACTCCTCCATGTCACTCCTTTATGTCAGTCCTCCAATTCACTCCTCCATGTCACCTCTATATGTCTTCCATGTAACTCCTCCATGTCCATCCTCTATGTCGCTACTCCATGTCACTCCTCCATGTCGCTACACCAACTCACTCCTCCATGTCGCTCCTTCGTGTTGCTCCTCCACGTCATTCCTCTATGTCACTCCTCCATGTCACTCCTCCATGTCACTCGTTCATTTCTGTCCTCCATGTCGCTATAACAACTCACTCCTCCATGTCACTCCACCATTTCACTCCTCCATGTCACTCCTCCAGGTCACTCGTCCATGTCGCTCCACTAACTCACTCCTCCACGTCGCTCCTCCATGTCACCCCTCCATGTCACTCCTCCATGTCGGTACACAAACTCACTCCTCATGTTACTACTCTATGTCGCTACTCCATGTCACTCCTCCATGTCGCTACACCAACTCACTCCTCAATGTCACTCCTCCATGTCACTACTTCTTGTCACTCCTCCATGTCACTCATCCATATCATTCCCTCCATGTCACCCCTTTATGTCACTCCTCCAATTCACTCCTCCATGTCACCTCTATATGTCTTCCATGTCACTCCTCCATGTCCATCCTCCATGTCACTACTTAATGTCACTCCTCCATGTCGCTACTCCGTGTTGCTTTCTCCTTGTCACTCCTTCAAGTCACTCACCCATGTCCTTCCACGATGTCACTCCACCATATAAACCCTCCTTCCTGATCAACCCTGTCACTTCTCCAAGTCACTCCTCCATGTCCATCCTCCATGTCGCTACTCCACATCAATCCTCCATGTTGCTACTCAAAGTCACTCCTCTATGTCACTACACCAACTCATTATTCATGTCACTCCTCCATGTCCCTACTCATGTGACTCTTCCATGTCGCTCCACCAACTTACTCCTCCACGTCGCTCCTCCATGTTGCTCTTCCATGTCACTCCTCCATGTAACTCATCTATGTCCCTCCGCCATGTCACTACACCAACTCAATCCTTCTTGTCACTCCTCCATGTCACTCATCCATGTCACTTCTATATGTCTTCAATGTCACTCATCCATGTTCCTCCTCCATGTCACTCCCCCATTTCACACCTCCATGTCACTCCTCCATGTCGCTACACCAACTCATTCCTCGTGTCACTCCTCCATGTCGCTACTCCATGTCACTCCTCTGTGTCGCTACACCAACTCAACCCTCCTTGTAACTCCTCCATGTCACTCATCCATGTCATTCCTCCATGTCACTCGTTTATGTCACTACTCCAATTCACTCCTCCATGTCATCTCTATATGTCTTCCATGTTGCTCCTCCATGTTGTTCCTCCATGTCACTACTCCATGTCACTCACCTATGTCCCTCCACGATGTCACTCCACCATATCAACCCTCCTTCCTGATCAACCCTGTCACTTCTCCAAGTCACTCCTCCATGTCCCTCCTACATGTAGCTACTCCATGTCACTACTCCATGTCACTCCTCCATGTCGCTCCTCCGTGTTGCTCCTCAAAGTCACTCCTCCATGTAACTCTCCATGTAGCTACTTCATGTCACTCCTCCATGTCTCTACACAAACTCACTCCTCATGTCACTCCTCCATGTCACTCCTCCATGTCACTTCTCCAAGTCACTCACCCATGTCCCTCCGCGATGTCACTCCACCATATCAACCCTCCTTGGTTATCCGCCCTGTCACTTCTCCATGTCTCTCTTCCATGTCTCTCCTCCACGTCACTCCTCTATGTCACTCCTCCATGTCAGTCCTCCATGTCACTTCTCCATGTCTCTCCTCCACGTCACTCCTCCATGTCACCCCTCCATGTCACTCCTCCATGTCACTCCACGATGTCCCTCCTCCGTGTAGCTACTCCATGTCACTTCTCCAAGTCACTCACCCATATCCCTCCACGATGTCACTCCACCATATCAACCCTCATTCCTGATCAACTCTGTCACTTCTCCAAGTCACTCCTCCATCTCCATCCTCCATGTCACTACTCCACATCAATCCTCTATGTCACTCCTCCATGTCGCTATTCCATGTGACTCCTCCATGTCGCTCCACTAACTCCTTCCTCCATGATACTCCTCCATGTCACTCCTCCATGTCAGTCCTTTATGTCACTCCTCCAAGTTACTCCTCCATGTCACTCCACCATTTAACTCCTCCATGTCACTCCACCAACTCACTCCTCCACGTCGCTACTCCATGTAACTCATCTATGTCCCTCCGCCATGTCACTACAACAACTCAATCCTTCTTGTCACTCCTCCATGTCACTCATCCATGTCACTTATATATGTCTTCCATGTCACTCCTCCATGTTCCTCCTCCATGTCACTCCTCCACATCACTCCTCCATGTCACTTCTCCATGTCACTCTTCCATGCCTCTCCTCCACGTCACTCCTCTATGTCACTCCTCCATTTCAGTCCTCCATGTCACTTCTCCATGTCACTCCTCAATGTCACTCGTTTATGTCACTCTTCCAATTCACTCATCCATGTCACTTCTATATGTCTTCCATGTCACTCCTCCATGTTCCTCCTCCATGTCACTCCTCCACATCACTCCTCTATGTCACTCCTCCATGTCCCTCCGACATGTCACTCCACCCTGTAAAACTTCCTTGGTGATCCGACCTGTCACTTCTCAATGTCACTCTTCTATGTTTCTCCTCCACGTCACTCCTCCAAATCACTCCTCCATGTCACTCCTCCATGTCACTCCTTCATTTCTCTACTCCATGTCGCTATAACAACTCACTCCTCCATGTCACTACACCATTTTACTCCTCCATGTCACTCCTCCAGGTCACTCCTCCATGTCGCTACTCAGAGTCACTCCTCCATGTCACTACACCAACTCACTCTTCAATGTCACTCCTCCATGTCACTACTTCTTGTAACTCCTCCATGTCAATCCTTTATGTCACTCCTCCAATTCACTCCTCCATGTCACCTCTATATGTCTTCCATGTCACTCCTCCATGTCCATCCTCCATGTCACTACTCCATGTCTCTCCTCCATGTCGCTCCTCTGTGTTGCTCCTCCTTGTCACTCCTCCAAGTCACTCACCCATGTCCCTCCACGATGTCACTCCACCATATCAACCCTCCTTCCTGATCAATCCTGTCACTTCTCCAGGTCACTCCTCCATGTTACTCCTCTATGTCACTACTCCACATAAATCCTCTATGTCACTCCTCCATGTTACTCCTCCATGTCTCTCCTCCATGTCGCTCTAAAAACTCACTCCTCCATGTCACTCCACCATTTCACTCCGCCATGTCACTCCTCCATGTCGCTACTCAAAGTCACTCCTCCATGTAACTACACCAACTCACCCCTCAATGTCATTCCTCCTTGTCATTCCTCCATGTCACTCCACCCTATCAATCTTCCTTGGTGATCCGACCTGTCAATTCTCCAAGTCCCTCCTCCATGTCACTCCTCCATGTCACTTCTATATGTCTTCAAAGTCACTCCTCCATGTCTCTCCTCCATGTCGCTCCTCCGTATTGCTCCTCCAAGTCACTCCTCCATGTAACTCCTCCATGTAGCTACTCCCATGTCACTCCTCCATGTTGCTACACAAACTCACTCCTCATGTCACTCCCTCCATGTCACTCCTCCATGTCACTCCTCCAAGTCATTCACCCATGTCCCTCCGCGATATCACTCCACCATATCAACCCTCCTTGGTGATCCGCCCTGTCACTTCTCCATGTCACTCCTCCATGTCTCTCCTCCACGAAACTCCTCTATGTCACTCCTCCAGGTCACTCCTCCATGTCGCTAAACCAACTTACTCCTCAATGTCACATCTTCATGTCACTCCTCCATGTCTCTCCTCTATATCGCTCTAACAACTCACTCCTCCATGTCACTCCTCCATTTCACTCCTCCATGTCGCTCCTGCATTGTCCCTCCTCCATGTCACTCCTTTATGTTACTCCTCCAATTCACTCCTCCATGTCACTCCTCCATGTCACTCATCCATGTCCCTCCGACATGTCACTCCACCCT
This sequence comes from Sebastes schlegelii, assembly GCA_014673565.1. NCBI lineage: Eukaryota > Metazoa > Chordata > Actinopteri > Perciformes > Sebastidae > Sebastes > Sebastes schlegelii. The sequence goes on from CM025825.1 coordinate 29,834,434, forward strand.
ATCAATCTTCCTTGGTGATCCGACCTGTCACTTCTCCATGTCACTCTTCCATGTCTCTCCTCCACGTCACTCCTCTATGTCACTCCTCCATGTCACTCATCCATGTCGCTACTCAAAGTCACTCCTCCATGTCACTCATCCATGTCATTCCTCCATGTCACTCCTCCATGTCCATCCTCTATATCACTACTCCATGTTGCTCTTCCATGTCACTCCCTCCAAGTCACTCCCCATGTCACTCCTCCATGTCCCTCCTCCATGTCACTACTCCATTTCTCTCCTCCATGTCGCCTATAACAACTCACTCCTCCATGTCACTCCTCCAGGTCACTCCTCCATGTCGCTACTCAAAGTCACTCCTACATGTCACTACACCAACTCACTCCTCAATGTCACTTCTCAATGTGACTACTTCATGTCCACTCCTCCATGTCGGTACACAAAACTCACTCCTCATGTTACTACTCTATGTCGCTACTCCATGTCACTCCCTCCATGTCGCTACACCAACTCACTCCTCAATGTCACTCCTCCATGTCACTACTTCTTGTCACTCCTCCATGTCACTCATCCCATATCATCCTCCATGTCACTCCTTATGTCACTCCTCCCAATTCACTCCTCCATGTCACCTCCTATATGTCTTCCCTGTCACTCCTCCATGTCCATCCTCCATGTCACTACTTAATGTCACTCTCCATGTCGCTTACTCCGTGTTGCTTCTCCTTGTCACTCCTTCAAGTCACTCACCCATGTCCTTCCACGATGTCACTCCACCATATAAACCCTCCTTCCTGATCAACCCTGTCACTTCTCCAAGTCACTCCTCCATGTCCATCCTCCATGTCGCTACTCCACATCAATCCTCCATGTTGCTCTTCCATGTCACTCCTCCAGTAACTCATCTATGTCACTTCTATATGTCTTCCATGTCACTCCTCCATGTCTCTACACCAACTCATTACTCATGTCACTCCTCCATGTCGCTACTCAAAGTCACTCCTCTATGTCACTACACCAACTCATTACTCATGTCACTCCTCCATGTCCCTACTCATGTGACTCCTCCATGTCGCTCCACCAACTTACTCCTCCACGTCGCTCCTCCATGTTGCCTCTTCCATGTCACTCCTCCATGTAACTCATCTATGTCCCTCCGCCATGTCACTACACCAACTCAATCCTTCTTGTCACTCCTCCATGTCACTCATCCATGTCACTTCTATATGTCTTCAATGTCACTCATCCATGTTCCTCCTCCATGTCACTCCTCCACATCACTCCTCTATGTCACTCCCCCCATTTCACACCTCCATGTCACTCCTCCATGTCGCTACACCAACTCATTCCTCGTGTCACTCCTCCATGTCGCTACTCCATGTCACTCCTCTGTGTCGCTACACCAACTCAACCCTCCTTGTAACTCCTCCATGTCACTCATCCATGTCATTCCTCCATGTCACTCGTTTATGTCACTACTCCAATTCACTCCTCCATGTCATCTCTATATGTCTTCCATGTTGGCTCCTCCATGTTGCTCCTCCATGTCACTACTCCATGTCACTCACCTATGTCCCTCCACGATGTCACTCCACCATATCAACCCTCCTTCCTGATAAACCCTGTCACTTTTCCATGTCCCTCCCACATATAACTACTCCATGTACTAATCCATGTCCACTCCTCCATGTCGCTATACCAACTCACTCCTCCATGTCATTCCTCCATTTCACTCCTCCATGTATCTCCTCCATGTCGCTACTCCATGTCACTCCTCCATGTCGCTACACCAACTCATTACTCATGTCACTCCTCCATGTCGCTACTCAATGTCACTCCTCCATGTCGCTACACCAACTCATTACTCATGTCACTCCTCCATATCGCTACTCCATGTCACTCCTCCATGTTCGCTTACACCCAACTCAACCCTCCTCGTAACTCCTCCATGTCCCTCATACATGTCACCTCTATATGTCTTCCATGTCACTCCTCCATGTCCATCATCCATGTCACTACTCCATGTCACTCCTCCATGTTGCTCCTCCGTGTGCTCCTCCATGTCACTCCTCCAAGTCACTCACCCATGTCCCTCCACGATGTCACTCCACCATATCAACCCTCCTTCCTGATCAACCCTGTCACTTCTCCAAGTCACTCCTCCATGTCCCTCCTACATGTAGCTACTCCATGTCACTACTCCATGTCACTCCTCCATGTCGCTCCTCCGTGTTGCTCCTCAAAGTCACTCCTCCATGTAACTCCTCCATGTAGCTACTTCATGTCACTCCTCCATGTCTCTACACAAACTCACTCCTCATGTCACTCCTCCATGTCACTCCTCCATGTCACTTCTCCAAGTCACTCACCCATGTCCCTCCGCGATGTCACTCCACCATATCAACCCTCCTTGGTTATCCGCCCTGTCACTTCTCCATGTCTCTCTTCCATGTCTCTCCTCCACGTCACTCCTCTATGTCACTCCTCCATGTCAGTCCTCCATGTCACTTCTCCATGTCTCTCCTCCACGTCACTCCTCCATGTCACCCCTCCATGTCACTCCTCCATGTCACTCCACGATGTCCCTCCTCCGTGTAGCTACTCCATGTCACTTCTCCAAGTCACTCACCCATATCCCTCCACGATGTCACTCCACCATATCAACCCTCATTCCTGATCAACTCTGTCACTTCTCCAAGTCACTCCTCCATCTCCCATCCTCCATGTCACTACTCCACATCAATCCTCTATGTCACTCCTCCATGTCGCTATTCCATGTGACTCCTCCATGTCGCTCCACTAACTCCTTCCTCCATGATACTCCTCCATGTCACTCCTCCATGTCAGTCCTTTATGTCACTCCTTCCAAGTTACTCCTCCATGTCAGTCCTTTATGTCACTCCTCCAAGTTACTCCTCCATGTCACTCCACCCATTTAACTCCTCCATGTCACTCCACCAACTCACTCCTCCACGTCGCTACTCCATGTAACTCATCTATGTCCCTCCGCCATGTCACTACAACAACTCAATCCTTCTTGTCACTCCTCCATGTCACTCATCCATGTCACTTATATATGTCTTCCATGTCACTCCTCCATGTTCCTCCTCCATGTCACTCCTCCACATCACTCCTCCATGTCACTTCTCCATGTCACTCTTCCATGCCTCTCCTCCACGTCACTCCTCTATGTCACTCCTCCATTTCAGTCATCCATGTCACTCTCCATGTCACTCCTCAATGTCACTCGTTTATGTCACTCTTCCAATTCACTCATCCATGTCACTTCTATATGTCTTCCATGTCACTCCTCCATGTTCCTCCTCCATGTCACTCCTCCACATCACTCCTCTATGTCACTCCTCCCTTGTCCCTCCGACATGTCACTCCCACCCTATAAACTTCCTTGGTGATCCGACCTGTCACTTCTCAATGTCACTCTTCCATGTTTCTCCTCCACGTCACTCCTCCAAATCACTCCTCCATGTCACTTTCCTCCATGTCACTCCTTCATTTCTCTACTCCATGTCGCTATATAACAACTCACTCCTCCATGTCACTACACCATTTTACTCCGCCATGTCACTCCTCCAGGTCACTCCTCCATGTCGCTACTCAGAGTCACTCCTCCATGTCACTACACCAACTCAATCTTCAATGTCACTCCTCCATGTCACTACTTCTTGTAACTCCTCCATGTCAATCCTTTATGTCACTCCTCCAATTCACTCCTCCATGTCACCTCTATATGTCTTCCATGTCACTCCTCCATGTCCATCCTCCATGTCACTACTCCATGTCTCTCCTCCATGTCGCTCCTCTGTGTTGCTCCTCCTTGTCACTCCTCCAAGTCACTCACCCATGTCCCTCCACGATGTCACTCCACCATATCAACCCTCCTTCCTGATCAATCCTGTCACTTCTCCAGGTCACTCCTCCATGTTACTCCTCTATGTCCACTACTCCACATAAATCCTCTATGTCACTCCTCCATGTTACTCCTCCATGTCTCTCCTCCATGTCGCTCTAAAACTCACTCCTCCATGTCACTCCACCATTTCACTCCGCCATGTCACTCCTCCATGTCGCTACTCAAAGTCACTCCTCCATGTAACTACACCAACTCACCCCTCAATGTCATTCCTCCATGTCATTCCTCCATGTCACTCCACCCTATCAATCTTCCTTGGTGATCCGACCTGTCAATTCTCCAAGTCCCTCCTCCATGTCGCTCCTCCGTATTGCTCCTCCAAGTCACTCCTCCATGTAACTCCTCCATGTAGCTACTCCATGTCACTCCTCCATGTTGCTACACAAACTCACTCCTCATGTCACTCCTCCATGTCACTCCTCCATGTCACTCCTCCAAGTCATTCACCCATGTCCCTCCGCGATATCACTCCACCATATCAACCCTCCTTGGTGATCTGCCCTGTCACTTCTCCATGTCACTCCTCCATGTCTCTCCTCCACGAAACTCCTCTATGTCACTCCTCCAGGTCACTCCTCCATGTCGCTAAACCAACTTACTCCTCAATGTCACTTCTTCATGTCACTCCTCCATGTCTCTCCTCTATATCGCTCTAACAACTCACTCCTCCATGTCACTCCTCCATTTCACTCCTCCATGTCGCTCCTGCATGTCCCTCCTCCATGTCACTCCTTTATGTTACTCCTCCAATTCACTCCTCCATGTCCACTCCTCCATGTCACTCATCCATGTCCCTCCGACATGTCACTCCACCCTATCAATCTTCCTTGGTGATCCGACCCTGTCACTTCTCCATGTCACTCTTCCATGTCTCTCCTCCACGTCACTCCTCTATGTCACTCCTCCATGTCACTCATCCATGTCGCTACTCAAAGTCACTCCTCCATGTCACTCATCCATGTCATTCCTCCATGTCACTCCTCCATGTCCATCCTCTATATCACTACTCCATGTTGCTCTTCCATGTCACTCCTCCAAGTCACTCACCCATGTCACTCCTCCATGTCCCTCCTCCATGTACACTACTCCATTTCTCTCCTCCATGTCGCTATAACAACTCACTCCTCCATGTCACTCCTCCAGGTCACTCCTCCATGTCGCTACTCAAAGTCACTCGTATATGTCACTACACCAACTCACTCCTCAATGTAACTTCTCAATGTCACTACTTCATGTCACTCCTCCATGTCACTCCTCCATTTCTCTCCTCCATGTCGCTATAACAACTCACTCCTCCTTGTCACTCCTCCAGGTCACTCCTCCATGTCGCTACACAAACTCACTCCTCATGTCACTCCTCCATGTCACTCATCCATGTCATTCCTCCATGTCACTCCTCCATGTCACTCCTCCATGTCCATCCTCCATGTGACTCCTCCAAGTCACTCACCCATGTCCCTTCACGGTGTCACTCCTTAATATCAACCCTACTTCCTGATCAACCCTGTCACTTCTCCAAGTCACTCCTCCATGTCCATCCTCCATGTCACTACTCCATGTCACTCCTCCATGTCACCTCCTCCTTGTTGCTCCTCCATTTCTCTTCTACATTTCGCTATAACAACTCACTCCTCCATGTCACTCCTCCAGGTCACTCCTCCATGTCGCTACTCAAAGTCACTCCTCCATGTCACTACACCAACTCACTCCTCAATGTCACTCCTCAATTTCACTACTTCATGTCACTCCTTCATGTCATTCCTCCATGTCACTCCTCCATGTATCTCCTCCATGTCGCTACTCTTTGTCACTCCTCCATGTCACTCCTCCATGTTGCTACACCAACTCACTCCTCAATGTCACTCCTCCATGTAACTACTTCTTGTCACTCCTCCATGTCACAACTCCAATTCACTCCTCCATGTCACCTCTATATGTCTTCCATGTCACTCCTCGATGTCCATCCTTCATGTCACTACTCTATTTCACTCCTCCATGTCGCTCCTCCGTTTTGCTCCTCCTTGTCACTCCTCCAAGTCATTCACCCATGTCCTTCCACGATGTCACTCCATCATATAAACCCTCCTTCCTGATCAACCCTGTCAATTCTCCAAGTCACTCGTCCATCTCCATCCTCCATGTCACTACTCCATGTCACTCCTCCATCTCGCTCCTCCGTGTAGCTCCTCCTTGTCACTCCTCCAAGTCACTCACCCATGTCCCTCCACGATGTCACTCCACAGTATCAACCCTCCTTCCTGATCAACCCTGTCACTTCTCCAAGTCACTCCTCCATGTCGCTATTCCACGTTAGTCCTCCATGTTGCTCCTCCATGTCACTCCTCCATGTCACTCATCCATGTCACTCCTCTATGTCACTCCTCCATGTCGCTACTCAAAGTCACTCCTACATGTCACTACACCAACTCACTCCTCAATGTCACTTCTCAATGTCACTACTTCATGCCACTCCTCCATGTCACTCCTCCATTTCTCTCCTCCATGTCGCTATAACAACTCACTCCTCCATGTCACTCCTCCATGTCCATCCTCCATGTGACTCCTCCAAGTCACTCACCCATGTCCCTTCACGGTGTCACTCCTTAATATCAACCCTACTTCCTGATCAACCCTGTCACTTCTACAAGTCACTCCTCCATGTCCATCCTCCATGTCACTACTCCATGTCACTCCTCCATGTCACTCCTCCTTGTTGCTCCTCCATTTCTCTTCTACATTTCGCTATAACAACTCACTCCTCCATGTCACTCCTCCAGGTCACTCCTCCATGTCGCTACTCAAAGTCACTCCTCCATGTCACTACACCAACTCACTCCTCAATGTCACTCCTCAATTTCACTACTTCATGTCACTCCTCCATGTCATTCCTCCATGTCACTCCTCCATGTATTCTCCTCCATGTCGCTACTCTTTGTCACTCCTCCATGTCACTCCTCCATGTCGCTACACCAACTCACTCCTCAATGTCACTCCTCCATGTAACTACTTCTTGTCACTCCTCCATGTCACACACTCCAATTCACTCCTCCATGTCACCTCTATATGTCTTCCATGTCACTCCTCGATGTCCATCCTCCATGTCACTACTCTATTTCACTCCTCCATGTCGCTCCTCCGTGTTGCTCCTCCTTGTCACTCCTCCAAGTCACTCACCCATGTCCTTCCACGATGTCACTCCATCATATAAACCCTCCTTCCTGATCAACCCTGTCAATTCTCCAAGTCTCTTGTCCATGTCCATCCTCCATGTCACTACTCCATGTCACTCCTCCATCTCGCTCCTCCGTGTTGCTCCTCCTTGTCACTCCTCCAAGTCACTCACCCATGTCCCTCCACGATGTCACTCCACAGTATCAACCCTCCTTCCTGATCAACCCTGTCACTTCTCCAAGTCACTCCTCCCATGTCGCTATTCCACGTTAGTCCTCCATGTTGCTCCTACATGTCACTCCTCCATGTCACTCATCCATGTCACTCCTCTATGTCACTCCTCCATGTCACTGCTCTATGTCACTCGTCCATGTCGCTCCTCCGTGTTGCTCCTCCTTGTCACTCCTCCAAGTCACTCACCCATGTCCTTCCACGATGTCACTCCATCATATAAAACCCTCCTTCCTGATCAACCCTGTCAATTCTCCAAGTCACTCATCCATGTCTCTCCGCCCTGTTACTTCTCCATGTCACTCTTCCATGTCTCTCCTCCACGTCATTCCTCTATGTCACTCCTCCATGTCACTCCTCTATGTCACTCCTCCATGTCTCTACTCCATGTCGCTCTAACAACTCACTCCTCCCATGTCACTCCACCATTTCATTCTTTCATGTCACTCCTCCAGGTCACTCCTCCATGTCGCTACTTCATGTCACTCCTCCATGTCGCTACACAAACTTAACCCTCCTTGTCACTCCTCCATGTCACTCATCCATGTCGCTCCCTCCGTGTTGCTCCTCCAAGTCAGTCCTCCATTGTAACTCCTCCATGTAGCTACTCCATGTCACTACTCCATGTCGCTACAAAAACTCACTCCTCATGTCACTCTTTCACGTCACTCCTCCAAGTCACTCACCCATGTCCCTCCGCGATGTCACTCCACCATATCAACCCTCCTTTTTGATCCGCCCTGTCACTTCTCCATGTCACTCCTCCATGTCTCTCCTCCACGTCACTCCTCTATGTCACTTCTCCATGTCACTCCTACATGTCACTCCTCCATGTCTCTCCTCTTTGTCGCTCTAACAACTCACTCCTCCAAGTCACTCCTCCATATCACTCCTCCATGTCACTCCTTAATGTCACTCCTCCAAGTTACTCCTCCATGTCGCTCCTCCATGTTGCACCTCCATGTCACTCCTCCATGTAACTCCTCCATGTAGCTACTCAATGTCACTCCTCCATGTCGCTACACCAACTCACTCCTCTTGACACTCCTCCATGTCACTCCTCTAAGTCACTTACCCATGTCCCTCCACGATGTCACTCCACCTTATAAACCCTCCTTACTGATCAACCCTGTCACTTCTCCAAGTCACTCCTCCATGTCCCTCCTCCATGGTCACTCCTCCATTTCACTCCTCCATGCCGCTCCTCCGTGTTGATCCTCCAAGTCACTATTCCATGAAACTCCTCCATGTAGCTACTCCATGTTACTCCTCCATGTCGCTCCTCCGTGTTGCTCCTCCTTGTCAGTCCTCCAAGTCACTCACCCATGTCCCTCCACGATTTCACTCCACCATATCAACACTCCTTCCTGATCAACCCTGTCACTCCTCCATGTCGCGATTCCATGTGACTCTTCCATGTCGCTCCACCAACTCACTCCTCCATGTCACTCCTTCATGTCACTCCACCATTTCAATCCTCCAATGTCACTTCCTCCAGGTCACTCCTCCATGTCGCTACTCAAAGTCACTCCTCCATGTTACTACACCAACTCACTCCTCAATGTCACTCCTCCATGTCACTCCTCCATTTCTCTCCTCCATGTCGCTATAACAACTCACTCCTCCATGTCACTCCTCCAGGTCACTCCTCCATTTCGCTACTGAAAGTCACTCCTCCATGTCACTACAACAACTCACTCCTCAATGTCACTCCTCAATGTCACTACTTCATGTCATTCCTCCATGTCGCTACACAAACTCGATCCTCCTTTACACTCTTTCATGTCACTCCTCCATATCGCTCCTCCATGTCCCTCCTCCATGTCACTCCTCCATGTCATTCCTCCATGTCACTCCTCCATGTATCTCCTCCATGTCGCTACTCTATGCCACTCCTCCATGTCGCTACACAAACTCACTCCTCATGTTACTACTCCATGTCGCTTCTCCATGTCGCTCTAACAACTCACTTCTCCATGTCACTCCACCTTTTCACTCCTCCGTGTTGCTCCTCCACATCAATCCTCTATGTAACTCCTCCATGTCACTCCTCCATATCACTCCTCCATATCTCTCCTCCATGTCATTCCTCTAGTTCACTCCTCCATATCGCTCCTCCATGTCACTCCTCCATGTCGCTACTCAAAATCACTCCTCCATGTCACTACACCAACTCACTTCTCAATGTCACTCCTCAATGTCACTCCTCCGTGTCACTACACAAACTCACTCCTCCTTTACACTCTTTCATGTCACTCCTCCATATCGCTCCTCCATGTCACTCCTCCATGTATCTCCTCCATGTCGCTACTCTATGTCACTCCTCCATGTCACCCCTCCATGTCATTCCTCTAGTTCACTCCTCCATATCGCTCCTCCATGTCACTCCTCCATGTATCTCCTCCATGTCGCTACTCTATGTCACTCCTCCATGTCACTCCTCAATGTCACTCCTCCATGTCGCTACACAAACTCACTCCTCCTTTACACTCTTTCATGTCACTCCTCCATATCGCACCTCCATGTCACTCCTCCATGTCACTCCTCAAGGTCACTCCTCCATGCCACTCCTCCATGTAACTCCTCCATGTAGCTACTCCATGTCACTCCTCCATATCGCTACACAAACTCACTCCTCAGGTCACTCCTCCATGTCATTCCTCCATGTCACTCCTCCATGTATCTCCTCCATGTCGCTACTCTATGTCACTCCTCCATGTCATCCCTCCATGTCACTCCTCCATGTCACTCCTCTAGGTCACTCCTCCATGCCACTCCTCCATGTAACTCCTCCATGTAGCTACTCCATGTCACTACTTGATTTCTTTCCTCCATGTCGCTATAACAACTCACTCCTCCATGTAGCTACACCAACTCACTCCTCAATGTCACTCCTCCATGTCAATACTTCTTGTCACTCCTCCAATTCACTCCTCCATGTCACCTCTATATGTCTTCCATGTCACTCCTCCATGTCCATCCTCCATGTCACTACTCCATGTCACTCCTCCATGTCGCTCCTCCGTGTTGCTCCTACTTGTAACTCCTCCAAGTCACTCACCCATGTTCCTCCACGATTTCACTCCACCATATAAACACTCCTTCCTGATCAACCCTGTCACTTCTCCAAGTCACTCCTCCATGTCCCTCCTCCATGTCACTACTCCATGCCACTCCTCCATGTCGCTTCTCCGTGTTGCTCCTCCACATCAATCCTCTATGTAACTCCTCCATGTTGATCCTCCAAGCCACTCCTCCATGTAACTCCTCCATGTAGCTACTCCATGTCACTCCTCCATGTCGCTATACAAACTTACACCTCTTGTCACTCCTCCATGTAACTCCTCCATGTCACTCCTCCATTTCACTCCTCCAAGTCACTCCTCCATGTCCCTCCTAATGTCACTCCTCCATGTCACTCCTCCATTTCAATCCTCCAAGTCACTCCTCCATGTCCCTCCTCCAAGTCACTCCTCCATGTCCCTCCCCCATGTCACTACACCATGTTGTTCCTCCATGTTACTCCTCCTTTTACTCCTCCATGTCCCTCCACCATGTCACTCCACCCTATCAATCTTCCTTGGTGATCCTACATGTCACTTCTCCATGTCAATCTTCCATGTCTCTCCTCCATGTCGCTCTAACAACTCACTCCTCCATGTCACTCCACCATTTCACTCCTCCATGTCACTCCTCCAGGTCACTCCTCCATGTCGCTACGCAAAGTCACTCCTCCATGTCGCTACACCAACTCACTCCTCCATGTCACTCCTCCATATCGCTACTCCATGTCATTCCTCCTTGTCACTCTTCCATGTCATTCCTCCATGTCAATCCTTTATGTCACTCCTCCAATTCACTCCTCCATGTCACCTCTATATGTCTTCCATGTCACTCCTCCATGTCCATCCTCCATGTCACTACTCTATGTCACTCCTCCATGTCGCTCCTCCGTGTTGCTCCTCCTTGTCACTCCTCCAAGTCACTCACCCATGTCCTTCCACGATGTCACTCCATCATATAAACCCTCCTTCCTGATCAACCCTGTCAATTCTCCAAGTCACTCGTCCATGTCCATCCTCCATGTCACTACTCCATGTCACTCCTCCATCTCGCTCCTCCTCCGTGTTGCTCCTCCTTGTCACTCCTCCAAGTCACTCACCCATGTCCCTCCACGATGTCACTCCACAATATCAACCCTCCTTCCTGATCAACCCTGTCACTTCTCCAAGTCACTCCTCCATGTCGCTATTCCACGTTAGTCCTCCATGTTGCTCCTCCATGTTGCTCCTCCATGTCACTCCTCCATGTCACTCATCCATGTCACTCCTCTATGTCACTCCTCCATGTCACTGCTCTATGTCACTCGTCCATGTCACTCGTCCATGTAACTCCTCCATGTAGCTACTCCATGTGACTCCTCCATGTCTCTATACAAACTCACACCTCATGTCATTCCTCCATGTCACTCCTCCGTGTTGCTCCTCCTTGTCACTCATCCAATTCACTCACCATGTCCTCACCGATGTCACTCCATCATATCAACCCTACTTCCTGATTACACCCTGTCACTTCTCCCAAGTCACTCCTCCATGTCCTCCTCCATGTCACTACTCCATTTCTCTCCTCCATGTCGCTATAACAACTCACTCCTCCATGTCACTCCTCCAGGTCACTCCTCCATGTCGCTACTCAAAGTCACTCCTCCATGTCACTACACCAACTCACTCCTCCATGTCACTACTCCATTTCTCTCCTCCATGTCGCTATAACAACTCAATCCTCCATGTCACTACTCCAGCTAACTCCTCCATGTCGCTACACAAAACTCACTTCCTCATGTCACTCCTCCATGTCACTCCTCTAGGTCACTCCTCCATGCCCACTCCTCCATCTAACTCCTCCATGTCACTCCTCCATGTCGCTACACAAACTCACTCCTCATGTCACTCCTCCATGTCACTCCTCCATGTAACTCCTCCATGTAGCTACTCCATGTCACTCCTCCATGTCACTCCTCCGTGTTGATCCTCCAAGTCACTCCTCCATGTATCTCCTCCATGTCGCTACTCTATGTCACTCCTCCATGTCAACCCTCCATGTCACTCCTCCATGTAACTCCTCTAGGTCACTCCTCCATGCCACTCCTCCATCTAACTCCTCCATGTCACTCCTCCATGTCGCTACACAAACTCACTCCTCATGTCACTCCTCAATATCACTCCACCATGTAACTCCTCCATGTCACTCCTCCAGCTCACTCCTCCATGTCGCTATTCCATGTCAATCCTCCATGTCGCTACAACAACTCACTCTTTCATGTTACTCCTCCATGTCGCTACTCCATGTGACTTCTCCATGTCGCTCCACCAACTCCTTCTTCCAGGTTACTCAACCATGTCACTCCTCCATGTAAATCCTTTATGTCACTCCTCCAAGTTACTCCTACATGTCACTCCATCATTTCACTCCTCCATGTCACTCCTCCCAGGTCACTCCTCCATGTCGCTACTCAAAGTCACTCCTCCATGTCACTACACCAACTCACTCTTCAATGTGACTCTTCCATGTCACTACTTCATGTCACTCCTCCATGTCGCTACTCCATGTCGCGACTCAAAGTCACTCCTCCATGTCACTCCTCCACATCACTCCTCTATGTCACTCATCCATGTCACACCTCCATTTTCACTCCTCCATGTTCCTCCTCCATGTCACTCCTCCACATCACTCCTCTATGTGACTCCTGCATGTCGCTAAACCAACTCAACCCTCCTTGTTACTCCTCCATGTCATTCCTCTATGTCACTCCTCCACATCACTCCTCTATGTCACTCCTCCATGTCACAACTCCATGTCACTCCTCCATGTAGCTACACCAACTCATTCCTCATGTCACTCCTCCATTTCGCTACTCCAAGTCACTCCTCCATGTCACTCGTTTATGTCACTCTTCCAATTCACTCATCCATGTCACTTCTATGTCTTCCATGTCACTCCTCCATGTTCCTCCTCCATATCACTCCTCCACCTCACTCCTCTATGTCACTCCTCCATGTCACTCATCCATGTCATTCCTCCATGTCACTCGTTTATGTCACTCCTCCAATTCACTCATCCATGTCACTTCTATTTGTCTTCGATGTCACTCCTCCAGCTTCCTCCTCCTTGTCACTCCTCCACATCACTCCTCTATGTCACTCCTCCATGTCGCTACTCAAAGTCACTCCTCCATGTAACTACACCAACTCACTCCTCAATGTCATTCCTCCATGTCACTACTTCATGTCACTCCATCATGTCGCTACACAAACTCAACCCTCCTTGTCACTCCTCCATATCACTCATCCATGTCATTTCCTCCATGTTACTCATCCATGTCCCTCCGCCATGTCACTCCACCCTTTCAATCTTCCTTGGTGATCCGACCTGTCACTTATCCAAGTCACTCCTCCATGTCACTCCTCCATGTCACTCCTTCAATTCTCTCCTCCATGT